>QRFJ01000218.1:232072-582072 GCA_006176705.1 Cocos nucifera | reverse complement strand
CTCTCATTTCTCGATCTCGCTCGCCGACGACCGACGAGCGACCGACCTCCTCCCTCTCTCGATCTCTCTCTTCCTCTCTCAGTCTCTCCCAGTCTCGATCTCCCTCGCCAGTGGCCGAACTCTCTCCCTCTCTCGATCTTGCTTGCCGGCGGCTCTCCCGGCACCCTTGCGATGCATCACACCACCCCGCCCCCCCATGGCTCCCCGGCACCCCTACGCAGCCGCGCCATCCCATGGCTCCCTCGGCACCCCCGCAGCTCTCCCGACACCCCGTGCGGCCATGCCTCCCTACGGCTCCCCTGGCACCCCTCGTGGCTCCGCTCGTCGCCCCTCCCTCTCCCCTCTATCTCTCAATCTCCCTCTCTCTCTCAGTCTCTCCCTCTTTCTCTCGATGTCCTTCACCGGCGGCTAGACCTCCTCCCTCTCTCTCAATCTCGGACGAGCGACCAGACTCCTCCCTCTCTCCCTCTCTTTCTCTCGGTCTTTTTCTCATTTTTGGATCCCAAAATTGGATCCGAATACCCGGGATTCATTAGAATCCGAATATGGTACTTCAAGACCAAACTCGTCGGGTATTTGGATCCAAATCTAGTACCGATAACTAAGATCGGATCCGGATCTAGATATCCATGTTCCGATCTAAATCCGATCTATTGACAGGTCTAACTCTACTTCACTGAAACTCCATAAAGTTTCAAACTCTACGTTCGTATGACTTGCCAGACATTTAGCAGATAATTTCTTCCTCGCAATCAAAATTTATGTCCTGGTTGCAAACTTGCAACCGGTCAATCCAGGAAGAGTCTCACAGGATGTTAGTGAGATGGCTTGCTGAACTTTTGACATTTCTACTGAAATAGAGCTCAACAAAAGTGAAAAGTAATCATATAGGAAACCTATAGTCAGCGAGTTAGAAGTGCTCCTTTGCAAGTAATAAATCCCTCAAGGTCTTTGCTGCGAAAATTATGAACAGAGATGCTTGCAACCTTAAATTTTTTCAAAAAATGAAGAACAAGAACAAGGACATTTTCATAGTGCTTTCGTTCAATCTTTCCTAGATGTAATAAGAACGAAATTGTTCCAACAATCATATACAATCGAGTCCTTATTCCTTAAGGATGACAGAAAATTTTGAGCAAATCAAGGATGACCTAATTTTATGACAATAAAAGGGAAGATGATGGCACAGATTGCTATTTTACTCTTTGATGTGAGACCACACAATTCGTGTTTTCATTTTCCCTCTCGACACTTAATTTTAGAAAGATCTATATATGAGAGCCACTAATATTCCATCAGGGTTATCGTTATTTTGGATCTAAATTAGTCTATTCTTTAGAATGTCTCAAAAAGAGTTATAGGTATCTCATTTCAGTTTTTTCTCAACAGTCTTTTTGAAATGATCGATCAAGTTAATTAGATGGTTTTTTCCAAGTCATCAACTTTCAACTAACATGTCGGGTTTAAATTCAAATGACATTACAATGCTCCATTAAGACGTCAAACTACTCATATCTTGTGAGTAGTAAGTGAGTTTTCCCTTGCGATGTGTAATATTACCTTATATCCAAAACAATCCATCATGGATGTTTAGAAAAAAGATGACAGAAGGATATGATCATGGAGACGCCGCCATCTTGACCTCCATGCATATTGCAAGCCAATCATTAATCATCGAGTTCCACATCTTTTGTTCTCTCCAGCAGCTTCTCTCTCACAGCTTTGAGGGCAAGATCCAGCTTCTCCAGCTGCACCATGATAACATAGAAGCTTAGAAAGGTTACTACGATCAGGTAGCCTGCAGACCGTGGTTTTTGGTTAGAACTCATACTTCTTGTCTCGCAAACTTATTATGTGCGAACAGCCCGCAGTACAAATCAAAGCTATCCTTCATGGTGTTATCTCTCTGCATGGGTCTCAGTTAACCAAGCCGCGATTTGTCAGTACTCCTACCTCTCATCTAAGTAAATGTGGTCCATTGCAACATAGAACATAGAGCTGGTGTTCTATGTTTCAAAAAATATATCGCGATGGATTCCACTTCTTGGAACAAGATAGAGTTCCATGAAGGCATCAAAAAGAGGAGCCGGTGAGTCTCCATAGGTTCAAGTTATTGTTACCAGTTGAAGAAGGGTTTGGAAGCCTTTTGTGTCCATTGGTGTGGACTCGATTCCCATCTCTGCCAATATCCTGCGAGGGAATAGGACTTACAATCGAGGTACATGCTTGAATGGTCGAGGGGTAGAAAAAGAGGTATATATACGTACATACCTGCCAAAGGTGTGGGCCAGGAATTGGCTCTTGGCTGCCATCTCGTCATGCTCTTGGCACGACATTTCCACCATTCTGCAGCCCTACGAACAAACTAATAAACTACATTTCTGATACTTAAAGGATTAGAGTTTAACACTTGAATAGAATAGAATAGAATGGAATACCAAATCATTAGTCGTTGGTGCTCTTACCTCAGCTTGGAATATGCCCAAATAGTTGTCACAAAGAGCGTGGTCCCTTATGCGGACTTTCTCATAAACCAAAGGCAGCCCATTCCACCCTTCTTTTCCACTCTCCGGGCCGAACATGGGGTGGGTGCAAAGCACATCAGCCTCTTGAGGTAGTACCTTTGGATCAACATGCCAAAGAAAAATAAACGATGGCACGTAACACCTTATCGTATTAATTTAGGGAGGTCTAGTGGCCATTGAGCGGACGAGCCAAAAAAGGGGATATATCAACATACACGTAGGAGGAGGTCTCTCGGGTATTCCTTCACGGATAGCACATCCACGAATAGGAGAGGCAGTGTAAGACGATAGATGGGGATCGAACAGATGACATCACCCAAGGATAGGATGGATGTGCACAGCAGTATCACTTGGCTACCTGCCTCCATCAACTCGTCCATATCCCTACACAATCTAGCAGTATTTCATTCAATTTCCTCTTCCCTGGAACTAATACTAGATTTTTTAGAAGACGCTATTCTCAGAGAAGTGTTTTTTTTTTTTTAATATCTATTAGGACTAAGAAAGTGACCGACTTTAGTATTGAGAAATTTACCTGTAAAAAGTGATGCCCAATTGGGAGCAGAGGAGGGAGTAATCGGACCGAGACGTGGCTGCCAGGATGTGGCCTTGCTTGAGGAATGTCTTCGCTAGAAATTGGGCGAAAGGGCCGAAGCCTATGGTGGTTATCTTTAGCGGTCCATTAGGAAGGGGAGTGGAAGAAGAGGAGGCCATGGAGAGAGAGTGAGAGAGGAAGAGAGGGAAGCCGACTAGGGTTTAGCGGCCTCAAATGGGTGAGAGGTGCGCAACGGAAGGGCAATATCTCACTTGTCTTCTCGCTTACGAAATCTTCACAGAAATCTCCTCAAAAAGGGGGATTTGGAGTCTTTTAACTTGGCTTTCTCAAAGAGGTGCGCAATGCATGGAGCGGACTTGTCATCTCGCTTACCAAATCTTCACGGAAATCTCCCCAAAAAGGGGATTCGGAGCCCTTCAGCTTCGCTTCCTCAAAGAAAAACAGAAAAAAATCTCGTACCTTGCGTGTCCACAGGAAGGGCCCAGGCCGGATATTGGCCTATGGGTTGAAACCATGGGCTAAGACCAGCCTGAGAGTGGCCTACAAACATGATACGCCTGATTCTTCTCCCATTTGCCAAGTTCCCAGATTTGTATTGAACTTTGGACGGACTAACCAACGTAGGGAAGCTTGCATTGGTGTGTATTTGTCTGTATTGCCCAAGCTAGTTTTGCACTAGTTATTTAGTTAGGGGTGAAAGTGATATTAATAATATCCATCGGAATCTATATATTCACATCCGAATAAATATAAGTAGAAATTTGAGGGTATTTATATCTATCAAAGAAAAAAATGAATATGAATATAGATAGACAACCATCCAATCCATATTTGAATATCCGAATCTATCTATAATCTTATATAATTTTATATTATACTTATTCATTTCTAAAGAAAATATGCAATCATATAATTGCATTAAGAAGAGGGTGACGTGGAATGCAAATTTCCGGTTGACCTATATAGTGGTCATTATATTAAAGTAGTTATTAAAATATGGCTAGTACTATAATAGAAATAATTGATAATAACATAAAAAATAAAGATATTATCTTTTATGGTTTTGGGACCATACAATCTTGTGTAGAGAAAATTTTGAAAGAACCGCAAAACTTGAAAAACATTTTATTTAAAGGAGAGTACAAATAAAATTAACTGTTGTTTTCTGTATGACAGCAGTCCTTCATTTTTTTTTTTTTTAAAAAAAAGGTTTACATGTAATAATAGAAAATGACGGTCATGTTTATATTATTTAATTTAATAATGTAATCGTGGTGGCCAAAATCGCTATAAAGGCTATTATAATGTTTATAACGTCATGATCCTCCATTTTATCTATCATTAAATTATGCATTGCTTTTAGCTGTTATTAGTCTTTATGTGCACGCTCAATACACAAACATATAGAATTGCAACTATGCGAGAAATCAATTGTTATCATAATTTTATGTATCCAAATACTAGTCGGACCCAACTCATGAGACCTCATGTTAAATAATATTTTCATCAATATAAAAGATGTCCTCCATTAGCCATATGATATGATATTGATGAAGAAAAGATAAAGTCTTCACGGTCTCCCCATGTTTATGTCCACATGGGTGCCTCTTGTTTCTGTACACTGTAGTTAAATCTAAAGCAAGCCAACGGCTTTCGGTCCCAGCTAAGCCCAGCCCAATCATGTCTGTATCTAGCCCACCAAATATGCAATGTCGCACTATAAATCACACCCTCATACAGCTAGCTTTGGTTCCCTTCCACATATTATTCTCACCAATCCACCCAAATCCCACAAAGTTCTCCCCACCCCGGTCCAATCTCCATCCATCCATCTCAAATCAGACGGACGCAATGAAGTCATCCCATACAAAAACCATCCCTTGTTCCACCAAAGAATGTTGGATGGTAGCAAACAAAAGATTACATTAAATAAAAAAAGAAAGACAAGGAGGAGACGGGCGATAGAAAGCAAGAGTGACGAGAGAGCACCATCGTACTAGAAGCTAAACCAGATTGCGCCAAGTCCGTGTTTCGGCTTGGCAATCCCGGGCCCAGGAATCTAACGACTCCAAGCGCGTCGGATGGTGAGGCCGCCACGTACGGGCCGCCGGATACAGTGCGGGCAGGGGATAAGACGACAAATGGACGACCGGTAAGGTCTTAAGCGGCCATGAGTCCATCAAATACCGACATTAGTTTCTCCGGATTGGCTGGCGGCATACGCGAACAACCATTCAAGAGTTATATAATGAACTGCTATGATTGATATTTTTACTGAATTTTTATATATTTTATTTTTTGATTCTTATATCTATTTATTTTAGATTGGCATAATTAAATTTGATTAACCAAAAAAAATCATATGATTTGAAATTTTCTTTCCCTTGTTACTGTGTGCACGTGCATTGATGTCCATACAAACCCCCTAAACCAAGGCGTAAATACTTGTATTCATACAACGTTGTAGATGATGTGAGATTTTATTGGAGAATGGAAAGACATGGAACATGGATTCAATCTTACCAACCGGAATTTGTGCAGATTTGTTACATAGAAAAACAAAGAAGTTTATTAAATAAAAGGGTGAAGTCAAGCCATGAGCAACACTTAAGAAACAAGAATTTGTCAGCAGGTTAGGTGTGCTGGGGTTGAGACCAAATTTGGATGTTTTTTGGTTGCTTGTAAGCATGTAAGTAGACCATCCTATAAGAGCCTTTTTTTTTTTTTTTTTGTGCAATTAATTTATTGGAAGAGTAGATTCACCTGTATCAATCTCCATGATGAAGGAAATGAATCAAAATAGTGAAACCTTACCTATTGCAGAACAGTCAACTACAAACAAGCTGAATGAGGGACGACAAACAAATATGTTTACTCAAATCTAACCTCTCCCCCTCCAAAATGAAAAAAAGAAAATGTTCACTCATGACCGTAGCAAGTTCTTTCAATCTCATGCATCTCCAATATCTTGGCATCTTAAATTAAGTGGGAAATCGGTTCTTATTTATTTTGATCCATCATCCACACTAGATGACAAATGATAATATTTCTATTTTTCTTTTCTAACATGAATAGTATTTTGCTTGCCAAGAAGGTAGATGAGTTATTATTCATTTAAGTAAGATATAGAGCTGAATCCCGAACAAAGGTAAACAATACTAGACAGTCAATATCCTCCTCCAAGGAGTAATTCTACCTCTTTCCTCGGAGAAAAGAAGTAATACCAGCTCCTTTACATTGTTTTCCAAAGCATTTCTCATGCACTTTCTTGAAATATTGGATTCACTACTTCTCTAAATGACTCGAAAGCGGGTGAAGAGCTTGTGTGCACTATCAGCTGCCCAGCCTTTCCACTGGACAGCATTGGAGATCGATTTTATAACAATTATTTGAC
This sequence comes from Cocos nucifera, assembly GCA_006176705.1. NCBI lineage: Eukaryota > Viridiplantae > Streptophyta > Magnoliopsida > Arecales > Arecaceae > Cocos > Cocos nucifera. Next base: position 575,597 of record QRFJ01000218.1, on the reverse strand, counting down.
TGCATAGGGAACGAGCATGTTCTAAGCCTTTGTGCCAACTACTCTGCCCCTTTAATTTATCATGGATTCCTTGTAGAACCTAGTTTTAGGTCATATAAGAGCCCCCCACCTTTCCCAAGTTTAAAGAAGATCCAAGCTGCTTTCTATAAAAGCTTTTTTTTCTTTTCACTCCATGGATATATGCTTCTGTAAAACCTGGGTTCTGCAGTGCTACAACCATCCGTTCTTGTAAAAATGAGCAATTTTATTGAAATCAAGCTAGATTGCAGCTCCACCTACACTTATATAGCACCGGCCTAGGAACGATATTAATTTCAGAGCTCAGAGGGTTGAGGTGGTATGATTAAAAGCTACAAATTAGCATCTAATAATTAGATCACACGTAGTAGTACACAACCATGCTCAACAATTCTGTAGCCTTATAGCTGATTAAATAAAGCAGTTATATATGGCTAGGCCACACGCTTATTAATCCATGACCTTTGGAATTTTTATGCACCACTCAAGCATAGCTCCTTCCCACAGCCCTAACTGAAGTTAATATTACCAGAGTGGCTCTTTTTGATTCCAAAGAAGGGGTCCCACCAGCTTTGAACCAGGGAGGGTTGTAGGATGGGATGTCTCCTTCTGTACCCATCTGTTGGAGATCAGAGGATTATTAATGACTCTCCCTTGCCTGAAGCCCATTCATTACCATGGAAGAGGATCCCTGAAATCAGTAACGGGTGTTGGAAAAGAACAGTTCATGGTGTGATCATTCACCGGCCTCATAATCGAACAAATATCAAATAATTTAATTTTTATATTAAATTATAATCTCATTAATGATGATGCATACATACAAGTAATTAAAATTATACAATAAATTCTGATGGGCATAATTGCATCTTCATACAAATCTGTTCTTCGAAAAGTCTTCTAACTAGTCCGCAAATTAGCTAAAGAGGTATATTAATTTTGAACTTTAAATTGATATAACTTTTAGAAGCTAAAGTAGAGATAGATTTGGATAGATTTTCTACTCTATAAATTAAACTTGATATTTTACTTTTTTAAATCCAACTAGACTCCTACTAATTTTTTTTTTTTTTTAAAAAAAGGATCCAACTAGGCTCAGCCAGCATATTCAAATTTAAATCAATCAGGCCACAAATAAATGTGATAGCAGCACACGAACAAATATTAAACAATTTAATTTCTACGTCAAATTATAGTCTTATTAGTGGTGATGCATCCATATAAGCAATTAAAATTGTGCAACAAATTCTATTTAGCATGATTGCATCTTTATACAAATCTGGCCTTCAAAGAGTCTTCTAGCTAGTCTGCAAATTAGCTGAAGGGGCATATCAATTTTGAACTTCAAATTGATATAGCATTTAGAAGCCAAAGTGGAAATAGATTTGGATATATTTTCTACTCTATAAATTAAAATTGATATTTTGCTTTTCTAAATCCAATCGAGCTCTTACTAAAAAAATTAAGAAAAAAAAAAGGTGTCCAACTAGGCTTAGTCAACGTATTCAAATTTAAATGAATCACGCCACAAACAAATGTGATAGCAGCACACGAACAAATATCAAATAATTTAATTTCTATGTCAAATTATAGTCTCATTAGTAGTGATGCATCCATATAAGCAATTAAAATTGTGCAACAAATTCTGATTAACATGATTACATCTTTATACAAATCTGGCCTTCGAAGAGTCTTTTTGCTAGTCTGCAAATTAGCTGAAGGGGCATTTTAATTTTGAACTTCAAATTGGTATGACATTTAGAAGCCAAAGTGGAGATAGATTTGGATAGATTTTCTACTCTATAAATTAAAATTGATATTTTACTTTTCTAAATCCAACTAGGCCCTTACTAAAAAATTTTTTTTAAGAAAAAAGGTGTCCAACTAGGCTCAGTCAGCATATTCAAATTTAAATAAATCAAGCCACAAACAAATGTGATAACAGCACACAAACAAATATCAAATAATTTAATTTATATGTCAAATTATAGTCTCGTTAGTGGTGATGCACCCATATAAGCAATTAAAATTGTGCAATAAATTCTGGTTAGCATGATTGCATCTTTAAAGAAATTTGGCCTTCGAAGAATCTTCTAGCTAGTCTGCAAATTAGCTGAAGAGGCATATTAATTTTGAATTTCAAATTGGTATGACATTTAGAGGTTAAAGTGGAGATAGATTTGGATAGATTTTTTACTCTATAAATTAAAATTAATATTTTGCTTTTCTAAATCCAACTGGACTCTTACTAAAAAAAAATTTTTTAAAAAAAAGTGTCCAACTAGACTTAGTGAGCATATTCAAATTTAAATAAATCAGGCCATAAACAAATGTGATAGCAGCACACGAATAAATATCAAATAATTTAATTTTTATCTTAAATTATAGTCTCATTAGTGGTGATGTGCCCATATAAGCAATTAAAATTATGCAACAAATTCTGGTTAGCATGATTGCATCCTTATACAAATATGGCCTTCGAAGAGTCTTCTAGCTAGTCAACAAATTAGCTAAAGAGGTATATTAATTTTGAACTTTAAATTGCCATGACATTTAGTAGATTTTCTACTTTATAAATTAAAAATGATATTTTACTTTTCTAAATTCAACTGGACTCTTACCAAAAAAAAAAAAAAAAAAAGCGTCCAACTAGGCTCAGTCAACATATTCAAATTTAAATGAATCGGGCCACAAATTAATATGATAGCAGCACACGATAGCAAAGCAGATATTTCGCATAATCCAAGAAAGATGAAAAATTGGCTTCTTCAATTTTAGAGGGAGTATGCTGGTGATCAGACCGCTAAAGGTACTGGTGCAACTCATGGAAAAAAACTCTACCATGCCACTATTGTTCTCAAAGCTTGACCTCGCAAAAACATGGAGATTTACTTAAAATTTATCTAGAGGTACATTTATATTCTTCCTCAAAAGACAAATATACTTCGGGTGCCTTCGATCAACCTGATGGTGATTAAACGAAATTATGAACACGTAATCACATTCCAATATATTATTTGGCTAGGGCTTAATTTACTCGGCTGGTCTGGTCTCCATTCAAGGTTGGTGGAACTGCTTGACCCATAGTTGCAACCACGGTTAAGGTAAATCTTACCACCAATAATTACTTAAGGTACCTCGAGTGCATAAGAGATCAGGTCAAGGTATAGAATCGCCAAAAGCACTTCAAACTCTAGCGAACGTGGAGAGGAGCTTTTGTCTTTTAATTAGTAATTAGACAAGCTTGGGAAACACATCAGCCCACCTTTTAATACGGCTTAAGATGGAGTGCATGGGACTCCACCTAATCAAAGTAAGGGCTCGTTTGTCCTTTAGATTCATGGCTTTCATGCTCAGGTTATTGGCATTTGAGTTCTTGAATTCCTATATAGACCACAGCCACTTGGAAGAAAGGAAGGTATAGGAAAAGAAGAAACTAAGAGGGAGAAGGCTAGGGAAGGTGACGATGGGCAACAGCCTTAGGTGTTGCTTGGCCTGCGTCCTTCCCTGCGGTGCACTTGACCTCGTCCGAGTTGTCCACCTAAATGGCCAGGTCGAGGAGTATAGTCGCCAAGTCTCTGCAGGCGAGATCTTGGCAGCCAATCCCAACCACGTCTTGAGCAACCCGAGTTCACAGGGTGGTGTTCGCCAGATTCTACCAGTCTCCCCGGATTCAGAACTCAAACGAGGTAACATTTACTTCCTAATCCCAGCATCATCGATTCCAGAAAAGAGGAAGAAGAGGAAGCATACGAAGAGCAGCACAATTGCCAAAGTACAAGATGAGAACAAGTATTTAGCTGATACCCTCCCGGAGAAGAAGTCAGGCCGCCGTAGAAGCGGTCGAGTCGGGGTGTGGCGGCCTCATCTCGAGAGGATATATGAGGTCCCAGGAGGCAATCAGGCATGGGAATGATGACAATTCCTGGCCGGAATGTGGCCGGCGGTGGGGCCAAGTGTTAATGGGTCAATTGCACCAGGGGTAACGCTTGCTTTCTTTATGCCGTGGTGGGTCTTCCCGTGGATGCCCATGTAATATTTTTCCCTTCTTCCCACTTTATAGAAATGAGTGGAAGTCGTGGAGTTCTTTTTATATATCCTACTTAGATCTTTCCTTTTTCTAAAAGTGAGGTTGATCTGTATCCAAAAAAAAAAAAAAAAGAGGTCGATCGGCTCGAGGTGCAAGGAAGAGAGAGAGAGAGAGGATCTAAAAGGCGAAGACCGTTTGTAACCATATGGCAATGTACTTTAACCAATGCTAGGTTGTACAAAGTGGAATTGAAAGCTGTGCTTCGTTTTGCCATGGTTGATAACTAATTACCATAGGGACTAATTTTATAATGCAAAAAAACGCCCACTTCATCAACATCATTTCACCTACCGAGTGGTAGATCAAGAATATAACTTAGGATACGTGCATGCTATGGCTTAGCTAATTACTTTATGAGCAGTAGTTTGTTTTCGTGTTTATTCTTTGAGCAAAATTTATAAACGGCAACCTGGCATTTGTAATTAGCCACCAACATGCTGCTCCATCACGACAAGGCGTTGGTCATAGCTCTCTCCTTACGAATAGGAGGTCTAGGGTTGAAGTGTAGAAGTAGTGTTATTTCCAAGATTTCGTTTCAAGCAATTATATATTACAGGGAGGACACCCCAATAAATATGTATGTGTGGGAATCTCGGATGCTTCTATCATTTATTGTCCACAATAATTATGTCTGCGTGAGTTTATTGCTTCTCAATTTAATTTTCGTGACACATGTCATCTATGGAAACCTTTCATCTCTAAATTAGTACAAACCATACGAGTAGCGCTATAACAGCTATCTTGGTTGTAACAACTACCTTGGGTGCATCTAAACCTCACCAATATCCTATGCGGTAGACCAGGTAGGCTTGGTCTTGCCTGATAAATAGTACGACCATCTAAAGGTGCAATTGGTTATTTTGAAGCTGCTGTACTTACTGCAGCCAAGCTAGATCCTAGGTAGCAACGTTTTGAAAATATAGAGACGAAATTGCTTCCCCCCACCTCCCAAATGTTTTGAATACCATGAAATTTGTATTAATTTAGAAACCTAGAATAAAAAACTAGTCTAGTGGGAGGATATTAAACTAAAATAATCATGACAAACTGAATGCCTCCACCTTGCAAATAGAGCTGCAACCACTAGTTATATTCTCTTCTTTACATGTGCTCTCAAAAAAACAAAAATCTCTTCTTTTCATGGAAGATTTTGTGTTCAAAGCTTAGAGAGATGTTTTTCCAAGTGTTTGACATGCATTATTCTTCCATCATTTTGCAATTTGATTTCCATCGTATGGGGAAAATTTCTTTCTACCTCTTACCAACTCGGATAAAAATTAATCTTACGAGAGCATGAGTTTCTATATAAATATTTTATAATATACTGGTCGGGATGGATAATTACCATCTTAATTATTAAAATTTTTAATAATAAATATTTAAAATAAATATTTTTTATTTTTTTATATTTTATATATTATATATTATATTATTTTATAAAAAATATTTTATTTTATATTTTATATTTTTTATCTTTTATGCATCCGTCAGTGCTGCCACATCCCCTCTTGTAGTTCCATTATGGTTCTTTTTTCTCGGCAAACGTTAATTTCGATCGCACCACCGTCCTCTTTCCTCTTTCATACATTCTTCATGCCCGTCGATGCCGTCCCACCATCATTCTTCTTTCTTTTTGGCAAACATAGATTCCGATCGCACCCCCAACATCCTTATCAGTATCGTTGCCGTCGGTGCCATCACTGAAGGAAGAGAGAGAAACTCTTTCTCTCTTCTTTTCTTTTTTCTTCTTTTTTTTAAAATTTTTTTTATAAAATATATTTTTTTTCTTTCTTCCTATTTTTATATCTTTTTTGTGCCCATCATCCCCTACTGCCCTACCATGACTTCTCTTCTCTCTCGATAAATGCTGATTTCGGTTACACCCCACCCCCTCACTTCTGTTCATACATTCTCCAAATTTTCGAAGGCTATTAAATATAAAGATTTAGCTTTCAAATTGATGAAGTACCATGCTCTATTTATGGATAATTTATTAATTTGATCTAATAGATCGATTCAGATCTTGAAATATATTATTTTTAAAAAATAATAAAAATATTATTTAAAAAAAATAAATTAGTATATTATTATTTTTAAAATTAAAAAATAATATATTATCTTTTAAAATAATAATAAATTAATATTTTTTTAAAAAATATTTTTCATCTCTTATCTTTTTTCTATTTTTATTTTTTAAATATTATTTTTTAAAATACTATATTATTATTATTTAAAAATAATATTTTGGTTCTACGTGATACAACTAAAATCATCTGAGACACTCAGGTGGCAACACCATAATACTCCTCCATAGAGTATTTTTTTAAATAATATTTTAAAAACATATTTTTCATCTCTTATCCCTCTTCTATTTTTATTTTTAAAATATTTTTTTAATCTTTTAAAATATTACTTTATTATTATTTAAAAATAATATTTTAGTTTTATATGGCATAATTAAAATCATCTGAAATGCTAAGGTGGCAACGCCATAATACTTCTCCCAAGAATATTATTATATATATATATAATAGATTATTTAAAAATAATATTTTAATTTTACGTGGCATAAGTGCACAACTAAAGTCATTTAAGATGCTGAGGTAGCAACATCACAATACTCCTCAAGAAAGTATTGTTTTATATATATACTAGTCGAAGACCCATGCATTGCGTGAGATAGATAATTATGATATATAATTATTAAATTTTTTAAAAATAAATATTTATAATAAATATTTTTTTAATTTTTTTTTAATATTTTATTTTATTTATTTATTATATATTATATTTTTTTATTATTTTATAAAATAATATTTTATTATTATTATTATTTTTTCTATTCTCATATCTTTTATATGCCCGTCAGTGCCGTTCCACCCTCTGCCGTCTCACCATAGCTCTTCTTCTATCTCGGCAAACATCTAAAAAAAGAAATTAGCGATCGAAAAATTGATTGCTAAAAACTAAAAATCAATCACTAATAATATTTGCGATCAATTATTTTTCAAATTAGCAACCAAAAATTAAATAAATAACTTAAATTTTATAAACTTTTATTTTTTAGAATAGGTTGCAAAAACGATCGCTAAAATCATTCACAAAATCGATCTTTAAACTTATTAAAATATTTTTTATTAAAAAAATGATCATAAAATCAGTTGTTAATTATTTTTTTAAATTTTTTATTAACAAAATCTATTACAAAATCGATCACTAATTATTTTTAATTTTTTAAATTAATATATGAGTCATAAAATCATTTGCTAATTATTTTTAAATTATTTAATTAAAAAATTGATCAAAAAATTGATCCTTAATTTTGTTAAAAAAAATTTTATTAATAAAATTAATCACAAAATTGATTGATAATTATTTTTAATTTTTTAATTAAAAAATTAATTACAAAATTGATCGCTATTTATTTTTAAATTTTTTAATAAAATCGATAGCAAAATTGATCACTAATTATTTTTAATTTTTTAATTAATATATCAATCATAAAATCAATTGCTAATTTTGGTAAAATATTTTTTATTAATAAAATTGATTATAAAATTAATTATTAATTATTTTTAAATTTTTTATTAAAAATTGATCATAAAATCGATCGCTATTTATTTTTAAATTTTTTATTAATATGATCGATCGTAAAATTGATTGCTAATTATTTTTTTTAATTAACATATCAGTCATAAAATCGATTGCTAATTTTGTTAAATATTTTTTATTAATAAAATTAATCATAAAATTGATAGTTAATTATTTTTAAATTTTTTTAATTAAAAAATTGATCATTGCTATTTATTTTTTATAATATTTAAATTTTTAAAATTGATTACAAAATTGATCTCTAATTTTTTTACAATATTTTTTATTTTTATGTATTTAATTTTTATAAAATAATAAATTATTAGTATTTTTTAAATAATTTTTTAATATTTTGTTTTTAATATTTTATTTATTTATTTATTTTGCTATCCTCCCATGCGCCTTCAGTGGCCGCCTTCATTACTGCCCTCACTCGCCCACGCCATCGCCCTTTGGTCTCCCGCATCCCACCCCCGTGTTGCCCCCTGGCCACCCACAACGTCCGCTAGTCGTCCATGCAGTCCCTTGGCCACCCGCATCGCCCCTAAGCCGCCTGTGCTACCCCCTGCTATCCGCATCGCTCGCGTTGCCCTCTAGCCACCCGCATTGCTGGCACCGTACCCCCATAAGCGATGCTCCACACCTTCGGCACCGCACCCGATCCCCCGACTACCCGCGTCACCCCCGTTCCCTCGACGGCCACCCGCACCGCCCCCCACTACTGCTCTGCACCGCGCCTCCGGCACCACATTTCGGTCCTCCGATTGTCCGCACCGTGGGAAGGGGGGCCATCGCGAACGGGCCAGCAAGGGGAGGCCAGAGGGGAGGGAGACCGTCGTAGGCCAGGGAGGGTAGGGGGCATCGCAGGCCAAGGAGGGGAGAGGAGGCCATCGCGAACTGAGGTGGGGAGGAGTCTTTTTTTTTTTAAAAAAAAAAAAAATTCATCAGATTTAGGTAGGCACAATGAAGGAAGCCGAGTTTTGATTTTACGTGGCACAATAAAAGAAACTAAGTTGGCAACACCAAGATACTCCTCCATGGAGTATTGTTATATATATATATATATATATATATATATATATATATATATGATAATAGATAATAGATGCTTGTATTATTGCTGTTTGATTTAACTATCATTCTTTTGCCAACTTGGATAAAACTAATTTCACAGAAACTTTAGTCTTCTATAGCGTGTAGGAGTGGGGCTCCTAGTATGTGCCCATGGCTGCAGTTTGATTAACCGTCGTCTATTGTATAAGAAAAATTTGTCATGAAGGAAAGAGATCAAATTCGGTTCTTGTACCAGAAGTCTCCCCTTACTTGGAAGAAAGAGCTTGTGTGATGGTTTGTTAGTTACAGCTAATATAGTTTTTCTCTAATAGAAGCAATTGACCGAGACTCTTGGATCAACTTAACAGGAGAGAAGCCATTGGTAACATCCCTGACAAAAGATGTGCATCAGAATATTATAGGCGAACATGATTCGGGATAAGAAAAGGGATTATTATATATAGGGACATCTAAGAAGCTATGAAGATTTATAAACTTGAGGCATATAATAAATAGTATAGAATCTTGGATCCTTATGAACGGGGGAAAGAATTCAATGATTGACTCTAAATGCCCAAGTATAATTGCAGAAGAGGTCTGTTAAAAAAAAAAAAAAAAAAAGACAGAATGCAGTTAGGATGCCCAATTGACCATCAAGGCATAACAGTATTTCTCCTCACGTGCAGGCATGTGTGATTCTTTGCTTTGCGTATGAGCGGCTTGGATGCACTGTAGCTATGCATAAGATATGCACGTGCGATCACAAAGTGAAGGGTGGTGCATCAAACTCTCGCTAAACCATATTGATGGTTCCGTGCAATGCGGATCACTTCTCATTGAGATGCACAAGATGTGAAATGAGTTAGCCCGTCCAAAAGTATATTCGGCATTAAGTTGGACATTCAAGTGGATTTACGAGCGTTGCTCCTGATCTCCCCGAGATGGAATTGCCACTGGAGCCTTATTCGATCACCGGCAAAGTACTTTTTGGAAAGTTCTTTGACACTCAAGTTAAAAAATTGAAGAACAATAAGAGAAAAAAGCATCAAATTAAATACATACCTGAAAGATCTCGAAGCTTCTTTATTTATAGAAAAAAATTAAAGTCATAGCCATCTTGGGTTCTAATGACATTCCGAATTAGTCTCACGAATTAATTTGAAAGATATTTTTTTTTTTTTCAGAAAGGCCAAATTATGGAGGGCTCCTTCCTTTTATGGGCTTTTCTGAAAAAATCAGAGATAGCTTGGCAAAAGATGACCTACGATAGATTGCCAAAATTTGAATAGCTGGTCGCTAGTTAATTCGGAAAAAACCATTCTAGAGAACTAAAGATAGCTCGTACATGATTACATGAACGAGCTATAATAGGTCACCATAATCCAATTTTTAATAATTCATCATTGTTGAAGATTGGTCGGCAACATACGACCTATACTAAGTCATCGATAAATAGCTTATCATATAATGAACTATAATACATTGCTCATAACCGAGACTAATTAGTTGGAGATGATGTTTGACTCGGATGTTTGAAGGTTGGTCGGAGATGTACAAACAATAATAGATTGTCAGGAGACGAGGTCAAGAAAGGATGATCTATGAAATCATTAGTTTCCGTGACATGCAAGGCTCTCCCATAGATCAGCTGAATTCAATGAACAAGTAGCCGAGGACGAGAATAAGCCATGCACAACAATGAGCATTGGATAGACTCATCTGCGTGTGCGTTCCCATGAGTTATTTCTTTTGGTTGTCCAAGAATTTCCTACAGTGGTAATCTCTTGCTAAATTCATGCAATCTTCGTCGAGAGAGGAAGTGTTTTTTCCGAAGATTGAGGGTCAGTTCGATAGGATTGAGCCGAATTTTCTGCTGGATTCCTGAACCAGACAGCCCATTTTGGGATGGCCTGGATCGGCCCCATACTCTCCCAACCCAAAAGATCTCCACATATCCGTTTTTAGTTTGTTCAGAACAACAGGTCCATAGGATGGGTCTTAGACCAGGACGTGGACAGGCCCTTAATAGTGCAGGCTAAGCGGGCTAACAAGAGTACCCAAATGGGCCCGAGTTGGTTAACTTGACAATAGCTTTCTCTGGAAACAATGAAGATTGGATGAACTGGAGCCGTTGATTGGGCGAAAGCAACCTACTGCAGGCCGAATCCGAAAAGAGTTTTTTGGTGGGCTCTAACAACACTCTGAACTTAAGGCTAGCCCTGCCTGACATAAACCCAGACCGTGTCAGTATCAAGGGCCGATATCACCTGGCCACATTCAGACTGGACCACATTTTAGCCTAACAAGTAACTTTTAGGCCCAATTTGGGTCTGTGTCCAGCCAGCTCACTGTCACCATGAAACACATTACACATTGTCCTCTTAAATTAGTAAATTAGTAAAAAAAAAAAAAAATCAGTCGCCTTTGCAGTAACAATCATTGATATCAAACTCTTGGAATTTAAATGTTTCAAATAGCCAAGAGAAAAAACAATTCCCGCATAAATCCTGAAAAAAACATTTAAAAAGAGTGGCTGGGCAATCTTTTGCCGATGCCTAACTCCAGCAGCCTAACATTGATCAATCTCCTGTGAAGGCTAATTTTTAATTCTTGCGCTTAGGAGAACATTCCAGTTGGGTCATGCTCTCTTAGGCCACTGCCACGACGGTTGTTCAACGCATGCACAACTTGAGATTTAGATTCTATTGATCAGGTGGAAGGCTATGATTGTAAGACATGCAGTTAGATTCCTCATCTAGATTGATTATATGTGGAGCAGGATGATGGGGGCTCGATATGGGACATGGATTTAGAGATCCCAAATCCAAACCGATCATGGTTACTTCTTCATCTAGAACAAGATTTGTATCCATATCCCAACAATTTTAGCCCAGGTCAGATGGTTGATTAGGAATAGAACATCGATTGATGTCAGAATGTCTAGATTTCTAGTTTGCCCCTTCCATTGACCGATTTACGTTAGCATGGGGAGGGATGACCATCTACCAGTTTGTGACTTATTCACTACCAACGGCAGAGGCTGGAGAGCATAGGATATCATATATTTTTTTTGGTGGTCAGCTCACTCATCATATTTTCACCATTTTGATTCCGATCTATCGAAGCTAGGACTTGAGCATGTGGGGCCAATCATATTGCCCAAAGGCTTCTATAAGAGACCTCTTCGAGTTATGTAGGCCTGCGCCAATAGAATTAAGGACGATAATTTTATCTGATCCATCGGATATTCGATCCGATCCGACTCAAATAGGATGGATTTTATTCGACCCAATTGAAACCCAAGATGGATATATCGATTCTGAAAAAAATATCCAAAATGAATTTGGATCGAATATCGATAGTGATATGCCTCGACTCGAATCCAATTCGAGATGATCTTAATACATATCCCTCACTCAAAATTATGATAATTTTATATTATCTATATGTATCTGAACCGACCCATATCTCTACTTGACCTGACTCAACCCGATATGAGATGGGTACGGGGTGGATAAGGGTATGAGATTTTTATTTGGGAGAAAGGTATGTATATAGGCCGATCTGACCCATACATCTTAATACATATCTCTCATTCAAAATTATAATAATTTTATATTATTTATACATATCTGAACCAACCCGTATCTCTATTTGATATGACTCGACCTGATATGAGATGGGTATAGGGTGGATAAGGGTATGGGATTTTTATTTGAGAGAAAGGTATGTATATAGGCCAACCACCCGTTGCCATCTCTAAATAGGAGGATCTAGGCTACTTGGAATTGGAGAGTGGCTATTCATCCTAAGGTGAGATTTTGTTTCTAGAAGATTATGCAAACATTAGGACAAAGGCATAGAGCTTCTGATTTCTTGCCCAATTTGCAAGTTGGAGGGCGAGTTGATGGATTTCTTGCCCAATTTGCAAGTTGGAGGGCAAGTTGATGGAGCATACCCTCTTATATTATCCGAGGGCAAGGTTGATTTGGAGAATGAGAGGTGGTCAACCTTGAGAGTGAGCAATGGTTCTTAGCTAGATCTCCTCCTAGACACGATCTCTCAAAGCACGACTGAGGTGTCAACATATATTTGGGGAGGTAAGATGGCGTACATCACCTACTAGATTTAGTTTTCTAAAAATAGCCTAATATTTGAAGCCAAGATTGTACGTGTATTAGATGCTGGAGAGAATCATTTGCTTGGCTATGGAATACCATGATTTCGATGTTGCTGGCCCATCTCTTGACACCCCAAATTCTTAAAACTCTCATGCTACTCCTGCAGTGATCCGAAGGGTTCTTTTCATTTCTTGAGAGCCCCCTCTTTCGGAGCTTTGATAGTAGTATTAGAGATGAATGGTGTTGGCTATGTCATCCAGGATTTGGATGCTAGGTTGCTAGCAGCAGAGGGCTCATAGCTTTTTGAGCTTTCCATCTTGAGAGTTGAGCTTCAAGTCATCCGGTGAACATCATCTACGTCCAACAAAAGCTATAGGTGGAGAAAATTTTTATAGAAAGAAATTCCGCCATAATTACTAGTTGGATTCGTGATGAGGCAAAGCAATTGGAGGCCCATCCGCTTCTTTATGACATCTGGAGTTCTCTTCATGATTCCATCATGGTGTCTATTTGGCATACTTCCGAAAGATAAATAGCATGACAGATTGGGTTGCATCATACGTCGCCAAGCATATTGGAGACTAGATCTAGCAACAGAACAAGGCCTACCCATGAGCCCTGTAGGATCTTTTATTTTCCTACTTTTTGGACTATACTTACACTAGAGTAGCGTGATCATCTGCATGCAGTAAAAATAAATATATGCCCACGGATCTTAGAGCAAGAGATGAATTCTATATTCCGAAAGAGACCTCTCAAAGATATGGCCATAATCGCCAATACATGAGTAATATTTTATGCACCGTATGTGATATAGCCAAATTAATGTAGAGTGCACCATTCAATCATCTTAGACTATGTAGCGAAAGTAATAATGAAAGAGTATTTAATGCTGCTTAGCTTTTCTTTTTCATCAAATTTTTAGTGACAAAAATATCATTTTTCTTCCATAGAATAATGAAAGAACAATATTATAATTTCCTAATGCCATGTAGCGTAACAAAAAGTCATAATAAAAAATAGAAGGTCATATAAAAATACAAGAAGTCATATATATTAACAAAAAATCATATAAGACATCAAAAAGCCATAAATAATATTTATAATATTATATATATTCATAGAAAGTCATATATATTTTTTAAGATGTCCTATAGGAGGTCATATAAGACATCAGAAAGCCATCAAGATGTCATATATATATATATATATATATATATATATATACACATATAGAAAATTATATATAATATTCAGAATGTCATATATATTCATAAGAAATTATATAAGGCATTAAAAAATGATATATATTATTCAAAATATCATATATTATTTAGGATGTCATATATATTTACAGTAAATCATATATAATATTTAGGATACCATATATATTTACAGAAAATTATATAAGACTTCAAAAGGTAGTATATTTGTTCAGAAAATTATAATATACTCATAGAAAATCATAATAACCATAAGATATCATTTAAAGAAATAGAAAATCATAAATATAATTCAAGATATCACAAAAAATTATAAACAGGATGTGAGATATACTCCCAGAAAGCCATATAAGACATCATAGAGAAAAATAATAGTTTCATAATAAAAATTTTGATGAAAAAAACTAAATAATATTAAATATTATTATATTATTACTTTCACTCTGTGGTCCAAAATGATTGGATGGTGCATTCCACTGCACCGCACAGGGTGCACAAAAACTTTCCCGTGAAAGATGAGGCCATCCAATTGTTGGGCTGGCTGCACACCTCACGTTCACCTAAAAGAATATGGAATCGAGACGCAATGGAATGGCTGGCAAGCAACTGGAGATTTCTCCAAGGCAAAAAGGGATTCATTGCATCAATAGGTCAATTAGCCATCCACTAAACCTGCCTCCCATCCATAGAACCTCTTAATCAGGCCTCTTTCCACTGCTCTGCCATCCTCGCTGGAAGGGAAGGCCAGGAATTCATTAGAAAAGGGATGCTAGATCCCAGCAGGACCTGTTTCACTACCACGTAAGACGGAGGAAGTGCTGCCTATGTAATAGGATGATATGTTTGGCGGATGGAGTTAGAAATTTCTTATATGGCGACAGAAAATTAGATCTATCTCAAAGAAGATGCCAACAAATAGTGGTGGAAAGTTTTACAAACATCGAACCACTCAGGAGACAGATTAAGGTTCTTCAGCAGAATAACTCGTGCCAGGATCTAAAATTTATTCATAGTTTGTGGAGATGTCAGTGTCTGAATGCTCTGGACCCAACGGAACATGAAGTATGTTTCCTAGGAGAAAGCTACAATAGGTGTAGTTCTTTTCAATCATGAAATCTTTTGCTTTTCTTTTTCAAAGAGAAACCATCATGGTAGTTTCCTGAAATATCACTTTTCAGAGGAGCTTGCCCTGGAATTAGACAATTTCCTCTTCATCAGGTTCACTCATTTAACCAAGTTTCCACCACAAGATCTGTTTTAACTTGCAATAAAGCATAGGTATAATATGAGATCATACAAACAACATAATAGGTGCATTAAAACAAGCACAAAATCAACTATCAAGCAGACCAGAAAGCTCAATCCATCAACAGAAGATATCAAGTAGTGGTATACCCTAACATAATTCGATCACTACATTGATCAGAGAACAACCACCTAATTGATCTTACCTGGAATTGTATACTCACAACCAACACATTCCATATCTCCATCTTCACATAAATCAGAGATACTAATCTTTCTAACATGAGTTATTTTCTTCTTCCCCTATCACCAAAATGTCGGTTAAACTATCACAATCCGTTTACCTAAACATTCAAATCGACACCTAACAGTCATACCAGATTTTGGTATCTCATGAATGCAGTTTCCTCTATGTAAGATCTTTTGATCTATATTAACTCCCGTAGCCAATCAACCCCTTGTTAGTTTCCTCCAGCTTGTTCTATATAGTATTTGTCATCATTTCAGTGTGCTTTTCAGCAGAGTTTGCTTTGATAAATTCTGAAGGATTTGTAGCTTTATTTGTTCAACAAAATTTAGAAGACCATGTTAACTTTATAGGGACTCAATATATCCACTGTACTAATAATATCTTCAATTACATTGCTTATTACAACTGC
Source organism: Cocos nucifera (assembly GCA_006176705.1). Lineage (NCBI taxonomy): Eukaryota > Viridiplantae > Streptophyta > Magnoliopsida > Arecales > Arecaceae > Cocos > Cocos nucifera. The sequence continues at coordinate 559,597 of QRFJ01000218.1, read as the reverse complement.
CAGTTGTTTTTAAAATTCAATAATTTTACAGCAACTACTAAAAAAACAAAAAAGGCTCCATTCCATTTTATCATAAATACAGAAGGAACAGAGAGCATGGTCATAACTATTAAATTAACTAAAACACCTACCATTCTTTGCCCATGACATGAACAGAAAAGGCATCAACTGAACTGTTACAACCACATCGTATCACCTTCTCCCTACTACACTAAAAACTTCAACTCTATATGGCTAGATGAATCTTCAAATAAATATACCAGTTATCATCACTATTGTCAGGGCACTTCCCTTATCTACTAACTTGACCACTTCTCTTATGTACCAATTTAATACCCATGATTCTTGAAAAATATCACTCCAACATTTTGTGCAAATAGGTTAAAAAGATTTCAACTAAACGAGTGCTTTCCTTGTCACAAGTACATCTCAAAAAAAGTGACAACGTTAACAAACTCAAAGGCTAATAAATGATCCTTAAAAAACAAGGAAAAATGAAAACCTGTGCCCTTGCATTGCAATTGTTCAAGCAGTTTAGTTTACACCCCATGTTTCATCATAACCAGTGCTTCCAACCCTTAAAAGATGTGAAGGATGTTCTTTCTTTGTAACTTGAAAGCCAAATGAAAATGTACTAAAGAAAACAGACAGATTTCAATCACAAGCTAACATAAATCACTGATTTTTCAAGAGGTCTTTTTTTTTTTTTGGTTACATAGGGGGCTTGAAGCCCAAAGAAAGAAGAAAACAGAAACCACTGCTTTTTCAAGAGGTCTTTTTAGTAGCAGCTTTTTCAAGAGGTTTAAGCTCTTATATGAAACTTTGACAATCAACCCCCAAACGAACTTGTGCCCAATATCCCTGAGGTAAATTTTCTAAAGGAGCTCCAGAGATGTAATATCCAAGAGGGAGAAGCAAATTTCAGTTTGTACTTTGTGCTAATGGAAACCTTGCACATGTCCATGCTTTTTAAGCTTCAAACAACTACTAAAGAAGCATAGAATAGCTGCTGCAGTGTCCAACAGGGCATATTTGGGAGAGTATTAAAGTTATTAGCAATTAATGAAGAATCAACTGATCTGTGAATTTTTTATTGGCTTTGACTATGGTAGAATAAGTCTACCTAATAATTTCTCATATATAAGTACTGACTGACATTAGTAAGTGCAGGCCAATATTTAATCTTGCCTGAAAATTTATATTACAGATTTAGATAAAAAAACTCTAATGCTGCACACGGCCAATGCATGCCAACTGCATGATCACAAGTATCCATACCCCAAATATTCAGTTCATTTTGCGCAAAATTTAAGACCAAGAATTGTCATGGGACTGCTACTGTTTGTCAGAATTATCACAGAGACTATCATGCAAACCTATTACGATGAATTGGCCCTAAAATATCCAAAGTACAGATGATATAAGCAATCCTAGACATGAGGCTTTTATCTTCTCAACAACCCAACCATTTCAATTTTTTTTTTTTAAATGTGTACTTTTCCTGCTATTTTTCAGCATAACTGATACAGTGGTTACCCAACAAAGTGTAAGTTAATTATAACAAGCTTTAGGACTAAAAATGAAAAATAAGATCAGTGCAAAAGGAGCATGATAAGCTATATCACCAAAATAAGATGAACTACTTGATGTTTGAGAAGTTTTTATTAATATAAAACCACGACAGTTTACACCTCTACATTTTACTAGAAATATTCCCATGTAAAATGCAAGCAAACAGCAAAAATGTGCTAAATAAAAAAATAAATAAAGAATGCAGCTAAATGAACTGAACCAGAAAAGACCCATTACATTAAGAAAGAATGTTCGTGCTAATAACATTGCAACAAATTGAAATTTTCATTTGCCTGAACAAACTACACGTTTTCTCAACTACTATGGAGGCATTAAAAAGAGGGGGAAAAAAATGCAAATGCCGTGAAGAACAAACAACGAATGATACAGGAGCACTATTTGTAATTATGCCAGTATGAGTGTTCTTAAGCGGTTACCAATCACCACCACTGATGAACAAGAACCCCGCTCTTCCTGAGCGAAGTGAACAGCTTCAAGCACTCCCCATAGGTATTCCTGTACTTCGGCGACCTCACCCCTGGGCAGCACCGCTGCCAACGGTTATAGTGGCACTCCAGAAAGAGCTCATCTATCAAACAGATGGCCCCGGTCTTGAACAACCTCGGCACCAGATCGAACTCCGTCCCCTCCACGTCCATCTTCATCACCACAAAATCACTCTCCGACGCCGTCCTCTTCAACCACTCAGCAAAATCAAATCCATGAATTGTATGCACCTCGCCCGATGACACCCCTTCGGAGACCCCGGTGACCGGCCTAATCCGGCCCATCCCGCGGCCACCTTTCTCTTTCTCGACATCATGCTGCTCCGGGTCATGATTGACCTCGAACGCCAGGGTCTCATTGCGCACCCACGCAGCGAAAGGCAGCAAATTGACGTTCTTCTTGGCGGCGTACTCGTCGTGGAACGCCGGGTCGGCCTCGATGGCATAGATTTCGAAGGTGTGGTTCTGTTTGGGGTACTGCTTCCTGAACCAGCTTCCGATGCTCGAGCCGTAGCTCCGGGCGCCGACGTCGACGTACACGTACCTCGGCTTGAAGCTTATATCCACCATGGATGGAAGGTATTTGATGTTCTTGATGTTTCTCTTCAGGGTAATCCATGGTTTCAATGGCTCATCTTTAATCAGAGGCTCCGCGGATTCTAGAAGTTGGAGCTTGTGCTCGGGGATGGCGCACCTATTCATGGAACTGCCAGGAATCGAATCCTCCCCCTCCTTTTCTTTGATGGCAAGAATCTCAGCGTCTAATTGCTTCTGGAATAGGATCTCGCGGATGGCTGAGGACGAATCCGGACGGTCGACCTCGCGGGAGCGGAGCTTCCAGCATGAGGGGAAGAGATCGATGAGGGAGTGGAGACTGTACGCGTCGCCGGCGGAGGTGGTGAGAACGGCCAGAAAACCATCGGGCTTCAGCATCCGAACGATTTCCGAGGCGAGATGCGCCGGCCGCTTCGATCGGTCAAGGCTCCGGCCGGCGAAGACGAAGTCGAATGTGGCGTTGCGGAACGGCAGGTGGAAGAGGTCGCCACCGGCGACCACCAGCGGCGGGGCCTTCTTCTTGGCGACGCCGACGGCGTCGGAGACGCCAATTTCCTTGAGGGCGAGGACCTCATGGCCGGCAGGGGTGTCGACGCAGAGGGTCTTGGCCGTCAGGGAGAGGAAGCCCTCCACAAGGAGGTCCTGGAAGACGGCGGAGTAGTAGTCCACGGCCTTGCGCCACTCTCGGGTGGTCCAGAGGGCGGGGGTGGCGGCAGCGGAGCCGTCAGCAACGCGGACAAAGGCGGCGGGGACGCCGCCGCTAGCGCCGGTGACGCTGAGGCCCCCGCCAGGAAAGGGGAGAAGGCAGAAGTCGCTGGAGTTGCAGGGCCCGCCGTAGACAGTGACGACGTAGACGAAGCGGATAACGAGGAGGAATACGCCGAAAAGCAGCAAGCGGACCACAACGTTCCTCACGGAGCTCGATTTCGCCGCCGATTCCATGGACGAAAAAGAATAGAAAGAATCAGGATTACAAAAAACAAAACCTAAATCTAGCCCTAGCTGGAAACCTAACGGATGGGGGGACGGAGAGAAGTTAGCGGAAGCAGAAGCGGGCGGAGGTGTGGTTAGCGCCGACGAGAGGGCGGAGGAAGGGCGAGGAGGGGAAATAGGAGGGTTTGATGAAGGCAAAATGGGAAGCCATGGGGAAGTCCGTCGCCGCTTCTCTCTCCTGAGATCGCCGCTCCCACACCTTATATCCCTCGTCGCTTACGGCCCCACCCACTTCGGCGGGCGGTTTCTTTACAACTCCGGATTCCATAAGACGGCGGAGGACCAAACCTTTATATGGGAGTCCCAAGACGAGGGCGACCCGCATCCACCGTCCATACCGAAGGGCCCGTGGTCGTTAAATGGTCAACACCGCTGTTCCCGTGAATACCCAAAGTGCCACTGCTTTGGAAGCCGGTCCCGGTCACGGGGACTAATTAGGGCGTGGGCGCTGTCGTCACATCCTATTGCGGTTAGATAATCTCAACGTACGAGGTTAAGGGGAAATAAATAATAATGAATAATGTCATGGGGTCCACAGTTCCGGCGTGTTCTGCGTGTACGTGATCCAACTCAGATGGACGGACTAGATGGCGTTTCTTTGAAACAGAACCTCGTGATCTTGATTCACGAGTATGCTTTAACGGTCACCTGGGAAAAAGCTGCCAAAAGCCAGATCCAGAAACCGAAGACGGAAACAGAACGAGCAACCCGAGTGAGTGGCAGTTTCGATATTTAAACACAGCGGAAGGTTATTTTATAATAAACATACTGGCGCCATCAGCGCGGCGTTTGGAAGGGAAAGCGGTCTCACAGCGCAGCAGAGATGAAGACGCGAGAGGGAAGGAGCGTTGCAACAGTAGGACCCAGCGCAACCCGCGTTTTGAGTTTTGACCGGTCCACACTGGCGGCGTCGCACCAGGCGATGCAAGAGGCGTTGCAAAATTTCGGGGCACGGAAGAACAGCTCTCAATTTTTTTCCCCAAATCTGGCTATCAAAAGTGGGGCCCGGGGACATTGGAGATCCGCGTGCCGGGTGGGAGAGGCGCGGGTTAATGCGGATGCGGGAAGCCCGACGACGACCCGGCGGCCACGTGCTATTGAGGGTGTTTGTATTCCGGCCCATCAGCGTTAACTTTTTCTTCTAAAATTATTTTTTGATGAGATCCAATATGGATTGGATCTATATTTATATTTATTTTATTTAATAAATATTAATATTAATATTAATATTAATATTAATATTGTTTAAATATTTATATTTATATTTATATTTATTTAAATGAATATGAATATAATTTAAATATAAAAAAATAAATATAACTAAAAATATAAATTAAATAATTAAATTTTATAATTATAAAATTAAAAATATTATTAAATAAATAATAAATTAAATTTATCGTATATTTATTTGATTGTATATTTTAAAAAAATTAATTAGTATTATATAAAATTATATAAATTATAGATATACTTAGATATTTGAATATGGATCCAAAGTTGTTTATTTATATTTATAATTTTTTTTATAAATATAGATATTAGTCAGATTTGTATATTTTTATTTATATATAAATTAATTTAAATATAAAAATAAATTCAAATAAATATTATTTATATTATTTTTATTTTTAATTTTTAATAACTACGTTCTGTTGCACGATAATTTACTCCCCATTTAATTGATAGGTGGAGTTGCCGTAGGTTCGAGATGGCATTACACAGGTGTTCGGTAAATGTTGCATTTCCGCCGTCATGATGGATATCTAGTGGGCACTGGCATGGTTCCAGGGCGTCATGGCAGTCGTTCTCCTCTTTTTATCCCAACCGCTTATTTTGTTCAGGGATATTGAGGCGTTTTAAGACATCATGCCACGCCGTGCACGGATCAACATAATTATTTATGGACCGGCCAGGCTCTGTCTCAACCTTGGGCAGCGCAATCCTTAACCGTACCTTTCGCTTCATGATCATTTTTTATATGTTGTAAATATTTTTAAAAATTAAATATAAATAGTTAAATAATATCAATAATCTACCACATCTTTATTATTTTATTAGATTCATAAGTTAATAATAATTATCAATTAAAACTATAAATATATTAAATTTTAAAAAATAATATTAAAAAAAATAGATCTGGCCGGATTTTAATCCTCAAGCTCGAGACCGGTCTGATCGAGAGGTTCTGCTCCTTTATCCCAAGTCCATCAAACAAAATTCTAGGCTCAAGCAGGCCACACAGATTGCCCGGCCGGTGAATGGATCTGGACAAGTTGGCACTCATGTGGTATATTAAAAAAAGTAAAAACATGAGTGCCTGGGATTTCTAATTTAGCTAAATATTTTTTGCTATTTATATAAGTTGACGAAGATAACTCTTGAAAAAAAAAATAAAAAAAAAAATAAAAAAATAAAAAAATTTATTTAATATGGGTATTTATCAAAAACAAAAAAGTTATAACAAAGAGTCTTGAAATCGGGGAAAAATGAAAGCTATGCCACTATAAAAAGGACTTTCCTTCTAAGAGCGTTAAGTAATTGTCATTTTGCAAATAGTGGACTGTGATATTGATCATCAATCTGGAGATTCGTGCTATGTCTCACCAATCTGAGTCGGGCTTAACCTTGAATGGACATGCAAGACACATGTCAAATTAGAAGTATGATCAAACTCATGCAATTGTGATGGAAAGACTATTCATGAGCTCGATAATTTATTCATGAATTTATCCTATGTCCCAATTATTCTGATCCGCTCAAGCTTTCGAGAGGATATCAAGAATGCTATGAACTAAGATAAATTATTATCTACGAACTTATCTATATATGGAGTCAATCATAATCATTAATTCCCATAATAATACATGGAGATGTTGTTATTAACAATGTGCATGACCACACATGGTGCATATAGTGTGGCAATAGTTTTTTTATAGCCTCTCTTTTTTTTTTTTTCATCCAAAAAAAAAAATCTCTGTGGACCACAGCCATGGAACTACTTTGGGCCAGTGGACAGGCTAATCTAGTGACTTGATGGTCCCCTTTAATCTAGTGATGTATCACATGCACCTAAAGAGAATCTTAGAAATAGCTGCTCCCCCATCCAACCAAAAAACAAAAAGGGAGAAGCTCAGAAATTAAGCACTCAAATTGTTAGACTTTTTGCTTTTCTTGATTTACATATGCTTGTTTTAAAAAATCATTGGTTCTAGCGAAAAACATAATTATGAGTGTTGATGGTTGGGTTATCTGTTAGACTTCGAAACGAGCAGACCTACTTAAAGTGTTATTTTTATGGAATCAATTTTGAGAATTATACTTGGGATTACTATTACCATCTCATCATTATTAATCATGTCTAAACTGCAAAACTACAGAATTTCGTTACCATTAGCAATCTCTTCAACTAAATGTTTAATTTCATTAAGCAAAAGTAGGCTATTGAGATTTTATCAACTACCATCTCTTAGTCAAATAAATTTTTAGATGGAGTAATTGGATGATAACTAGCTTAATCATGACACAAAAAAATATTTTCACTTTAACAACATGCGTGATATATTTTTCATTTATTGGCATCGAGGATTTTTTTGTGTAAAAAAAAAATCAATAAACAATGCTATTTCAACAATTCATCAAATAATATGACAAAGTTGTCCAATAAAAATAAAAGGGATCAAAGTCCTCACAGCCATTAAAAACTGTTTGCATGGGTGATGGAGTCGTGGACATGCCACATGTGAAATACGAGGAATTAAATGAATATGCCTTTGTCGAGAAATTCATCAAATGTCTAGCATGTGGCTGATCAACTAGTCTTATATTTTTATATGATGCATGAAAATTTTCGACAAGGTTAGCATATTACTTATATTTCCATTTTGCACACCCTTGCTTCCATTTTTTTTTTCAATAATTATCATGTAATTATGTGACAATTTCATGATACAAAACTTTAAGCAAAGATAGACCAAATGAGCAAAATTCGGTTGAACGAGACAGCAACGAAACAATATGCATGAATGCATACATACGGCCAAGGCATCAAACATCTTTGGGACGGCCTGGGAGTAGAAAGAGCCGTTGGTAACAGACACAAGCATGTGAATGTGGGTGATAAGGGCCGAATACCTAATTATGTGCCGATACCCTGAGGTTGTCTCTTTCTTTCTTAGGTCTGAATAAAAAAATAGGATCAACTGTAGTTAAGCATGCTTGGACTAAAATAGGATGGATGACCGTTGATAGGTCCTCATATCCTTCTAAAGAAAAGAAATGAGATCAAGGATTCTTCTCCTATTTTTAAGCCTACCTACGGCCAATGGGGCCCTCCCTAAACGCACTCACGAGCTGTCCTTGGGCCCATACAAAAGCCAACTCGTTTTGTGGGTCCACTAAGAACCCATCCAATGGGCAGTGCTTCCGATATCGGGCAGAGTAGGATAAAAATCCACAGATGCCTACTGGAAAGCCCGTTTTTGGATGCGAGCTGGTTGTTGCGGGCCGACATTGTCAGCCGGCGGATGTGCCGCCCTTTTAAACTCGGCCGGTCAAGGATGCCCGGTAAATATCTTGCACAACTACTCGGATAATTTGTCGGAATCAAGGAAATTCTTTACATATCTATTTTTAGTACGTTTTAGATTTTATTTGAAAAATTACAAAGAGAAGACAAACATAATGAAAAAAAAAAAAAAGAATAGAAGAAAGTCAAAAGTAATAGATAATCCTCAAATACATGCATACATTTATATTTATGAGATATCGCATGAATATGGCGAGCAACTTGCTGTATTAGTTATACGCCTCCCAATACCAACTAGGGACTTTGGGCTCAAGTTTTAGACCTTGTAACCCAAAATATAGAAGCATGTGCATTATATTAACTACATAAATAGCTATTGCCCTTATATGAATTATATTTCTCTCTGCTATGGGATGGCCATAGCTCAATCTCAGCACAATATACATTAGCTACTGAAGCTCGATGGAGAGGCTACTCGTTCACTTGCTATTTACTATAGATCGGCTTCGATCGGACGATCTTTTAGAACGCCTTGCCATAGGTCGGCTAATGCTGATCTATTGAAGTTTGCTCTTACACGAGTCATTTCAAAAGACATGTTGGTTCGTCGTAGCTCATCCTCGGCCTAACGTTTTTCGGTCTATACCGACCTATCAAAATAGGTCGGCCGTATATAACTGACCGCTACGATGGGATATTAATTCGTAGATGGTTCGCCATAGATCGTATTCGACTAAACTATCATAAAAAAACTCGTCAATATTGATCGATTCTAGTCGACCAATGTTCAGACGACCTACTATTTGCTCATATACCATTAATCAATCTTGGATGATCTATTATTGATCGTCCATTTTCAAGGTATCAACATTTGCTAGATTCGTATTCTTTCCAAATTAGGAAAATCCAGATTATATAGGAGTCCTTCACGATCTCGTCCTTCAGAAAAGATAAAACATCTTCCGAATCAATCTGGAACGATAAATTCGGAAGGTCGTTAGAGTCCGAAATGACTCTAATTCCTCTCCTATAAATAAAGGAACTACGGGACTCTCTGCGTATGCACTCATTTTTTTGATACTTTCTTCTCTCGTTGTTCTTCAATCTCCTAACTTGAGCGTTGGAGGGTCTTCACCAAAAAAATCTTCGGTGAGGACTTCTGTGAAGAGGTTTGGGCGAAGCTCCAGCAATAGTTGTTTCTTGGCCATGAGTTCCTCGATGGGACCTCAAGCGTGAAGATTCATGAGCAACACTCTCAAAAATAAATTTTTGAAACTTGTGAAATAAATGCTTTGCTACCGTAATTTGAGGCCGGTTGAGATAGGTAGGAGTACAAACAAAAATTTATGAAGGAGCTAGGATGTTTGCTGGTGTAGTCGTCTAGACTCTCAAGATGCAGAACCGACCTGAAAACAAACTCCACTGGCTAGAAAAATTCAGGAGGAGATCCTCTAAAAGTTTGCCGAATTTTAAGAAGAGCATGAGAAGGGAGAGAATTTTTAGAGAGAGAATAGAGTTATAAAAATGACTTACTTATGGATCCTCTAGTTCCCTCTATTCAATGATGAAGGTTGATGTTCGTTACCAAAACAGATGGGAAATATATTAGCTGTACAATAACAACTTTCATTGTGCAATAATTATGCAATAACAGACACCATATTACTTCTAAATCTACTTTAAGCAGGTAATTATGGCTGGGTTGGTGTAACCAACACCTAGATTGTGGCCTTCATCTTAATGAGCATTAATACCAATGCGAAGTATGTCAGATAATGTTGAGATTGATGGCTTCAGCTTCTACCAAGATCAGATAGATAAATATTCACAACATCAAGTGCTATTTTATTTTATTTTATGCATGATAAAAGATTATTGTAAGGTATGTCATGCACATAGGTGCTCTTGCTTTGACTTGCTTGCAGCTTCCAAGCAAATTGGATAATGTAAGTAAAACAATGATTTTTCGTATCTACGGTTGATATTTTTCATAACATTTTTTATCATGATGAGTTAAGTGAAAGCAACATTTGATTACGAGTGCATAATTTAGTAGTTTCTTGGAAGAATAATCCCTAGACTCTACGGCCCAATGTCACCATTAAAACATTGTTTTTATTAGTTTGTCCTTTGTTTCTTGCTTCTTGTTGGGTTGTTAATATTTAATAAAGATGTTGATCCTCCACTATTTTTTAATGATATGAATCGAATAGTTGCATCCTTCCATCCATGGTTTGTCCATGGTGAAATGTTATTTCAATCATTTAAGGTATTTCAAATGTTTGGTTCATCTAGTTAGTCATTTGATTATAAATCCTACTAACCGAACTGTATTGGTCGAGCTAGCAAAACGAGCAATATGATTAAGAATATAACACATGCTATCTTAGAGCTCATGTTTCTAATAACTTAGAAAAAATCTAATAGGACTCGTTTGGTTCGTGAGAATTGGGAAGTGGAGGGGGAAAGTAGCAGTTTCTCGAAAGTAAGGATAAATTCTCTTATTTGGTTGGAGTTTTAAGATAAGAAAGATAGAAAAAGGCTCTTCTTATGAGAAGACATTTTTCATATTTTATGAAAAATAAAAGTCCATGGTAGAGATAAGTTTTGAGCCTTTCTACGAAAATTAATGGCTATCTTTTCTTTCCAAAATTATCCTTATATATTTACTAGCTAAAAATCTGTAATATATAAATGAATGATTAAGATGAAATTGAATAGTGATATATGAAAATTGATGGTTATCTTTTCTTTCCAAATTTATCCTTATAAGTATTAATATAATTTTATATAAATATTATTTTAATATTTATATTAATATAAATAATATAATATTTATAATATATTAATATTATTTTAATATTTATATTAATTTAATATTTTATTAATATTAATATAGCATGTATATATTAATATGAATATTTAGTATTATATTATATCTATTTTAATAATATTAAGTTATTAGTATTATGTTAATATAGTAAATTATTATTATCTAAATATCATAATATATTAATATTATATTTGTATGAATATAAATATTATATAATTATTAATATATAGTTTAGGAATAAAAATATATGGTCTTATATAATATAATAGATATTTTATACATTTTTTTCAAAAAGATAGATGTTCAATAAAAAATAAGTTAATATGGAATAAGTCGTTTTTCATGGCTAACCAAGCATGCCAAAATAATATTTCTAGAAAGTAAATTCTTGAAAAATTAATTCTAAAGTAATTTTTTGAGAAGAAAAATTATTCCCGCAAACTAAAGAGTCTATATGGTAAACTGTAGCTAAATATAACCAAAAAAGCTTGAGTGAGTAGCTATTACAGCTCGCAAGATGGCCAAAGCTTCTACATCAACGATGGATTGTGCCTGACACACCAGAGCAAGGATGATTAGAGGTTCACCACTACACACTCATTTAATCCTTTCTATCCCCACCCATATATCATTTTGAATCTGCTAATTAACAAATCGGTATTTGATTTCCTTATTTCGGAGACAAGATCAGCCAGCCTGGATATCATTTGCCGTGAAAGTAGTGTTTTATTTCTTTTCTTCCATTTTTCTTATAATTTAATTTTAAAAACATCATTATTAGATTTTTTTTTTTTTCTTATTTAACTTGTATGAACTACAGTACTTTAATTTTTCAATTCTCTCGGGGACCAAGTCGGCCAAGAGGATCCTTTTGTAACACGTAGTATCTGAATTAGTTATGAAGACTAAGATGAACATTATTCAACAATGGTCACAACCATCAAGTATATTAGAGGCTTATTTTAATTAGAGTCTAGATTAATTTAGAATATCTAAAATAAATCCCAATGTGTATGCGTGGGTCACAACTGGATGGGCTCCATTGGATAAACTTGAGCTGTCGTTCCTCATCTTATTCTTCCTCCTGTTTAAGATTTCTCGAATATTTTCCATTCTCCTGGGCGATTTAATGGAGAAGGGCACATTGGTGCTCCGTACGTTGGGCTGCCTTTAGTCCATCATCATCATGGCTACCTACAAGAATGGTGATTGGAAAGCCTTTGATCTCTACCAGCAATACAAGTAAGCACCATCGTTCGAACAAAGAACTCGAGCATATCGAATTGGATCCATGAACTTATCGAAAAAGTTCTGATGATCAGAATTGCCCAACAATGGTGATTGCCGTTCTGGCATTTCTATATTCGACGGCCTGGATGCTATAACGAATCCCGTGGTTTGGCACGAGGAGAGAGCCGGTGCGAGGTGGGCTTTGGGGATTCTGGATTTTATCAAAGATCAGGCGGATAATTTCTTATTGGCTCCGAAGCTTTGATCCATTAATATTTAGGATATATTTGGTTTGCAATCGACATCAAAATTGAAATAGATTAAAATTAGTATCAAAGCATAATTTAAATGCTAGAAAAGAGTAGAACGAAGCATTTCTATTATCTTCTAAAATTTAAATAAAAAATATATATCTCCATGTCAGGTGAGGTGTTGGAAAAAAAAAAAAAAAAAAAAACACTTGCATGCATCTTTCTCTGTTTGCTATCTAATTCTGATCATATATAACATTAGCAGACATTTTTCTGAAAAGGAAATAGGATAAGATTCCCGTACTTGTATTTGGTAACGCAAACCACCGTCGGTCTCCGCAACTCTATTAAAAATATTCTATAGTCGTAGACTGCAATTATCGCAGTTTCAAATACGTGAGCGAAATCATGGCCATAGTTGTGGTAGGAAGTTGCCGAGATGCCTCAGGTCTCTAAAGCTTAGAGACAAAAAAATGGAAAAAGCAAACAGTTTTCTCATAAACCGTGGGTGATAAGCAGCGTACGCTCTGCATAAATCCCCTGGTTTCTTATCTGAGTCTGGCCTGGCTGCTACGCTAAAAGTGATCATGGAAACGGGACGAACTGCGTTCCATGTGGTAACTAGGATGGTTTCGTTTGCCATGTAGCAACCTGGAGAACTTCATTATTTATGATATGGGTCATCACATTTTAAGATTTTCTTTGTTGCATGCTAGAAATGGAAGACTAATATAACACCAAATTATTATAAGATGAGCTGTTCGCCACGCAGTTCATGGACTGTGTGGACTTGATCCGTTGGTGCTGCTGCAGGGTTCGGATTGTATTTTTCGTGATTGATCTTTTCCGTGACCTTAATCATTGAATCACGCTTCGCGCAGCTTCCAACGCACAACGAATCTCTTTCTTTCATCTGTAGCATAGATCATGAAAATGGCATCACGCTTTGAAAGTCGTGTAAAATGCAATGCAATAGTTGAGGATGCGGAAGAAGATCGACCAATCTTTTTCGCGAACCAAGTTTTACTCAAGCAAGCAACGATTAAGATTTAAGCAATTACCAGAAACAAACCGTAAGATTTTGGTTATAGGACGATATTTCTCATAATGAAGACAGTTTGCGTGATTAATTTGGAAACCGGACATTATCTGTTTCAAAAGTTCACTCAAGGATATCTTAAAAGTATACAAGTATATAGGAAATTAGATTTACGCTTATCCAACGGTTGGTGAATGTTCTCGTCCATGCCATTCTCATAAAATCCTCTCTGAGCTAGAAATATTAATGAGGTCCATGAATCTTTGTTTGGTTAATTTTTGTCTGATATGCTGTGATGCAGTTGTACATGCAGATTATAGGAAATGAATGTGAATTGCTGTATTATATAAAATGTGAAATACATGTAATTTAACTTCATATTCTATAAGATTTTTGTTTCTTTTTTTGCAAGCAATCTGAAAATATCAGACATTAAAAAGTTAATATATTGAAGAAAATGCAGGGGTAAGTTAATGTGTGGAAGAAAATAAAACAAAATTTTCCTATGACTTACCATCGGGGATCTGTCACTCTTATTCATGCTGCAAGTGTGAGCCGTTGCAAATTGTCTTTCTTTGCTGCGAGTCTTAGAAAAATTGATAAAAAGGGATCAATGTGAAACTCATAAAAATATCCATGTTGCTACGAGTGTTAGAGTCCCTTCTATTATGGATGTCCGGCTAGGACACCACCATCTCAAAATTCGATATTCTTTTGTTGATAGCAGAAAGAAATAAGAAATAAAATGAAGAACATAATCGGATACGTGAATCAGTCCAAAGGCTCATCACGCTTCTTGTGAAAACCACTATATCATACCTAACGGCCACTTACACGATCGTAGCCTTGCTCTGCCTGATACTTTGCTTTGTCTAGATGTTCTGCTTGCGTTTGCTCTATGGGCTGCAAGCTCTCGACGCTCTGTCAAGCTTCTCTCGGCGGCTGCTAGAGCCTTCTATGCTCTATTCTTCTCCATAGCACCATCAGCCCCTTCAATAGGTTAAGATTCCACGTGTACCGACTGCTCATAGAAGTGTCCTGTTAGAACTCTGTCTCCCAATACACCTCGAATAAGACTTCTAACCATGCCTCAACTATCCAGATCTTACTGGCAACTTCGTTGGCTATCCGATCACGCTAGGCGGTCGGTCACTCCTAAAAAAGGCCATGAACCCTGTGAATAGACCATCAAAACATCCCATGGACCACTAAAGACCTCTATGGACCGCCCGATCCACGTGAACCACGATAGGAGCCCCCCGTGCGCGTGCTGCGGACGGGCTGGGCCTGGGTCGCATGCAAACGCGCGCCCGCATGCGCCCGCACGCATCCACGCGCTGTGAGTAGCACCTGGGCTCAACACCCCACGTGCCCACGTGTGGCTGGCCCGCGAGCCTAGGCCGGCCCCATGGGCCGCCGCCCTGCAGGCCCCACTCTTGCGACTAATTCGGTGGCTCCGCATGCTTTCTTGTGCATTTCTTCTCCAACTGAACTCAGATTGGGATGTTCTTGATCTCGTTGGACTCAGCTCATCGTCATGGACCACGCTGTATGCTCCTTCTGGGTCGAATTTGAGGCGTTAGATCCTAACAATCTTCACCTCGATTTGATATTCGGTCTCTACCTAATTTTGAAAGCTTTTGGATCCTCTCGCCCTCATGCCTTGGAGCAATCGCATATTACTCATGGATGAGCAAACATGGGAGTCGAGCCAAGTCGCTCGATCCCATCTCCATTATATGTCGTGCTCCACCTGACTCGAGACCTACTTGGGATAGCATCCTGGTGACGTCGCTCATCCTTCCGAATCTTTGATCTCATGCCCGATCTATCTGCACTTGAAACTCCACCTCGCATTGGGCTCCTACTGGCATCTTCCATGTAGACGGCTTCTCCTTGTATAAGAGAACATCGATCAATCCTTCACAATTGATCTTCACCTTAATTACACCTGTCTTCAACATCTTTAATCTTGATCACCATCGCTGCAACCTGTCATGGTACCAATTCGGCTTTGATACTATTTGTTGTGAATTTTCGGCTAGGACACCATCATCTTAGGATCCGGTACCTTTTTGTTGACAACAGGAAGAAAGAATAAATAAAATGAAGAACACAATCAGGTACGTGGATCAGTCCAAAGACTCGCCTCCATGAAACATGTAAGTTTTACTATGAGAAAGAAATAAGTACAAGAGGAGATTACCCACTCTCAACTCTCTATACTCAAACCTCTCTCAACTAGAAGCAATCTTTACAAAAGTTCTCTCAAAATTCTCAAGGAGACCCTCTTACAGGCCGATCAGTATCAGGATCCTTGATGCCTCTGGATGCTTCATGTGAAAGCCACTATATCATGTCTAACGGCCACTTATATGATCGTAGCCTCGCTCTGCCTGATGCTTTGCTCTGTCTTGATGCTCTGCCTGCATCTGCTCTATAGGTTGTATGCTCTCGGTGCTTTGCCAAGCTCCTCTCGATGGCTGTCAGAGCCTTCTGTGCTCTGTTCTTCTCCACAACACCATCAACCCCTTAAATAGGCTGAGATTCCACACATACGGGCTACTCACAGGAGTCCTGTTAGAACTCTATCTCCCAATACACCTCGAATAAGACTTCTGACCATGCCTTAGCTGTCCAGATCTTACTGGCAACTTCGTTGGCCATCCGACCGCGCTAGGTGCTCGTTCACTCCTAAAAAAGGCCATAAACCCCGTAAATAGATCATCAAAATGTCTCGTGGACCACTAAAGACCTCTATGGACTGCCTGGTCCACATGAACCATGACAGGATCCCCTCACGCATGTGTTGCGGATGGCCTGGACCTGGGCCGCATGCAAGCGTGCGCCCGCACGCGTCTGTGCACTGCGGGCTATGCCTTGGCCCAGCATCCCATGCGCCCGTGCATGGCTAACCAGAGCATGCCTGCACCGGCCCCACGGGCCTGGCATCGGGTAGCTATGCTGCAGGCCTGGGCTGCATGCTGTGGGCCCCACTCCGGTGATTCGTCCGATGGCTCCACATGCTCTTTTACCTGTTTTTCCTCCAACTGAACTTAAATTCAGATATTCTTGAGCTCGTTGGACTCAGCTCATCGTCGTGAATCTTGTTGTGTGCTCTTTGTGGGTCGAATTCGAGGTGCCAAATTCTAACATCTTCTTCATTTGATGAATTGATCTAAAATTTTAGAATGTTTGGCCTTGCAGGTCATCGCATACCCGTTGATCTCGTCAATATCTGCAGTCATCCCCCTTGCGATTCATATGCGAGGAGGAGCAGATAATATGTTCACGGATGCAGCTTCCATCGCATTGTCTTTCTTTTGCATTTTTAGCGCTTGCTTTATCTGCTCTTATGTCTGGGTATAAACTTTCTAAACAAACTTATATATAGATGCTCCTCTTGTTAATTTTTTTTTCATTACCTTGTGTCTGTGCATTTAGTTTCTCAAAGTACAGAGCAAATTGCTCCTGTCAATATTTGCTCTGTCAATTGTTTATAGTTGAAATATGTTTGCATGATAATAAGAAGTGAAAATAATAATATTTTTGTGTTACTTGATGTAACTTTGTGCTTATATACCGCATCTATCTTTGATTGATTTATTTGTCAATTTTTGTTAAAGGGAGAGGTTTTGCTCTTCTTTTCATCTTAAGTCGATACCAGTTCATTTATATTAGCCATAGAGGGTTCAAAGGTGGAACGTGTGATGCACGTTTCTTTTCATGACGGTAAGATCTATTCACTAGCTGATCCTTAAAGCAACATTTTGTTCTTAGGGTCCTGCATTTCTGGTTGTCCTACAAGCTTTAATCTCAAGCCGAGTGCTTTGTTGATTTCCCTTTTTTTGGAGTCCTTGACCCTCTTTATATATGGATAAGAGAGCATGGATCCGCCATGATTGGGTGGTGGAAATCAAGAGATTGCCATAACCTTTTTATTTGGATTTAGGCCAGTTATGATCTCTTCCTTTGTTTGGACCCATCAAAAATTTAATTTTTTATTTAATTTTTTTTGAAATTGCTTGCCATGTATCCATTCATGATGAGTAGGTTGATTTTATGTCATTAGAAGCAAATAAGGATTGATCTTACACTAATAGAATAACACAACACTTACTACAGAAAAATATAGAATTAACGATCATTTTCTACCAATATTTTTTGAAAGCATGCCGATGCTTTTAAAAAGCATCGTATTTTTAATGACGCATAAAAGCATCATAAAATTTCAGTATTATCAATGCCGACGTTTTTAGAAAAAGCATCGTTAAATTAAGAAATTGTCGATGCTTTTTTGCGTTATTATTTAACGACGCTAAAAAGCGTTGTTAGGTTCACTTAATCTGCCCTCGATTTTTTCATGCCCTAACTTATCCGCTGTCGCCCCCATCCTTTCCTCCCATTCTTCCATGCCCTAATCCCCTTTCCACTCCCGACCCCCATCTCTGTCGATTCTCCACCACTGGTGTCGCACCCGCCGTCCATGCCACATCATCATCCGTCGCTCCCCTCTGCTACCGCATCCGTCCATACCACACTCGTGCCGTCCACATCGTACGCCATCCATCCTCCTCGAAACTACCCCATCGGCCCTCTTTCCCTCCCAGTGGCCGTCTGCGCAAGCCCAAAAGACCCCCCCCGACCCTCTCTCCGACCCGACTGCATCCTACCATCCCCCCCAGTACCCCCCTCCCCGACGCCGCACCTCACTGCCCTCCAGCCCGGCCATCGACCTAGTCGACATCCATCCCCGGCCTTCGACACCCATCCCTGGCCCTCCCAACGGGCCATGCTCCGTGGCCCCCTTGCTCTCCGACCACACTACCTCCCTTCCAGCCACCGATGCTCCTCCGCATCCCTCACTCTTCGACCTTTAGTATATAATTTAAAAATTATTTTTTAAATATATTTTAAATAATTTAAAATAGATAAAGTATATATTAATTATTGACTACCATATTTTTTATTGAATGCAGATATTTGACGAAAACAATATCATCTAGTATTTTCTCATATTATTATCCATTATAAGTAATTCATTTCTCTAATAATATTTTATTTTTTAGATTGAAAGATTATTCTCGTATATGGCATTATTTAGAAGTATACGTAGTAGTTAGAAAATTTAAATAATATTTTAATTATTTTTATTAATTATTTCTAGATTTGATTGTGATGCCTTAGCTTTTGATGGCTATATTGATTTTAGGAAAGAGATTATTTATTTTTTTGTATATGAAAATTTTGAATGACCTAGAAAGATTAATTTTGTTGATCCTTTGAGTGTTTAGTGAGGGTTTATTTGACAATGATTTGATTAGGATGCATGCTAATCCTAAGGGTTTATTTTGTTAATTATTTATTATTTGGTTGTCATCGGATAATTATCTAACTAAGTTGTTAAAAGTTTATGACACAGTGCACAATATTTAATTAACATCCATGAGACTTAGGTCTCGACCTTGCGCGCTCGAGTCTTTGGTCCTAGTTGGGGCCGAAGGCATCCAGCCCTATGCACTCAGATCGATGAAAGATGTCAGATAATATTAATTATAAATTAATTTTAAAAAAAATATATTACATAGGACTATAGACCCATCTTTTGATTAATGTACATATTCTATTGTATCCATACATTTATTTATTTTTGTACGGATAAAAGAATTATGTACATTGGTCAATTGATTGTCTAGTATGGATAGTTTGAAAAATGTGAGTAATTCTATAAGTCATTACAATAATCAAATGGTATGTTGATGATTCGAAAAAAAGTTTGGATGGTATTTTTTTTTTATTCTCTCTATACGGAAGAACTAAGAGAAAATACTGTCAAAATTTTTTTCGACTCTTGTTGCATATCGTTTAATTACTGTAATTGATCTATAGAATTAATGCATTTTCTGAATGGAATATGATCTTCTTTATCTATTAGTTGATGATAGCAAGCATTTACTATGTAAATCATATCATATCTAGATGTATTTTTGAATTTTCAAGTTTTATAATAAACTACAATAACTGTTATTTTTTTGAATTTTATGAATTGACTGATATTTTTTACTCATTGCATTAATATAGATTGTATAATTTTTCTTATTTTTGGATAAGTTGCAAGTTCGGTCATTTTTATCCTATAATGAACAAAAGTTGGATAAATAAATCAAGAAATAGTAAAGAATATTTAGATAAAGTTCATGACTTCATTAATTTTGGTATGGAGAAAAGTAGTTTGAATGAAAAGATTTTATGTTCATGTTGGAAATGTGTAAATAATTCTTCTTTAGATCCATAAATTGTTGAAGAACATTTGGTATGAAATAATTTTTTAAGAGGTTATACCGATTGAATTTTTTATGGAGAATTTATGTTGCCATCATCATGTAACCAACCCCTGACTCATTTTGGATCAACTAGCCTACAAGATAATTCTGCAAGAGATGATGATATAAGGGATTTGATCACATATGCTTTTGGACTTGTTATTCAAAATTTAGGAGAATCTAGTAGTATATATGAAACAATTCGGATGTTTGATGGATGTGCGCATACGGAACGTATGCATATTAAGGAGTATAGACATACATCTAATGATGAGACAGCTCGTTATCACATCTTAGTTAAAGATGCAGATGAAGAATTGGGATGTGTCCCTATTCCATCTTCTGGAACTGATGTTTATAGACAAATGGATGGCATCAATTACAGCTGTGGTAAGCACTCAAAGTTCTCTAAAAAAAGGGGAAGAGATGATATTGAAAGCTCAATGCACGAAAGATTACCAGAGGAAGTCAGTATCGGTACTATAGATACAGAGGTGTTTCAAGATCCAGACAATTTTTTTAAGGATGAAAATGAGGAAGACACACAGATAGCATCTACACAACAGCCCAGTAAACATATATGAAAAAAATGAAGTATCTTTTTTGAATTATCTTATTGAAAACATAATCTTATTCGGCACAATCTTGATGTCATGCTTATAGAAAAGAATGTTTGTGATAATTTACTTGAAACATTTTAAAACCTTGATGAAAAGAGCAAAGATAACATGAAGGCACGTCTTGATTTAAAAGAAATGGGTATCCGATAGGAGCTTCATCTTAAAATGCTTGCTAATGATAGAATTTATGTACCTCGTTCATGTTACATAATGTCTGCTCGAGAAAAGGATAATTTTTTGATAATTTTGAAAAGTATCAAGGTACTTGATGGATATGCATCAAATATTTCACGATGTGTACATCTAAAGGATCGAAAACTTTCAAATCTTGAAAGTCATGATGGTCACATATTGATGCAAGATATCTTTCCAATAGCTTTAAGATTGTCATTGCCGAAATAAGTTATTGCAATTGTACTTCGATTATCATCATTCTTTAAGGTATCATGTTCAAAAGTTAATGATCCTTGAGAACTTGATCAGTTAGAGTCTGATATTGTAATTACACTTTGCCAAATGAAAAAAAAAATTTCACCTGGATTTTTCACTATTATGGTACATCTGCTCATTCACCTAGCTTCAAAAGTTAAAGTTGATGGACCGATACATTATAGATGGATGTATCCTATTGAGAGGTATTATTGCAAATCTTAAATCTTTTGATAATTTTATTAGAAACAATAACATATTGATATTTTAATAAATATTTAATTCTTGAAGGTTTCTTGTGCGTCTTAAAGATTATGTGCGAAATAGAGTCTATCCCGATGGCTCGATTGTTGAAGGATATATTGCTAATGAATGTTTGACATTTTGTTTAAGATATCTTCAAGATGTGGAGACTATTTTTAGTCGACCTCAACGGCATAATGACTTTGTGGAGAATGCAGAACTGTATAAGTTCTCAACTACTGAAAATTTTTTGAAAAAAGCTGAAAGTATTATACTTGATCAAAAATTTTTAGCACAAGCACATCATTATGTGTCACTTCATAGTGACATAATATCTAACCATCGTAGGTTAGTATATTTAAGACATGACATGAAGATTTAAATTTTATATTAGATATAATATTCTAAATGATATATTTATATTTTATGTAGTGAATTCTTAATTTATCAGAGATGAGCCAACCATAACATTCATCCTAATGCACGGATTGAATAGCGATAGTTGGTTGAGTTATTTCCTATGTGACTTTCGAATCAAGTTTGATTTATATTTAATTATGGGATATCCTGATTTTTTGATACATATTTAATATCAGATAACTCAATAATACTTCATATCATTTTTTTAGGTATCAAAGATAATGGAGAGAAATAATTCAGATGAACTAATAGCTTTTGCTCGAGAACCTAATAAGATTATGAATAGATATAATGGTTTCATAATTAATGGCTTTAAATTTAATACTAGAAAATAAGAAAAATTTAGAAAAATATAGAATAGTGGTGTTATAGTGGAAACGGATGAAAAATTCTATTATGGTGTACTTAAAGATATTTATGAGTTGAATTATTATAAAAAATTTAAAATAGTATTATTTAGATATGATTGGGTGGACATAAACTCACCAAGGGGTTTGAAATAAGATGTAAATAAATTTACACTTATAAATTTTTCAAGGTTGATACACACCGGTGTGTTATTGAAGGATGACCCATTCATTTTTGCATCTCAAGCTCGTCAAGTATTTTATGTACAAGATGCAAAAGATAAAGATTGGTTTACTGTCATCAAAACAAAACTTAGAGACTTATATGATATGGAAAACTAAGTGGAGGATGATAATGATGACACTTATGCACAATGTATACCTTACAATTTTGTGCCAGCTGATGATTTAAATGCTACAACGATGTTGATTAAGATAGAATTTGAAGAAAATACTACTGCTTGATTGTTATTGATAATAATTATTTATGATGTATATAATTTATATTAATTATTATATTATTTTACTTCATATATTAATTGATTCTATCTTTTATTTATATAAATGTTAGGTGACATGATGCACCACAGAGGACGATATGCTGGTGTGGAGTTTTAATTTTCTTAGATAGAGGTCGGTACGTCTTCTTCGGTGCAGCAGCCCGAGGTCAGTTCAGCTGCACAGCATTTCGAGCCCTATCCTTCTTCATCATCAGCACAACATAATCCTCCTGTTCATCAGCCAGATGATGAGATATACATTCAAGATATATATTATCTTTCATATCATTTTATTTTTATTTTATTTTATGTATATTTATGATATCATTATTTTTATGTATTTTTTATAGATGGATTCGAAAGAGTACATCCCAGATGCGGATCCACAGTAGTATGAGATGTGTGGCAGATGCATGAGGGCGAGAGAATTATTATGGAGTGCAATCAGCTAGATCAGTCAGTTAAGAAAGCTGCCTGCTTATTGACTTCATTTTTGGAGACGGTTACTCGAAGGCCTCAACTATGTCCGTTGGGCTATGCAAAATGGAATGACATGCTTTCAACGTACAAAGTTGAGCTCCTCCGAGTTATAGAGATAATGAACTGATATTCATATTGTATATTAATTATTAGTTACTTATATAATTTATTTTATTTAACTTTTTTTTTGTAGAGCAAGTTTGTTCTTCCTCCATCCACTCATGATTTTGTAATGAAGTCTCTCAATCGCAAATAGAAAGAATATATAGGGCATAATTGAAGAGGGACTATATGAGATAGGGTATGACAGAGGAGAAGGTTGTTAGGAATTGTCCTCCTGATATACCCCCTCGTCAGTGGATGGAGCTGGTTCATTATTGGTTCTCCAAAAGGGCACAAGTATATTATTGGTTCATTATTTTTTCTTTTAAATATTTTATAAAAATATTAATTTATATTATATATTATATATTATACATATAATGTCCTTCTTTATTTTATTTTATAGACTTATTCTATTATTGGTAGAGTTGCACGAGTAGCTCAATCTATTCCTCATACATTGGGGTTGAAGAGTTATACACAACTCCAACAGGAGTTTGTATATTTCTTAAACTTTCTTAATTAACTTATAATTTTTGTGTTGAAGTATTTATATAACTAATATCATTATGTATCGTGGACCATGTCTATATCATGATACTCATATTTTTTTTAAAAATTGTTATAACTATTTGATTAAAATTGAAATTATTTGTATAGGTGGATGAGCATGGGAGGAAATTCGGTAAAGTGGAGTTTTACCGGATGACTCATATTCATCAGGATGGTTCTTTTATTCGGGATGAGTCGAGAGATTTATATGTATGACATTATTAATATTCTATTTTATGCAATGATTTTAGTTTAATTTTGTTAGCTATTAATGTATAACTCTTATTTTCAAAATAAATACAAGAGAGGGCTACATCTCTCATTGCGGAGCATGAGAACGAGTCCGCAACATCTATGCAGTAGAGCCATATTGAGGCCGAGGTGTTCACAGAGTTGATGGGATCAGAGCGCTATGATCGAGTGAGGAGTTATGGAATATGAGTCACCCCCATTTAGTTATCTGAGGTGAGTAGATATACGTAGCATGCTACAGCAGATGCTCAGAATTCACGCATCCGCAGACTTGAGGGGGAGATACAAAAGATTAGACAGAGTTGTGCTGCTTAGGAGATGCGACAGAGCCGTGTCGAGATGCAGGCCATGAGGGAATAGATTGATCGGCTTACATCTTTGTTAGAGATGTATGATCCATCTCAGGTAAATACATATTATTAAATATATATTTTTATATTAATTTACTGATCTATATATTTTTATTTATAAATTTATAAATCAAATTTTTCATATATTTTTTGTAGGCTCCTAGCACATCAGGCATCCATCGAGATGGCGGCATGTCACGTTGAGATAGTAACGACCATCCGTCTGCAGATTGATATTATTTTATTTTTATTATAGTCTTATATTTTCTGTATGCTTTTAGTTTGTTGAACTCTTGATTGTAATAGATGATTGGTCTTTATTTTTATTTATATAAAATAATATCTTTTGGTTAAATTTGCTATTGATGATTGCTTTTGGTATGAATGGTGATGATTGTATGGGTTTATATTTTAATAATTGATATAATTTTGTATAAAAATTTTTATATTCTTTTTTTATATAAAATCTCTATATTTTTTTTTCTATTAAAAAAATTAACAACGCTTATAAGCGTCGTTAGTAGAACTGATTAATGATGCTTATAAGCGTCGCTAGTGACTTAACTGGCAATGCTTCTAAAAGCATCTTGGTAGAGTGCAGGACACGTTGTCATTAACAATGCTAAAAAGCACCAATAAAATTTAAATTTATGATGCTGTAAAGCATCGTTAGAAAATATTGCGATGCTTTTAAAGAGCGTCGGCGCTTTTCGTCTCAACTCTTACATATGCGACGCTTTCACGATGCTTTTTGAAGCATCATGGAACTTATTTTCGACGCTTATTAGCATTATAAAATGCCATTTGTAGCATTGCCTTTTACCATTTTTACTATAGTGACCGTAATGACATGCTTTATAAAGGGATGTACAAACTAGTTTTGTGCTGGAGTTTCCTGCTTGATATTATTGGGTGGTTATAACCTCCCTTTCCTTCGGAAAAAAAAAAATCATAATAGCTTTACCGCTTGTGTGATATAAAATTTGTGGGATAATGAGGCATTAAGCTATAAGGAACTACCCTGATAGGGATAAAAAATATCTAAGTAAAACAATCAAATGTAAAACAATTTTAGTTCTATAAAAATTTAATTTAATCATGATCAATTATCCGATAATAATTCAAAATTCTTGGATTAAGAATAAGTTAAAAAATGCTACAAATTGCTTAATCAAACTCTATATATAATAATTTAGGATCTTATCTAAAAAAATTAATTAAAAGGCATTATTTAAATTTCTTAACCTTGTATAAGCATCTGAGATTTGTCTTGTGTATAACTAAATATATGCTTACACAAATTCTTATATATTTTGCTTGTTTAATTCTTGGCATCCTCATTGGTTTTAGAGTCCAAATCCATCAAAATCTAATCATAAATATCATAAATTCAACTGTAAACATCATGACTAGTCTGTGGTCAGTCTAAAAAGTCATGTACTATGTACCACTAGTATACATGAGTCATAGATCGAATCTGCTCCGATATTATTTGTAACAATCCAAAACTTTATTTAAAAAAATGCTAAAGATATTATTTATGTTCTTTGATTTTATTTAAGTATCTAGAATTTATCTAGTACATAGCTAATGTAAGACTAAACATATATGCATAGAGATCCTCACACCATATTTAATACTAAACATATATGCACATAAATTCTCACACCATATTTAATACAAACTAATAACAAAACCAACCTGAACTCCCTTCCATTCCTACTCCATCCAAGGAGTAGAGATTTAGGAGAGGATCACTGGATCCATTATAGTCTACTTTGGCCACATTGAGTATGTTGGATAGGATTCACAAGATGTGCAACATCCAAATCTTGATCATGAACTAAACTTCAGGAGTCTATCCATTTTAATCTAAGTGGAAATGATGGTATGACAAAAGTCAAAGTTAATATATGAATCAAAATCTATTTTCAATCTAAAAAATATTTTATATTATTTTTTATTCTACAAAATTTGGTTGTAATTAGGAGAGGAATTCAATGGATATTTTGAAAGGACAAATCTTGTTAGCATAATTGGGGGCTTTGTGTTGGATTTATGTATATTGACTCTCAAAAATAAAAAGGATTTTTCCTATTTTCCATCTTATTTCTCTTTCATCTTACACCTCACTAATACAAATAGAGAACTTGCATAACAATTATATTTTTTAATAAAAATGACTTAAATTATACTTTCAAATAATTTCTTATTTTATAATTATCATGGATTAGCATGAGCTGAACAAGCTAAAGAAAATTTTGTACTCCTTGATGAGATCAAGTTGGTACCAAAGTTTCTATTTTGTCATTGATGGGGCTTTAGTTTTTTATTTGGACTTGCGAGCAACATCAGCTAATAGGAAGAAAATTTTTGATGCTTAAAGTATATGAAAGATAAAAATGAGGATCGTTGCATCTACTTCAGCAAATGATAATATGAAAGGATATCTTATTCAAATGAAACAGAAGATCATTCATTTTACAAAGCTTGTAACTTGGGTACTCAAAATCCAACCGGAGAATCAAGAGTTTCTTGATCTTTAATTTTATCTAAGCATCATCCAAATTTGCAAACCAAGGGAGTCCTTATGCAGAAAAATTACTAAACCTATTGTGGTCTAATTTGAGCAAGTTTGGACAAGGTTTGAGATAGGATCCGCAACATATAGATTTTAGCCGCTGAACAAAATTTTGGAAGCAATACCGTGAAAAATAAAGTTGATATAGAAGGTGGCTGTTAACTTCAATTCAAATTTAAAAAAAATTAAAATATAATTTTATTTTACAAAAATTCAACTCTAATTAGAAAACATATCGGATCAAAATTCTCGAAGGTAGACCTCATGGGGCTTTGTACTATCGTTTTAACTTGCTTTCTATATTATAACCAGACGGAGATCCATGCATTGTACGAGATGAATAATTATAATTTATAATTATTAAATTTTTTAATAATAAATATTTATAATTTTTTAATATTTTATTTTATTTATTATATATTATATATTTTTTATTATTTTATAAAATAATATTTTTTTTTTCAATTTTCATACTTTCTACATGCCTGCCAGTACCGCCGCATTCCACTGTCGCCCCATCATAGTTTTCCTTCTTTCTCGATAAATGCCGATCTCGATCGCATTTCTTTCCCCACTCTTCTTTGGATGCCTTCTTCATGCCTGTTGATGCCACTCCATCCTTCTACCGCTCCTCTTCTCTCTCGACAAACATCGATTCCGATCGCACCCCCCGGCATTCCTATCGATATCATTGTTGGTGCCATCACTGAAGAAAGAGAAAGAAACTCTTTTTTTTTTCTTTTCTTTTATATTCTTTTCTTTCTTTTTTTTTTTTATTTTTTTATAAAATAATATTTTTTTTCTTCATGTTCTCATACCTTCTTCGTGCCCGCTAGTGCCGTTCTACCTCTTATTGTCCCACCATGGCTTTCCTTCTCTCTCGACAAATATTGATCCCGATCGCACCATCGTTCTTTATTTCTTTCGTACTTTCTTCAAATTTTTAGAGGCTATTAAATATAAAAATTTAATTTTTAAATCGATAGAGTATTATGCTCTATTTGTGAATAATTTATTAAATTTAATCTAATTTAATCCAATGAATCGATTCAGATATCAAAATATATTATTTTTTAAAAATATAAAAATATTATTTAAAAAAAATTAAAAATATATTATTATTTTTAAAATTAAAAAATAATATATTATCTTTTTAAAATAATAAATTAATATTTTTAAATATATTATTATAATATTTTTTTTTATAAAAATAATATTTTTTTAAAAAAATTATCTCTTATCCCTTCCTTATTTTATTTTAAAAATATTTTTTAAATTTTTTTAAAATATTATTATTATATTATTATTATTGAAAAATAATATTTTGATTTTATATGGCATAACTAAAATCATCTGAGATACTTTAAAAATATTATTTTTTTAATTTTTTAAAATATTATTTTATTATTATTAAAAAAATAATATTTTGATTTCATGTGGCATAACTAAAATCATCTTAGATGCTGAGGTGGTAACACTATAATACTCCTCCATAAAATATTATTTTATATATATAATTTTTAAAATTAAAAATAATATATTATCTTTTTTAAATAATAATAAATTAGTATTTAAAAATATTATTATTATTATAATATTTTATTTTTTATAAAATAATATTTTTAAATATATATTTTTAATCTTTTATCCCTTTTCTATTTTTATTTTAAAAATATTATTTTTTATTTTTTTTAAATATTATTTTATTATTATTATTTAAAAATAATATTTTGGTTGCATGTGGTATAATTAAAATCATCTGAAAAACTGAGATGATAACACTATTGTTAGTGCAGAATCTGGTTGATGCCGATCAAACTGGAGCCGAGGAAGATGAGGTCGCTGTCAGTGACCTGCAAAATAAAGTTTCGTTCGAAGTCGGTGGTGGTGGCTCCGGTAGGATCCTTCAACGATCAAGTCAGCTCTTCTGGCCAACAGAAATAGAGTGCTCAGAAAAGAGTTCGACAGAGTTTTGGGAAAGAGAAGAGAGCTTAGAGAAAATATATCTAGAGGATCTCTTTTTATAGATGAAGCCTATAGTGGATTGATAGTGACAGCTGCAGCCGTCTGGTAGCCGACCGCTCGAGATCTGGTGGAGTCTATCACAGAGGAGGACGCCGTCTGTAGCAAACTGATGGCAACAGCTGTAGCTGTCCGATATTGAGCCGCTCGGGCCCACGTAGGATTTGGTATGGAGAGGGAGAAGCGTCGTCAGACTGATAGTTTCCGTTCGTTGAGATTGAATAATCGAAGTTCGGAGGAAGCCGACTGAAGGAGAGATCTAGAATGAGTTCGGCTCCTGTAGAAACTTAACTAAAAGAGGGATTCGGAAGGAGTTCGGCTCCTGTAGAAACTTGACTGAAGGTGGAGTTTGGAAGGAATTCGACTCCTGTAAAAATCTAACTGAAGGAGGGATTCAGAAGGAGTTTAGCTCCTGTAGGAGTCCGACTGAGGAAGAAGTTCGAGAGAGATTCGGCTCTTGTAGGCATCCGCCTGAAGGAGAGATCCGGAAGGAGTTCGGCTCCTGGAGTAATTCGACTGAACAAGGAGTCTGGGAGGAGTTCGGCTCCTTTAGAAATCCGACTGAAGAAGTCCGGAAGAAGTTTGGCTCCTGGAGGAGTTCGGCTCCTATGAAAATCTGACTAAAGGAGAGATTCGGAAGGAGTTCGGCTCCTGTAGAAATCCGACTGAAGGAGGGATCCAGAAGGAGTTCGGCTCCTGTAGAAATCCGACTGAAGGAGGAGTTCGGCTCCTGTAGGAGTCCGACTGAGAGAGAAGTTCGGAAGAAATTTGGCTCCTATAGGCATCCATCTGCAGGAGAGATCTGGAAGGAGTTCGGCTCCTGGAGGAGTCCGAAAAGAGTTCAGCTCCTATAGAAATCTGACCGTGGGAGAAGTCTGGATGGGGTTCGGCTACTGGAGGAGTTCGGTTGGAGCTCAGCTGCTGAGGAGTTCGGTCGGTTGAAGGAATTCGGCTAAGATTTGGTCGTTGGAAGAGTTCGATGGCCGAAGAAGTTCGTCTAAGATTTAGTCACTAGAGGAGTTCAATTGGAGTCTGGCCACTGAAGAAGAATTCTCGATCGAAGCTCTACCATGATTATTAGCTGTATTAGGCTAAGCATCAGACTGAACTTCGATGGAAGCAAAATTTATCCCGACAACTATAATACTTCTCCATAGAATATTATTATATATATATATATAATATTAGAAAATATATTTAATTAGAGTTTGTACAAATAAAATGTCAATACAGTAGTATTACTTATCTTTAATGAGAACAAGAAATATTTTTTATTTTTAATCATATTATTATTATTTTAATAATTCCAATAGAGCGGGCCCCGGTCCGAAATAGAGGGGGTTAAAGAAGTTTGGTTTATATGCAAGCACCGTCCGGTTGAATACGATCACTCTTTCTGCAGCACCGAATACGGACAGCTGTATCATTTCGTATTATTCCCCATCACATGCACCCAACCACGTCACCTGAAACGGATAAGAACAACGATGTGTCGGGGATAACAACAAATCGCCTTCCCCAATGTTTCCGCTCCGGTTTCCGAACCAACGCACCCACGGTTTCCCAGTCCACAGTTTAATCAATCCTTCTTCTGTCCTTCCCGTCCAGCTCAATCACCACCGTCCAATTCCTATCTTCACTTGGCTTCTCCGCCAATCGCGCGGATGATATCACGAATAGAATAATAACGAGGACTCGGGTATTGGGTCAGGTTGGTGGTCCAAATTGCCCCTATCTTTCATGAAAGATCATCCAGCAAGTAACCTGTCTCAGTAATAACATAGTGACATTTTAGTTATTTTATTCATCGTCAAGGTCTTATTATATCCAGGAGGTTTACATATCGACGACCTATCCCCTGTATCCCAACTCATTTCCGGTGCTCTTAAGGAGAAGAGGATCCATCGACCGTGTGTTGGGCGGCAATGGACGTAATTTCTGGGAGAATGGGGTCGGTTTTGAATCCGGACGCAGCGCCGTACGTGCCGGGGGCGTATCGGGCGGTGGAGGACTTCTCGGCGGAGTGGTGGGAGCTGGTGCGCTCCTCCCCCTGGTTCCGCGACTACTGGCTCCGCGAGTGCTTCCACGAGCCCCAAAATGACACCGACGCTTTCGATATTCACGACCCTGCCCTCCCCGACGACATCTACTCCCTCCTCTACCCTCCCCACCGTAAGTCCACTTGCCTTCCGTCCCCTCTCTCCTTTCCCTCTTACCAGCAAATATTCACCATTTAATCTCAATCAAACGGCTGACGAATGGTCTGCAGAGGAGGAGGAGGAGAAAGAAGCGAAGTGTAATAAGGATAAGATCAAGTGGGAGTTGATGACTTGGGGAGCGGAGAAGTGGAAGGGGCGGCGTGGTTTGTGGGGAGAAGCGAAGCATGCGGAGAAGGCGCCTAAGTTTGTGAACGTTAAGATGAGTCCGAGGACGATCCAGCAGCCCAGGTAAAAGCGTGGCCCTGCAA
The DNA here is from genome assembly GCA_006176705.1 of Cocos nucifera. Taxonomy (NCBI): domain Eukaryota; kingdom Viridiplantae; phylum Streptophyta; class Magnoliopsida; order Arecales; family Arecaceae; genus Cocos; species Cocos nucifera. The sequence goes on along the minus strand of QRFJ01000218.1, from coordinate 528,402 downwards.
GAAAGGAAAGGATCGAAGTTGTGAGCTAACGACTGGGTTGCTTGTGTACATTTGTTTTGGATTTGGTTTGGACAAACTTCTGTACGTTTTCTAATTGCTTGTTTGCAAATAAAAGCTCAAGGAAAGAACTCGATTCCTGTCCCCGGCCAATCTTCTTTCCTCCTCTCGCCCGTTTCTACTGTTGCTTACCCATTTGGGGCAAGTAGGGGCAGGACACTGTATGTTGGTAGTTGGGTTGGGTCGTGTTCAGGTCCAGCTCGCTTGTTTTGGACTTTGGACCACGTTCACTTTAGGCTTGTGAGTGGCACATTCGGGCAATGGCCTGACCCGGTCCATTGACACCCGCGGATCATGAGATATAGGGGAAAAGGGGTCCATCCGGTATCAGGTTATTGGGAATCAGGTTCCAAGATTACAGCACGCCAAGCTAGAATATAGCTTATAGTTACATGAAGTCAAAGACATACAGTGCGTGAGCTCACGTGATTTTGCCAACATGTGGGAACTAGAGTTGCGAGAACGGAGAAGAGAGTGATCCATACGCCAATATGTATCCACTGGTCCACATTTGAATCATTTGATCAGTAGACGGTGGTCTTTAACGAGGGCATGACTCGGTAGTCAATAACTCGGTTGTGAGAACCCTTTTATGCAAGCTTTGTTGAATCCTAGGAAAGTGCACCGAAGACGTAGTTTGGTCGCTTTTGTATAAACTGCATTAAGATTTGGTTAATTGTTTGTTTAATGTTAAGTAATGAATCTTGACTTAGTTGTCTAGTCCGGACTGATTGACTTAGATGAGGTGCACCAGGTTTGGATGATCTCAGATGGTTTTAAGACATTGTCTAGAAAATTATGTTCTATACAGTATTTGGTCGTGTATACCATCAATCACATTCATTCGTTTTTATGGGCTTCGTTCGTCAAGCGGTCATCTCCCTGTGATGAGCCGCTGTCAATGTCAGCTTGCATGACCATATGGTGTACACATATGGGATATAATTCCTCACATTGTTCCATAAATTATTTGAGTGGAATTAAAAACATGGTTGGTTCTTGTCGAACATGTTGAACTCGTTGATCCAGTCTTGCTTTCGGAAGATTATACTCTGCACAATGCTAGGAGGACCACTAAACTTGCTTGTTATTGGGTTTAATGTCTTCCTTTTTGTTTGATTGAAAAGAAAAAAGCTAAAATACCTGGGAAGAGCTCAGGAGCGTCTACTAAGTTTGCTTGTTATTTGGTTTAATATCTTTTTTTAAAAGAAAAATTAAAACCAAAAAAAAATGCTGGAAAGAGCTCAGAAGCGCTGTGGTCGTCCGATGATCAGACAGTTATGATGCGCCCAGGCATCATTTTTAGCGCAACCGTCTTCATCGCTCTGTGCCAGTAATATTTGGGGTGAGAGAGGCTCGAACTCTCGACCTCAGGATAACTCGACATAAGCTATGAGACCTACGCGCTAGCCAACTGCGCCACCACCCCATTGTTGTCCTGGTGTGCAAATTTTTTAATATGATCTAAAACTTACTTTGCACTAGAATTCAAGTCCAAGCATCCAACAGGTGCTTGATTCAATACTTTCATGGATTAGGGACCCAAAAAAAGTTTATAATTTCTTTAAAATGGTCATATCTGTCTTTCTTTATGCTTGTTTGTGCTCAGGGCACTGTTTAGATTTTAAGCACCAGCATTTTCTTCCATGATTTAATTAGCCTTTTTCTAGACACTCCATCAATACACAAATGTTGGCATTTGATCTGTTCATTCACACACCAAAAGCAAAAATGACACCTGCAGCAAGTAATGAAATTTGACAACGTTTAATTGGTATCTACCTTGTTAACAAATAGGATTTGCACAAATCAAGTCTTGTTATTGAATCATATGGAGGTGCTTTTAGATATCATATCTATGGCAGCTGCAGTGGCAATTGTGAAATTAGAAAGATGACTAGGAAACTTTTTTATAGTTAGATGGTTTAGCCTAATGTTTTAGTGACTATACAACCCTATGCTCAAATATAGGGAACATAGTTTAATTTCTGTTGAGTCAATTTGAGTCTTTCACTCCACTATCGAAGAAAAAGGTTTAGTAAGGACTAGTTTGTTAGGGTAATTTAAGCAAGATTTTCATTATATTGAGTTGAGATCTTTATAGGGAAATAATAGGTTTGGCTTAGATCAAGATTTTGTTGATTTTGGTTGGGTGGGGTGGAGCCTTGAAGCAAAAATTCTAGCAGATTTTTATTGAATGGTGTCGATCATCCCTTTGACCTAGCTATCATTTAACTTGAAATTGAGGCATCTTACGATCTACTCTAATCATAAATTACATGTGGTTGGTTAATTCAAGACCAATTACATGTCATTTTCCCCTTTGGATTGAGATAGAAATACAATGCCTTGTGTACTTTAGTAGAATAAAGGTTAGTTTTAAACCCAGGACATTAATATGCAACATGCAAACCCTCAATAATTTTACCAACTTTGTCTTTAGTACCTGCTAATTACACGTTAGATTTGAGTTAATGCGGCCCATACTACAACATATAATTTTATAAAGTGTAATTTTAGTTATTTTTATTCATCAACAAGGGCACTTGTTGGTTTTGTTTTTGCACCTAATGATAGCACTTTGATGCACTTCTTACCTATCTATTTGTATCTTTAGGACTTCCATTTGAATTAGATGGTTTTGTCTCTCCGCACACAGGAGACACCTTCTATATCAAATAGCGGTGTGGATGGTTAGGACGTGGTCTTATGCTTGACCTGAAACACCTCTAGGTAAAACTACGCTTTCGACATTACTATAAAATTATCACGAGGATCCCTAGAAAAGGACCCTGGTGAGAAATATCCATGCTCTCAACACCAATCTAGCTTTTATCGATCACCCCAAATCACCAACTCTAATTGTTGCAGTATGATAATTAAAGGTAAATGAACAAACTTTGAGCCATTTTCTAATGTTTCGAAAGGAAGCAGCAATAGAAGCAGTTTCCCTAGGTTTCACACGATCTCGATATATAAAATGGTGGATGATTTGGGCTACCTAATCTCATCGACCGACACCACAAACCGTGCCTCGCAAGACATATCTTGTAACATTAAAAAAAGACGTATTTGATAAACCAAGATTCTTTGAGGGAAAGATATATATGATCCAAATGTCATCGAACAAGTTGCCAGGCCTATTAAGATATGCATGGTTGATCTGAAAGCTATATTAGCTCTTAATTTCTCACATGCCTCTTTGGAGAAGGCGGATATTTTAATCCCTCCAAGTGATGTCACTTATCTTGTTTCCATGTGACCAAAAGTCTTAAATGGCTAACCGATGGTGATATTTTGGCAGCAGAATGCTAGAAGCACGAAAGTTGCAGCCGAAACTTCACGTGGGTGAGAAAGAGGACGAGTTGACCGACTAGAATTGCCAGGTGAGAAGACTAAGAGGTGGAGGATCTAGTACCCCAAATCTCTTTGACTTTTAATAGTATTATATTCAAATGACAGTTGTTTGCAGCTGTTCATTTAAAATGTCCCATTAACCATACCAATTAAAGTGATTAACTGTAACTCGGACGCATCCCGCAATTTCGCGTGTAGCCTAGCAAGAAAACCTCCAAGGTGATAATAATAATAATATAACATCTGATTGATGGTTGTGAAGTAACTTGGTCGTTTTCCGGTCATCTTTTTTTAATTTGGAGAACTTGCTCCACACGGATTGCTCGTTTCTGTTGACTTGCTCTCCCCTTACTTGCTTTACAGTCTTTTATTTGTACGGTCTGCTTCTGATCTCCAAGAGAAATAAGATCTAAATGCAAATTCTTGTTTTTACGTGAACAGAAGTGAAATTTGTCGGCAGATATTACGCAAAAATTTAGGGATGTTTGGCTTCAGAGAACAATATGGCCAACAAAATTTTCCATTTCAACACAGAATAATATGGATCTACCGAGACTGGATTCTAGTTAGTTTTCAGGGGCATGTCATTTTTTGGTGGTTCTGGTTATCAGAAAGCAGCAAAACAAAATAAAGTTATCAAACTAAACTGCTTGCTGAATCTAATGCCAATTTCCCACATCATGGGATGTATTTAGGTTTTGCATGAAGTATTTTAGCATTCTTTTTAACATTTTTGGTAATTTCCACATATCGATATTAATATACGAGACTATTATCTATGCTTGCTCCATTAGCTTATACTTGAACTGTATGAGACTGGAAGCTGTCTACATTTCAAATGGTGGAGGTCCTGCTTTCTCTCAATACTGCATCTTTGATTTCCTTCACAGGGCACGATTTAAACAGAACATATTCAAACTACCTGTGGTCTCCTTGCTTCTGTTTTACAAAATAGCGATACAGATATGTTAGAAGAGTATCAGAGGCCTGGTCTCTAGCGCAGAAGGGCCTCAAACAAATGGACAAATTGAACTGTCTTCTCTATATCACCGCAAAATTTACACCAAAACCATGCAATATATAACCTTATTCAAATTACCACGAAATCGATCCTTTTCAGAATAGCAATGACTCCAGAAACAAGTCCTCTCTTGGTTCTTCTTTAGTTTTAGGAAGCATGCTCTCCATGTGTCTCTGCTGTTGATTTTGTGGCTGATTCATGAAGGAATTCATCGAGTTTTCATATCCAGAGTAAATGAAGCTCGTCGGGGACTGCAGCATCTCCAGTGGAAATGGAGTTTGGCCTTCCGATGCATTGAATCGTCCCCCGAAGAGGGAGTTAGCAGTGACTTGGTTTGCATGGTTGGCTATGGCTGAAGGCCTTATTGCCATGCTGATGTTGTTGTTGTTGTTGTTGCTGTGGTCTATTAATGGCCTGCTAATTGCGTGCCCCCCACTTCCCCTAGCTGCAGGAACATCATGGTTGTGCTTGCCCTCGTACGTTGTGATCACCGCCCTTGGATCATGTGATGCCCTCTCTACGTGTTTCCTCACCGGGCAACCCGCAGTTGTGCATTTGTAGTAGCTCCTATTGATCATAACAGAGGCATTTAAATGATAAGAAAACAGACCTGGACAAAATTTGATTTACTAAATATTCTTATGAGAATTACCCAACAGAACCAGCTTAGGCAAAACTTCATATGAATGTGAAGTTTTGATTCTACGTAGCCAGAGTATTGCTTGCTTAGTTTCTTGCACGGTGGCCACAAGGCTAGCTTGCGCAACGTGTTTGAAGGCCTAGCTCCAATATGTCAAACATTTCACATGTTAATAGCTAGATGAAGTATTTGCTCACCTTGGATTTGGATTTCCCTTCACCACCTTCTGCCCATATTTTCTCCAGCGATACCCATCATCGAGGATATCGATATCACTTGTGGTCTGAACCACCACCCTGGGTTCCCTCACTGTTCTATTTCCTGAAGCTGATATCCCTTCATTCTCACCTTCTTTCTTCCTGGAAAGAATAAGAACGACTGATTAATTTCCATTCAAATTTACAAGACTTCAAGTCATTTTATAATCCGAATAACTCTCATGGAGAAGCTTACCAACGCTTTGCATCGGGTTCATCTTCATCAAAGTCAACACGTCCAGGATTGCTCCTCTGCGAGCTCATATCGACATCGTCATCACCAAAGGAAACTGAGGAATTGTCAGGCGTCGCAACGGAGTCGATCGGGGTGCCAGATCGCCCACCGAACGAATGATCGGATGCTTCAGAATGGAGAGAACCCTGAATTGCCTGAGAAGAAGCAGAGTTCCTTCTATTGTGTGGAGGCTTTGGGTGGTTGTGGGTGCCCTTGTACACAATCTCAGTGATCTGCCCTTCTAAGTTCCTCTCCACCTTCTTCTTTGTCGGGCAATTCGGGTAGGTGCACTTGTAGTAGCTCCGCGGATTCTCGCTTCCTTTCACCTGTTTCTGCCCATACTTTCTCCAATTGTAGCCATCATCTGACCTTCTCTGCTCTCTAAGGGTCTGAGCGGCTTGGTTGGAATGGTTGTAATCCAATTGGTTATACCCACCGTTGTTGTTGTTTTGTGAATTGGCCTGCAGAGTTGGAATCTCTGAAGAACTAGTTCGGATTGGTGCCATGTGTTCAGCTTTGATGTTGGCCTTTTGTGAAGATACTTCAGAACTACTGCTGCCGATCTCAAGGTAACTCCATGGTTGAAGTCCTTTGAAGGCCTCTTCCTATAACGGTAAAAACCAAGACATCATTAATAACACAAACATAGAGAATTAGATTTGCAAATCACTTAAGAAGTTTTGAAGAATTTTGTGCAACTAATCATGAATAAATCGAGAATTGGTATGGAGAAATGAGAACAAGTACCGTAGAAACAGGGGCTGAAGAAGCTTGGAAGGATGCTAATTGGGAGTTCATGGGCTTTGTGTGGGGTTGGAAAGAGAACTCAGAGTAGGCCCTGTTTTCCTCCTTGATGCCTTGTTGACGATTAGCAGAGGTGGACCTCCAATTGACAACCTGTGAAGGAAAAGTGCCGGTGGTTGGAGATGCCAAGATCTGCCCCCAACCAAATGAACTAGTTAGCACAACGGAGGAACTCAGATCCAATTATAGAAGGAAATTGGAAACTATACAGCTATAGAAAATATATATGTATATATCAGATCCACTTAGAAAGATTCATCAGCTCAAAAAAAGAGAAGGCCAAAGGAACCCTGAAAGATCTCAAATAGATGAGAAGAAACATTTCTCTTGCTCCATCTCTATCCAAAAATGAAATAAAATAACAGCACAGCACCACGAGATCCATCTTTATGAAACCCGATATGTTTTCACACCATTAATGGTATCAAAAGACACCAGCTTAATCACTATAATTGCATCAAGGCTGAAGAATAGAAGACAACAGCTGACCCATCTAATATCAAGAAGAAAACTTTCAAACCATATGATGAAAGAAAGCGCTTGGTTTTAATTAATTAACGTATACTTACGTTAGAAGAGGAGAAGAGAACTGGAGAATCCAAGAGCTCAGCGGGACTTAGACCAGCCGGGATGGCGAAGTAGGAAGATGGAGAGAAAGGAGGAGGGGAGATGGGCAATGAGGGAGGAGGTATAGACTTGAACTTGGGTATACCTCCCCCGCCCAGCCCTGCCAGGTCTGAAAGCCCCTGGCTATCCGGTTTCCTCGGTCGGTCGTCGGTGTTATCATCGCCGACTCCGGCGAGGAGCTCGGAGAAGGAGGTTGGAAACGGGGAGGAGAAGGACAAAGAGGTCGAGCGAGAATTGGCTGAGGTCTCAAAACTTCCTGTGGAAGAAGCCATAAGGAGAATGAGACAAAAGATGAGACTAAGGAAGAGAGGAGGTGAAGAAAAAGGAGTTTAAAGAAGCTGAGAGAGGGTGGGGAGGGGTTGATTTAAAGGAAGTGTTAGTATGTATGCATGGGCTTATGAGAGAGGAAGAGGGGAAGAAGAGGCGAGAGAGAATGGCCTCTACGTATTGGATGGGCTCAGGTGAGGCATCTTCTGAGAAGGGGTGGCTGGAGTGTTTGACCGTGGAGGCGGTCAAAGTTCGTGGGTTTGACTGGACCGATGGCGGCTGAGCCTTTCAGTTGCATAGACGACACCCGAGGCCTTAGGCCTGCGTGTCACCACGGCAATTTTTCCATCTATTTATTTTCTTTGCGACAAAAAGACTGAGACTGCCCTGGGCTTTTGTTTTAAGGCATCCCTGTCATCTGACTTTCGTCCGGTTTTGTTTAAGTTACTCATAAAAATGTAGAGGAACTACATAAAATTTAATAATAAAGAAACAGAACAGCTAATAATTGTTAACTCCGTTAGTCAGCACCTTTTTCATAAACACTTATTCTAGAAGGAGATTTAAGGTTTAAACCTCAATACCTCATGGACATTGTGTAAGGCTTCCATCTGTCCCTGTTGTAACTTATCACTCTTTCATCTCTTCTCGACAGCGTTCATAATATATACAATGTTCTAAATTATAACAGATATAGATTTTTTTTGTTTAACTTTGAAAGCAAGATTAGTGTTATAACTCTTTTCCACTCGTTGAGCTTTTTCTTTTTAAAATATGCTAAAAAGCATCATTTCCTTGCCTCTATCCAACATGGCGCAAGAGTAATGTTATAGCGGTGTCCCATGGTCGGCTCCTCGTGAATCATATCAACTATATATCGTTCGTAGCACCAATCCGCTTTTGTGGTATGAACGAGCGAAGAAATGGCCCTGGTTCGAATTATTGTCTCCCTTCAATGCAAGCTCTTTTCTGAGCTTGTCATAGCAACAGGAGTAGAAAGACCTTTCATGGTAACAGTAATTATAAAGATCTTCATATTTGTCTATGGACTACAACCTTCATGTCAGCCTTAAAATAGTTGGTCTCTGTGGGCTACAACCTATCATAATTTGGGATGCTAGTAATAATGAAAGAAGGGAAGAGTGCTCAAGATGCAAATATCAATAGAACATATAAATTGATGAAAAGAAATTAAAAAAACAGAAGAATAACCATAATAATGGACTCTTAAACGTTTCGTTAACTACATGAGATCAGTTTTATGAAGCCTTGTTTATTTTGTATTTTTACTTGAAACCGTTTCTGTTGTTATTGCAAAACAGAAATCATGCATCATTGTTCCATTTGTTAACTTTCCCTTTTCTTTTTGGTAAACTTTCATGATTATGGAACCTCCCCTGAACTAATTGATTTTGTTTCTTTATTTTTTTTTTTTTTTGGGGGGGGGGGGGGGGGGGGAACAAACTTATTTTTCTTTTAGAATAACTATTTTATTCCCCATAGGCACCAAATGCATTAAAAACATACCAGATGCTGCAAGATTCGGTCATGCTGGATGTGCATTATGCCACGCTATGCTTAATTTCTTCCGTCTGAAGGCAGTGATTTGCAGCCAATCATCCATACGATGACTCATCCCAGGAAGGTTGCATCCTTTCCTGCTAAGAACCGTGTCGGTTCTTGCCATCTCATTTTTTTGAGCCCACAAAGTCGTATTCATGTGACTGTACTGGCTACACATAAGAAGATAGAGCTGCAGCCATGGGCTTATCCAAGAACTCCCTTTATGACCTTTCAACTTTCATCTATTCACACAAACACTTCCTCTTCGTTAAAGCTACAATTAGCTTCTCTCTTTTAGTTTGAGTCCATGACACCTTTATCATTATTTACCATATGATGCCATCAACGATATCATATATTTAAACTGCTGGGCATGCCAATCCGAACCACCGAGCTTAAGCTATCATATATTTTTATATCCGTTGGATCGAGGTAGAGCTGAAGTCGGTTGGGCCAAAGTGAACTGAGGTTGGTGAGGGCATTGAAACTCTCGAGTAGACTGCTGAACGTACAAACGAATCCATTTACTGGAGGTTTTTTGGCAAGGTATCCCTCAATGGTTAAATTAGCGGAAATTCAGTGAATAGTGGGAGAGTGAAGAGTGAGAGCTCTCAAAAGAATTCGAGAGGCTTACTTGAGGATTCCTTGCCTCCTTTATAGAAGGGGGGAAGGTGGCCATTTCCGTGGCAAGTGCAAGTGTAGCAACTACGTGCAATGGCTGTCCAGATTGTCCAAAAATTTCAGGCATCTTATTCATGCGATAATGATCCTGGGTGTACGATCATGGTTTCAAGTCGTTTATATCCGAGGTTTGGAGATTGGTTATGATTGGCTTGTCCATTTCGAATCATACTAAGATCAGTTAGAATATTCCTTGCATCAATATCCGAATTATATGCTGGATAAAAAATAAATAAATAAATTAGATGGATCGAATGGGGTTAAACCGGATCCAAGAGGACAAGGGCATCGTAATCAAAGCAAACGCCAGAGAAGGGGTACAAGTGCTCCGTCCAGTACAAGGACTTGTGGAAGATGCTATGAATGGACACTAGAGGTGGAGAAGGATGCAACTATTACTGCCGCTAAGAGGAAAAATTATCAGTCGGACCAAGTTCGCTATATAAGTGATCGATCAATCCAATCAGAAAGCAACATGGACAAGGAGGCCCTCTTGATTCTGCTTTCCTTCTTTTTTTCCTTTGTTTGTATTTGTCCATGTTGCTTTCTGGTCAAGCTGGTCCACTACTTGGAGATCTGATCCAATTATAATTCCTTGGTCCCTTGAGATTAAGTCATTTTGCATGAAAGATACAACCTATCTAAAGGGTTCAAGACTTACCCTCATTCAATTCTAATAAGGTTCAAGTTATATCTTTCACATGAAAGAATGATTGTGCTTCTTTCGCAGCATGAACCATTGGATCATACTTTATATATCTTTTAAAGCACTCCGACCTCTCCCTTCCATCCAACAGCATGTATCATGAGACACACATTATACTTTGAAAGACGTAAAAAATTGAATGCGAAAGATGATCAATCATTTCCCTGTGCAAAAGATACAATCCGCACTCATTCGGACATCGCTCTACTCATTCTTCTAGCCCCCTTCACTGGAAGATCAGAATGGGAATGGATTCTCTGTGGTACTTAAAAAATATCATAGGGTGCTGTGCATGATGGGATACCATCCATCAAAAGATGGATGGTTGTGCATGCTCATGCACACGGGTTAAATACTAAAAAGAAAAGAAATTTATAAATCCTATGGATATTTGGATAGTTTGGACAACTGTCTATGTTCCTTCCTCTGCCTCTTCAGAGCCGCAACCACCGCTTTCTCCTAGCTGGCTGTGGAGCTAGCTGCAAGGGCAACCAAGTGGAGCTCAAGAAGCTAGCTACCGAGTGCGACCAAGTGAAGCCCAAGCTGCTCGCTACGCTGCCTGGTGGGATGCCATTCTCGCATCCATTGCCTACCACCCCCTTGGGGCCCCCTAATAAGGCTTGCACAACATCCACGTGCCCAACCAGCTTGGAGCCTCTTAGGACTATCGACTCGAGTTGATGGTCCAAGTTGCAATCTTGTCGCCCTTTTAAGCTGCCCAAAGCTCAAGTTTCAATGGCTTGCACTCCTCAAACCCTTCTACTAGTAGAAGCTGGTGCTTGCTCTCGGCCACTTCCCCTTAATTGCTCCTTCAAATATTGACCCAAAATGTGATGATATTTTTGTCTGGCTAGATAAGTGGGAAGCTAGCATGATGATGTATATGACTTTGGAGTTCGGTTAGGTTGAAGAGAGAGCGAGCAAAAGAGATTGTCCATGGCCTAAGACTATTTGACCTACCGGGCAAAATTGATACACTGTTGCTCGAGGGTTTGAGCATTAGACCTAGGGCAGGTCCCTTGTAGAAGGACTAGATGCCTCATGTTAGGATCCTAGGCTACCCTCGATCCAGGGATCCTTAACCCACTGCAGCTGATGCTTACTCTTGTTATGGTGATTTTAATATCATTTATCATAATTTAGAACCTCACCTAAAAAGATTAGTCAGAAGACATGTTATTTCGGAGGTGCTTGGTTCGTGATTGAAATTGAAATTGAAATGAGAATCGGAATGAATTGGAATTGAAATAGGAATAGCCTAATTCTCTGTTTAGTTCATGATCGAAATCAGAATTAATCAAAATTAGAATGAAAATTTAAATCCATAGAAGAAAGTGGAGATTGAGTTTTACGTAAATTGGATCATTTTCGTTCCACTTCAGAATCGAAATCGGAATAAAACTCCTCCCAACTAAGCGGTTAGAATGAAAGTTATCCATTTTCATTCCGATTCTGAATTCCTACTCCCTCCAACCAAGCATCTTCTTAGATTTTTTTTTTTTGTATAAATATTTAAAATTTTCTTAATGAATAATCAATGTGGAATGAAATAAACATTCGTATAGATCCTCATAAATATTTTAAAAATAATAGTTGGGCTACTCACTTAAAAGAGACGAGTAACATAGATAATAATATGCTCTTTGAGTTTTCTTATTTTTCTCTCTCTCTCTTGGCCTTAGTCTCTCTCAGTTTTATCTTTTTTTTTCTTAATATAAACCTGCTTAAATGGAGAGAAAAAATAATCATGGAGAATATGATCCTACCAGCAAAGATAATTTTGGGAAAAAAATATAGGGGATGGACACATTCTGAGTTCCCAAAAGAGATGGAGGGGTGACATTGACTCAAATTGACGGTCAAAAAAAAATTATATCTTATAAATGATTGAAAATTAAGGATATCAAGATAAATTTTTTTTTAAAATTTTTTTGTTTTGTAGAGTATACAAATTATAACAATATCTATCTTTCGAAAAATTATCGTTGGATCAGATCCAACAGTTCAATGGTGCACCAATTCAACCATGAATTAACATAGGTAAAAAAGAAATAAAAAAGGATAGGAGAGCAATCAAAAAAAATCTTTGTGTACATTAGTTCATTGTTGGACTTAGTCTAACAAAAAATTTTAGGAATCTTTTAAACTTTTGTCAGGAATCTTAGCAGCTACCGGGCAGGAGAGATTTGACGTGGCACCAAGAGGAGAAATTGTTATCCTCACGATCATGCTTACAGTCAATCGTGCTATTAATTGGTATGATGATGCATCATGCTCCGTGAATGGAACCCATATGAATCAGTATCTTTATTGGTCATACGGTGTACACGGTGTAAATTACAATTTCTCCATCGACAAGCAAAGTACCGTGAATACCAGTCATAGATGCCAACTGGCAGTCCAATTGGTGCAACTCTTCTATCACCTGCTGCGACCCGTGGTCCTCTGATCAGAGCCATTGCTGATGTAATACGGGATAAGGTAGACTAATCCACGGCTCAGATCTAGAGAATTCTGGCCCAAGCGTTGCTCCAAGGATGGTGACACAGGAGCTGACCTCATATGCTACGTCAAGGGAATACGTTTCCTCTAGGCACAAAGTTCTAGAGTTAGCTTTACGGTCAAGGGTTATTTTGGTCAATTTGGAGATGGTCCCTACTCCGAAGTTCCTTGCGTGCTAGGCCGGCGTGCGTCACGACACGGGTGAGCCGTAGACTTACTTGCATCCTTATCCATCTTAATCTTTCAGTCCCAATTTTTACGGCACCGCCCAAGGTTTAGCTTGTCAGGGTGGCGAACGTTAGGAGGATGGACGGTGATCCAGAGGACCACGCGTATCGTACTGATCAGCGTGTAACAGAGGGGCTAACAGCAGAGCGGATGAAGACGAGTAAATAATGAGCTGCAGGGTTAATATTTTTGGCTGGTTGAAAAATTAAACCCATTCCAAATCCTCGATCATCGAGATCATTTTCCTAAAACTGATAAAAACATTGCCCATATTTAATCAACACTCGCATATTTCAAATCCAAATCAATCCCATTGAAGCAAAGACCCATAGATTTTCTCACGAGTTCCTCTTACTAGATTTTTTTTTCTAGTTAGCAGTTAACACTTATTAGGTATATACTCAACAGAAACTTAAAATATTTTTTTTCTATTACTAAATTTAAAATATTTTTTTTTAATCCTTGTATCAGAAGAATATATATATATATATATATATATATATATATATAATTTTAAATTTTATAGAATAAATTTTTTTTAAATTTTTAGATGCATCATCATTCCATCCTATATGTAGAATAGAGGATATCCCAAGACGTTTCGATTGAAATGCTGGGATGCTAGAACGACGGCCTTGCTCCTACAGGATGTCTAGTTCGAATTTAAATATATATATATATATATATATATATATATATATATATATATATATATATATATATAATAATTAAAATTAAAAAATAAATTTTGTGCACCACTAGTGATAATAAATAATGTTATTTCTTAGTCTAGCTGATTTTTGCTAGTAAGATGCCAACTTAGGCTATGTTTGGTATGCAGCTGCAGCTGTAGCTGTAGTTGTGTTGAGCTGTAACTGTTAGCTGTAGCTTTGTTAGCTTAAGTACTTAGTAAAAATTAGCTGTATCAGTAAGTTGTCATTTACAAAATAATATAAAAGAATATAACCTCATTTTATTTATTTTAACATCACTTCAAATATTTAATTTAATTAAATATAATAGATGTAATAAATATATATTAAAAATAACATCCCATGTACATCTTATGCATAAAATATAAATATATATTATATTATAATATATATTATATATAATATATTATATTTTAATATATATTATATATAATATATTATATTCTAATATATATTTATATTTATAATATATAATAATATAATATAATATTATATTACATAATATATTTATTATTTAATATATTATTATAATAATAATAATAGTATTATATAAATATAATATATATAATATTATAGTATTATATATATTATAAATATAAATATATATTAGAATATAATATATTATATATAATATATATTTATATTTTATGCATATAATATAATATAATATTATGTTATAATATTATTATAATATAACATAATATTATATTATGTAATATTATATTTATATTATAAATATATTTATTATATATTATATATATTATAATATATTCTAATATATTATTATATATTATTATGTTGTATTATTGTTATAATAAAAATATAATAATATTATTATAATATAATATTATGTCATATAATATTATTATATTATTAATACAATAATATAATAATATTATATATATTATATTTATCATATAAATATAAATATTATATATTATAATATATATTATAAATAATATATCGTATTCTAATATACATTTATATTTATAATATATATTATAAAATATTATGATAATATAATATAATATAATGTTATATAATATTGTATTACTATAATATTATTGTAATATAATATAATATAATATTTTAATATTATGATAATATATTATATTTTTGTAGATAGATTTTATAGAATAGAAAATAGAGGAAGCTTAAATATTAAGTAAGTGAATAATTTAAAAAAAATAAAAAATAAATTTAAAAATAAAAAATTCATAACTAGTTTTTAATTTTGAAAGAGGAAGCTTTTTAATAAAAATTAGCTTATGAAGTATAAGCTAGTTCTATCAAATACTAAAGTAGCTTAAATAAGCTAAAACTATCTCGAAAGTTATATATCAAATACGATAAACATCTAATAATATCAAAAGCTGTCCAAAAGCCTTCTAGTAATGTTTGTTAGTGATTGTATTAGAGGTTTCGATTTGATAAACATCTTTACGGCGATTTATTTGATCTGGGGATTAACCTTTTTCAAGATAGGAGAAAAAATGTTTTAAAAATTTGAGTCAGATAATTAGTGCTCCACGCGACACTGATCTGGTACCTTGGACTCTGCGTTGGTTTGGGAGAGTGTTGGCTATTTTGAAGGCGACCGGGTGGTCCAAGGGGTTAGGGGTTTCCAAAAAGCAATTATATCGAATGGAAAAAAAAGGAGAACCGTTAAGCCAAAAAGCCATGCGTGGGACATTTTACCAGCAGAGGCTCAGTTGCTAAAAGGCACATCAAAAGTTGGCAATGGCTGCTTTAATTCTCAGCAACACAGTCCAATTAATAGGTGAGTGCTTGGTGCTAGCATTCATCCGCGTCAACCAATCCTTTCATTCTCGAAATATGATATTGTGAACTTGGAATTGGCTTAGATTTCTTTATGTTATGGTTGGAAGATAAACTAAAGGCTGCCAAGCAGATGAGAGGGACCAATCCTCCTGTCACTAATCAGGATAATGGATAAGTTAGACCATGGTATACGGATATAGCTTGATTCTTATTCAACGGAGAATTCGTTGTGAAAAGGACTGCAGTGAGAGGGTGGTGCAGCCATGCAATTGGCTTGCTTATCAGAGGGGAGGGATATAGCCTTAGGCTACGGTTGATCTGTCTTATTGTCAGGTGCAGCGGTGTCCATTTATTTATTCCGAATATCTTGTGGCTTCCGGTCCACAGCCTTTAGGATTTTAAAAGATTCTAGTTAAAATATCCTAAAGCGCATGATTTCCTCCATGGCGTCAATAACTAACATGGTTCAACTCGGACCAAGAATCCACTCTGGAGTCGATAACTAACATGGTTCAACTAAGAACAAGAGTTGCTGGAAGAAATCAGGAGAGTCAGATGGTATAAAACATTATGAGGTTACGTAAAGTCCATTTGTTTATATTTATTTATTTTTGTATCGTTGGAACTTTGACATTCGATCAGAATACATTCTGGCAAATCCCAACAAAGTTTTTTTTTTCCTTTTCTTTTTCTTTTTCCTTTTTTCTGGGGAAAGATTTCCAACAAGGTTCCTCACCTTCTTTCTCCACAAAGTATTAATGTTTTCTAAATCCTCAAAACACAATTTTTCTGTGATGTACAAATTATTCCACGATCAAAATTTCTTTTTGTTCCACTACATAATTTAAGTTGCATATCTCCTCGTTGGTACAAATTTGTCGTCATTTTCGATACATTTGACCGTACAGTTCTCATTCGCGGCAACTTTTCCTGTTTGCACTTCCGGCCTTGGATTATTGTAGCCAACTGCAATCTTGACGATATAATGCAATAATACAACACAACAAAGGCGGCCAATTCAAATTAATATTACTTGGCCCAACCTACTGCCAAATAATGCAATATTGTGAGTTACCAGGCATCATTGACACCAAATCTGGTATGAGCACCTGAAACATTTTAAGAGTCCTGGGGTCATATGCTGATAAAAGGATAGGATGACTTCAGAGTCTCACATAGAAGATGCTACTATAAAGAGAGAGCAAGTTCCAAGGCAAATGTTACATTCCCATTGAAGCAATCAACAAGCTGACTTTAGCTATGAAAGGATAACAAATCCTTGTTTCGGTTTATCTTTGTTCCGTCGTCGAATAAAAACTTGCAGAGCAAGAATTTCCTGTCAATCTTTCATAATATTTTTTTTCCCAGGAGCCTCTTAATCTTCCAAAGCAATGACCAATTGAAGTAATGCCCAGATGCTACAGAAACAAAGCAACAATTTCTCACTTTAAAATCAATTTAAAGGTTTGCTTGATTAAGTGTTACCCAAGGCTTTCTCTGTTACCCGGCACCCGTTTGCGCCTGCATTAACTCACTTATTTGCATTCAGACCATGGAAATTATCCAGTTCATACGGGCAAGATCACGCACATCTTCCAACAGGTAAACAGCCATTGCCTCTTTGTTGTAGTCCATTTAGTCATTAATCCTCAGCCATCATTTTGGGAGTGCTTTCCAATCCAAAAGAAAAATGTCTGATATTGACCTCTAACTGCCTCTGTTATTTCTGAAAATCACCGGGCAGCACTGATTTTCTGAGATTGGCCTGTAACCTCTTCTGTAACTCTTTTCTTTTCCATGACGCTGTACATACTCTCTGATTTTAATAAATGCTGGGTGGCTTCCAGCCTCCCATATTCATCAAAGAAATCTTCCAACAGGTAAACATACAAATATCAATGACAAACTTTGACAGATTAGAAAAGGAAGTTTGTTTATTCGAGAAAAATGAGATAGAATTATAACATCCAGTATCCAAAAAGGGATGTCAGAAGATGGTCCCATGGCACATGTTGATTAAGGACTGCAAAAAAGGAACATGTTGATTATGGACTGCAAAAAAGGGGAAAAAAAGTCCTGATGACTTCTTATTGGGAGCATGTTGGCTGATACACAGGATTAAGATCTGGAATTGTGTAGCCACAGAACAGGCAAGCATTTGCCACTGACAAAAGCAGGCACTGCAAAAGAAGTATAAAAGAGAATCAACTGTCACATAGTATGATAAAACCTTAAAAAATAAGCATAAATGAATTAAACAACATAAATACAAATCAAACAGATGAATATATGAATAAGTATAAATATTTGACATTCTTCAATTACTAAAACATACATTATGTCAAAAATGAAAAGTTTTTATTACTAGAAAATGGCACGGTCAAATTTCCTCCAAAGCTTAATGAGATGACATGACATTATAACACTATTTGAGACAAAAGGTCCAGTGTACATGACAATCTCAAACAATCGATATTGGCAGCCAATGAGATCTCTTATCCACACAAGACACTTCACCAATTCCACCAGTTGGTACCGTTGTGTTCAGGTTTCAGCTTGTGGCTTTCACATCCCGAATGACCGAGGTACATTACATTTGGGCAATAATGATGTTTTATTTTGTGTGACGTTCAAATTATAATATCTGTTCCATCTCATCCGTGGTTCACCATCACATGGTATATGGTAACGAAAAAGTCAGCCATGAGACATTACCAAAGCTCTAGGAAAAAGCAAACCTAGGACCTAACACATAGTAACTAGTTTGGAGTAGAGAGACCCAGAGAGGACATAGTTAAGGGGTTTAATACACTAAAGTGGATGATATCTGCATGATTTGCTTCAAACCAGTATGCAAGGCACCATAGGTCCCCCAAGTAACTATGTGAAATATTCTCTCTTTTCTTGATGACTGCATCAAAGAATTTTCACCATTTTCAAAGGAAAGTGAGAGGAGTGATGGAGATATTACTTTATTGAAGCAAAATCTAAGATTATTGACTTAGACTAGCAATCCTCATGTTCCTCTAACATAATAGCAAGAATCGACTGCATAGAATTGTTGGAACAGGGCTTCAAAAATTTCCAATATAATTTAGAACTAAACAAAACTATGCTATAGAAAAATTATAAATAACTTACAGAATATCAAGACATAAAATTGATTAAACCCGGAAGCATGTTAGACCCTGTCATAAGACGTATACCCGTCCCTCGTACAGGAAAATCCAGAAAAATTATCCTAAGATAAGACTGGGATCCTCCGTCTACGAGCACGATCGTGGGGGAGGTTAATGGAGATTCTTTTAACATCCAAGGAAAAAAAAAATACTGCAGTAGAAAAGAAAAGTATTGGAAAAAATTTAGAAAGTAGAAGCTTGGAAGGCTCTTGAATGGCTTACTAGATTAGGTCCCAAGTGAGTCCTTTTATAGCCAACCAGCATCACCATTTATGACTGTTTGTGACCGTTTGAACTTTTATTGACCTATTAAGGCCTTTAATAAGACGCCCAACGGTCAGAACCTTTAATAAGGAGCATAACGGTCAGAAAATAAAAACAAGATTAAATGCATATGACTGTTGGTAATTAGAAGCCTAACGATCAGAAATTAACACCACGATAATAAAGAGATTAAAATATTTAAATAGTAATTTTTTTTTAAAAAAAAAGATAAGATTAAAATGCTTGGAGGAGAATTTTAGGAAAATTTTGAGTTTTCCTTTTTGGATTCTCTCCAACAAAAAATAACAATGAATCAGCTAACATTAATACAAGATAGAATTCTGCATGGAAAATAAAGCATATGTAGTTTACGAGAAATCTTGATCCTCCCACACAATACAAAATGGCAGTCCACTTCCGCCTATGTTGCAAAATGAAGTTTGAATGGATATACTGAAAGATGATTAGCTGATCTGCCAAATATGGTCTACAAGTTTAAGTGCCTATGGACAATGGCTACACTAATCAATAGTGCTTTTTCTTCTTCTTTTTTCCGGTAAATCGGATTGTTCATACAGGTCTAGTATGAATACATCCAAAAAAGTCAGACAAAAGAATGTCCTTGAAGATCAAAGGAAGGACCCCAACATCAGTCCACAGTCTCTCCGATTGGTTCTACCACATAAGAGGCCATCCAGTCAGCAGCACTATTGGCCTCACGGTGTATATGATGAATAAGAGGCAGCTCTCTGCCATGTAATGAATATCATGAACAAGAGGGTGCATCACCATTGACGACGATTGCCGACGTAACCAGGCTACCATCATGGTGGAGTCCCCCTCGACAACTAGTCTCTCCACTCCTAGCCTCAGCCTGGCGAAGGTAACACCTGCCCAAGCCGTTTGCAGCTTTGCTACCGAAACCGTGTTGTCGATGAGGTGACATCCGCCGACAATCAAAAAACTAAAATCCGGGCCACGAGTCACAAATCCTGCACCCCCTTATTACTTCTGATGCTGCCATTGTAGTTGAACTTGAGATAACCTGAGGATGGGGGCTCCCATGTGATGAACACCAGTCGAGGGGCTGTCGGAGCAGCCGAATCAATAGTGCTTCTTTCAAAGCATATCTTTGCCATCGCAATCATTGTGATAATAATTTGTTGTAAGAGACTGTAAGATAGATGGAAGGAATTCCATTCTTCACAAAGATCTCTCGATATCTGTGCACAACCTCCTTTTTCATTTCCGCTTGACAAGCTCTAGAAGCAATACAGAGGATCTGAGTTTTCAAGAACTTAAAGAGTTAAATGTCTTACCTAGGTAGTCACCATTGTGGTACGTGACAGAAATTTTTCACCCAAAATTTTAAGTGTTTCTATTGGCAACTCTGACAACGGTTACACGAGCTAATAGTTAACATGAATATCGCTGTAAGTTTCTAACATGGCAGTCATCCTCAGTTTATGGAGACCACAAAATTATTGTCAGTGATGATATCCCTCATTATTACCCAGTTGGAGTAAAATCTCCAAGTCCATTTTGCACGGGAATGTATCTTATCGACAAGATATTTTATTATTTCAAGGGAGGGATGCACCCATAAATTAAATGAATAGGAAGATCTTACACACCTTCACTGCTCTGTCCTTGAGGGTACTTGTAACACCAAAAGGCACCAGTCGTCAGCAAGCAAGCTGTTGATACATACAGGCTTATATCATATTGTATGTATTCTGCCAGCCAAGTCTGCACGAAGTGCACAAGGGGATATAATGCTGTATCATGCATAGCAGTCCATGCTACTGTGTATGAGTCAGTATGTGCCAGCATGGACTTACGGATTCCAACATGGTCGTATTTACCATGCTATGAGATCAGACATCTGACTGACATGATTGGCACAGTTCTCAGCCTTGTTGTCTGGTGTAGCCTTTAGTTCCATACTATGCTACCTTGTGACTGGCACAACTGCAACATGCTAATACTCTGATCCTAGCGTGAAATTTCTTTATGTTCATTAACAACAAAACTAGCAATAAAGCATTGTCTAAAGCTTTATCCCACAAATTGCAATCTCCTCCCATAGCCCAGCAAGCATCATTAGTTTGCAGGCAATCTTTACAAGCAGATACTCTCTAGGCTGGCTTTGCAGATCTCCTCCAGGTTATCCTGGTTGGGCTCCAAAGGAATACCCAGGGGAAATAATAAAAACTCTAGACATGCCAACTTCTGCTCTCCTAGACAAATAAACATTTGGTCATAAGTTCCATGACTGAGGCCTTCTTGTAATTCTACAATCAATCTAGAACTCCTTTGAGATTTGGTCACTAAAAGTTTCCTAAAAACACTCCTAATTGATAGATTCTAAAAGAAAGATGATAGGAGGCGCTCATTTTGCCCACACAAGAAATTCATCCTATGACATGGAATAAAGATACCGGTGTGACTCCCGAGAGTTCGTTAAATGGATGGGGTTGTTGAATACTAAGTTGCCAAACCAGCAGGTGGCCCAATAACATGTACCACAAGCATTTCCCTTCAAAAAAAGATCTAAATATTAACCACATAAGATTACTTGTATCTCAAGAAAGGGCCAGTCAAAGCCATTTTTGGAAAAAAAGAAAGGGAACCAGCAAGGGCTTGATTGAACTAGGTCTCTCCTACTTTCAGATGCACCTCTACAGATTATATTAGAAATGAAAAGGGTTTAATAACTAAGAGACCTATACAAAAATCTGTAGTGAAGGGAAAACTAATGATATGGGTTACATAGGCACTTTCACCATGGAAGCATGTTGCCACTAGAACCTAGACAACAAGTAACAAAATCAGAACACTAAGTTAAGAAATGAAGCTCTCTCTCAAATGCTAATAGCTTCACATGGAACAAAACATGACATATTTTAAAACACCAATATACAGCTTGTTTTCTTGCTTGAAGAAATGAAAGTTCAATGATTCACCTTTAATTTTTTTTTTTAAAAAAAAAGAAGTAGACCTCAAGATGCCAAGTGGTTGCGGACCTTGAGATTTCAGTGAAAGTCAAATGCAGCCTTAAGCTATTGGAAAGCTGTATCTTTGTATCACAGATGTGGCAGATTTTTTAAAACTCACTCTTCCATATTTTTGTAGTCTCAAATTGCATGCGTTCATCACTTCACATCATCCTTCACCTCATCAGAATCTGAATCACTAGCATTATAGCCTAAAGAAAATGTAAGTGAGATCAGAAGAAATTTTGAACCAGCAAAGTAATTTTGAAAACTTTGATAACAAAGAATATCTCAGGCAAAGAAATTGGGATGACTTTTCTTTAACTTCATACATGAACTTTTGCAGCACGTTCAAGGAAACCGAAGATAAAAATAAAACTATTATAATAACAATGACTACCTGGATGCTTGTAGCTAACCTTCCAAGCTGCTGAACGATACCTTGAAGCTTTTGCAATCCATGCCTTTCCCTGAAAACCGAATGAAGATCCAGCTCCTCAATACAAAGTGGAATCCAAAAGAAGATAATTGTTGCATCATCAACCAACCATGAACGGTTAAACAACACTGAATAAGACACATCTAAGGCAGTGACAATAAGAGCACAGCAAAATAATTCAAATTTTTAGTTCAAGATTTTAAAGTCATCCATGCAAACTCCGAAACAGTAGTCCATGTGGATCACGTGCAATTTAATGCATGGTGCATGGATAAGTTTTACAAGATGCATTTGAACAAGATTATAAAAGCAAGTCAAAGGCCAGGGTGGACTCCCACATCTTCATGAAAGAAAGATCTAACCGTAGGGGTTATTTTCAGTGCAGTGACACCTTTGATGGATGAAGTAATGGGCGGCTAAGGAGAATCTTAAAAAATGGTGACAACAGAAGAGTAATGTTGGGAATAGACATCTTTTATCATTCACACACACACACAATTATATGAGTAAGGAACAAGATAACCCACCAAAGTGATCGTTTTGTTCCCTCATCCCATTATTATTGTATTACAAATCATAATTATTTCAGTGCAACGAATAAGTCATTCCATAACAGGGGCAGACATTAGGTAAATTAGGCTTTTGGTGCCTTAACTATTCTACTAAACCAAAATCAAAAGAAAAGGTCATCCACCTAAATACTGTCTACAAGAACCCAAACTAATATAAAAATTCCTCTTTCTGCAGGTTCTCAGCTGCTGATGGTCTATCTAAGAATCGAAGTAGTTAAAACCACTGGATACGTGAAAAGAAAAGAGGAACTAAAATAAAATCATCCGTGAAAGAACTCTTCAAACCATCCGCTGTCCCCGACATAAACCCTAACCATCAAATTTTTATAAACCCCAGAAAGTTCTGCAAAAAGGATATGAACGTGATGATCATGAATCCAATAAATTCACCGAAGCCCATAGCTTCACTAAACTCACATCTCCAGATAATTCAAAATCCTAGCAAGACAACTATGCCCACAAACTCAAAGACAAGAAAACTCCCAAAGATCTCACCTTTTGCTCATTCCGCGGGCAGCCATAGCCGCTGTGGTACATCTGGCCCACCAGCACCTGCATCGCCGGGTCCCCGCTCCTCGCCTCATTGAGCGCGTCCTGGAACCACCGCCTCACGCAGTCCGACACCACCTCCGACAGGGGCACGCGGCGCTCCTGCCGCTCCCCGTCCTCCATGACCCGGACCGCCGGCCGCGGATCTTCGGCGCTAGCCCGGGCGGCGGTGGCGGCTGCTGAGGCCTCCTTGTTCGAAGCCAGCGATCTGAGGCCGGGCTTCGAGTGCTTCTCCCTCCTTATTCTCTCGGTGGCGATGCGGGCAAACTCCTCGAGACTCGTAGCCAACGGGTGCCCTTTGCCCATAAAAGGAAGAGAGCAAGGCGGAGAGGAGAGGGAGCTCGACGAAATCTTGGAGACAGGATGGGGGTTGGTTGAGCAATTGAGGAGCGGTAAGGGACTTCGCAACCCTTCGGAAGCGAACGACCCCACGAAGAGAGAAGAACAGAGGCGCCGAGAGAAGCCTGAATAATGGCGGCGGAGGGGCGTCCGAGTCACGGCCGGAGAGATTTTGGATTCTCCAATGGCCCTGGGCCTACGCAATTCGTTGATGGTAGTGGGGCCCGATTTATAATAGCCATCTGATCGAGACGAGGGGGACAGAGATCCGGCTCTTTTAACCCTTGTTCGGATAGGAGCATTCTTTGATACGGTTGCCGCTTTTCCATCGATTAAAGAACACGTGAACTTTTCTAGATATCCTCAGACACGAAGGAACCCAGGAAGTGAGGAGTCTATCATGTCCCGTCGCCAGCGCTCATCGGCTTATTTAGGTCAGCAAGCTGGCTGAATGAGGATAAATGGTTCTTAGGTCAGTTGGTTTGACAGATTTCACTAGCTAAATTTTTTAAATTTAGAATCATATTGACACGGTGTGTCTAAAACTTGGAGGCATATTTTATTTGATCATGCAGATAAGAATATATAGCACTATGACGTGGAACTGGAACATTATGATCGCATCAAATCTTGTTCAACTATTTAGGATCAATAAAAAAAAAAAAATTTTTTTTTGATACATGCTAATGCAAGTATGATTCAAAGAATCAAAAAATAAAATATTTTTTGAGTCCAAAAGATAGATAACACCGAAGTGTCAATTTCAATCATCGGAACCATTCAATCACATGCTGAACCGATCAAACATTCTAAGCAGGTAAGCCTCGTGATCCTTAGCACTCATGAAAATCCTTATTTTTAACTACAAGTAGTAAAAATAAGCAAAGATAGTGATTTGTATTGTTGCAGATTCCTGAGGCCGAATTGAGGTCGGTGGGCCGAACTGAGTTGAGGTCCGTATGGTTGCCAAGGCTCCCGAGTTGGAGGATGGACGTCCTTTTATCGAAGTGTTTTTGGCGGGGGACCTGAATCCGTGATTCATAGATTGAGATGAGTTATAGCACCAATGGTAAAACAAAATTATGAAAAATAATGTACCTATTGAATATAAAGCCCAACTAAATGGGCTTGAGCGATCAACGAGTTGGTTACAAGTTGGTCATTTCTAATCCGTTCGGGGTTATGCCAAATTTGGATCAAGACCTATGGGCCTTGATATGAAATCAAAATGCCAATGTGGTTCAAGCTAATGTATGTATTTGATGAGACAATAGTCAACTAAAATCTTGAATGAAAAATTTATGTCAGCAATGTCTTATTTAATATATCACTAATATTATTATTCTAACTGATCATTTAGTTTAAATCCTAACAGATCTGATTAGATTGCTAAAGATTAAAACCGAAAAGGATTCGACCCTATTAGGGATGTAAATTAAACCAATCAAATAAGATTGGTTTAGTTTGGTTCTCAAATTGATCCAAGCCTACGTTTATCCATAGAAGAATTATAGGAAAGTTGAATTCTGCTTTGCGTTTCAAAGTCAATGTAACATTTACATCATCAAGGAGGTTGCCCGTACAAAAGGTCTCCATTTGAATTAGCCTCGGCATTTTGAAGAATTTAAGATTGAATAAATATTTAACATTTACATTGCATAGGAGATGTGTAAAATTGTTTATCTAATTGAGGAACGGTAGTTGGATGGATTTACCCTAACAAGGCCCATTTAACATAGCCCATAGAATTTGAAATTGATTTAAAATTTAATATTAAAATTTCTTAGGATTTAAAATTTATTTCTAAGATATCTATTATCGGTGTCTAATTATATATATATATATAGCGGCAGACTTAGGTAAGGTTGATCAGATTTGGGCTCATATCCAGTCAAGTCAAAACTAGACAATAGGAGTCTTACATCGATGATCTAAACCATTGGATATTATCTACCATCTTAAAACTGTTTGTACATAAAAAAAAAAAATTATATGATTTAAATACTCCTAGGCTATGCATCAAGTGATCAAAAAATATATCTAATTTAATTTTATTTAGGCTATTTGATTTTTGACTACTTGATTTATATGCAAGTAGTTTTGAGATGGTCGATCATATTTAATGATTTGTATCATGTAGAACCTCTATTCTAAAGTTTTGATCTAATTAGATCTGAATCCAGATCCAATCGATTTGATTTTAGTCTGTCTCTTTATATATATATATATATATATATATATATATATATATATAAAATCAGAAGGTTTGAATTCAAAATCATTAGATAGCCTAATCTCTAGTTTAATCAGTAAAACAAAGTTCAACACTATTTATAAATTGAATGATAATATATCTTATCTAGAAATACTAGGGGGGTGGCCACAGGGGAGGGAGGGGGCACAGGCCATAAAAATAAAAATAAAAATAAAAATAAAAGAAAGATGGAAAAAATTAAAAGATAAGATTGAGAGCACTTAAGGGAGATCGGAGGGGTTTCTTAGATTCTGATTAAGGTTTATCTCAAGCATATGGGATTTTGTGCGAGTTATGGTGGTGTGAGTTGGTTCTTTGAGGTTTTGAGAGCCTAACAAGGGTTAATAGGATATCCGATGGATATTATCTACCTTCTTAAAACTGTTTGTACATAAAAAAAAAATTATATGATTTAAATACTCCTAGGCTATGCATCAAGTGATCAAAAAATATATCTAATTTAATTTT
The DNA here is from genome assembly GCA_006176705.1 of Cocos nucifera. Lineage (NCBI taxonomy): Eukaryota > Viridiplantae > Streptophyta > Magnoliopsida > Arecales > Arecaceae > Cocos > Cocos nucifera. The sequence goes on along the minus strand of QRFJ01000218.1, from coordinate 501,902 downwards.
ATTTAGGCTATTTGATTTTTGACTACTTGATTTATATGCAAGTAGTTTTGAGATGGTCGATCATATTTAATGATTTGTATCATGTAGAACCTCTATTCTAAAGTTTTGATCTAATTAGATCTGAATCCAGATCCAATCGATTTGATTTTAGTCTGTCTCTTTATATATATATATATATATATATATATAAAATCAGAAGGTTTGAATTCAAAATCATTAGATAGCCTAATCTCTAGTTTAATCAGTAAAACAAAGTTCAACACTATTTATAAATTGAATGATAATATATCTTATCTAGAAATACTAGGGGGGTGGCCACAGGGGAGGGAGGGGGCACAGGCCATAAAAATAAAAATAAAAATAAAAATAAAAGAAAGATGGAAAAAATTAAAAGATAAGATTGAGAGATTGAGAGCACTTAAGGGAGATCGGAGGGGTTTCTTAGATTCTGATTAAGGTTTATCTCAAGCATATGGGATTTTGTGCGAGTTATGGTGGTGTGAGTTGGTTCTTTGAGGTTTTGAGAGCCTAACAAGGGTTAATAGGATATCCGATGGATATTATCTACCTTCTTAAAACTGTTTGTACATAAAAAAAAAATTATATGATTTAAATACTCCTAGGCTATGCATCAAGTGATCAAAAAATATATCTAATTTAATTTTATTTAGGCTATTTGATTTTTGACTACTTGATTTATATGCAAGTAGTTTTGAGATGGTCGATCATATTTAATGATTTGTATCATGTAGAACCTCTATTCTAAAGTTTTGATCTAATTAGATCTGAATCCAGATCCAATCGATTTGATTTTAGTCTGTCTCTTTATATATATATATATATATAAAATCAGAAGGTTTGAATTCAAAATCATTAGATAGCCTAATCTCTAGTTTAATCAGTAAAACAAAGTTCAACACTATTTATAAATTGAATGATAATATATCTTATCTAGAAATACTAGGGGGGTGGCCACAGGGGAGGGAGGGGGCACAGGCCATAAAAATAAAAATAAAAATAAAAATAAAAGAAAGATGGAAAAAATTAAAAGATAAGATTGAGAGCACTTAAGGGAGATCGGAGGGGTTTCTTAGATTCTGATTAAGGTTTATCTCAAGCATATGGGATTTTGTGTGAGTTATGGTGGTGTGAGTTGGTTCTTTGAGGTTTTGAGAGCCTAACAAGGGTTAATAGGATATCCGATGGATATTATCTACCTTCTTAAAACTGTTTGTACATAAAAAAAAAATTATATGATTTAAATACTCCTAGGCTATGCATCAAGTGATCAAAAAATATATCTAATTTAATTTTATTTAGGCTATTTGATTTTTGACTACTTGATTTATATGCAAGTAGTTTTGAGATGGTCGATCATATTTAATGATTTGTATCATGTAGAACCTCTATTCTAAAGTTTTGATCTAATTAGATCTGAATCCAGATCCAATCGATTTGATTTTAGTCTGTCTCTTTATATATATATATATATATATATATATATATATATATATATATATATATATATATATATATATATATATATAATTAGAAGGTTTGAATTCAAAATCATTAGATAGCCTAATCTCTAGTTTAATCAGTAAAACAAAGTTCAACACTATTTATAAATTGAATGATAATATATCTTATCTAGAAATACTAGGGGGGTGGCCACAGGGGAGGGAGGGGGCACAGGCCATAAAAATAAAAATAAAAATAAAAATAAAAGAAAGATGGAAAAAATTAAAAGATAAGATTGAGAGCACTTAAGGGAGATCGGAGGGGTTTCTTAGATTCTGATTAAGGTTTATCTCAAGCATATGGGATTTTGTGCGAGTTATGGTGGTGTGAGTTGGTTCTTTGAGGTTTTGAGAGCCTAACAAGGGTTAATAGGATATCCGATGGATATATCAATTTTAAATGAGATGGATTTATAATTTTTTGTTAATTTTGTAATTGAGTCCGGGATGGAATGGATTTGGATAATAAGATTTTTAGCTGATTCAGATATGGGTTGGATGCTCCTGCAGGCTCACTATATAAAATTTACACGAGGGGTCCCATGTAATACTAGTAAAGGACCCGACGCTATGTAGTGGGCTTCAGCAAAAACATAATTTTAAGTAGAAATATACAATCTAAGTTAGAAAAGATAGTATATACAATTTTATCTAGCCATCCATAAAGTTATAGTGAAATCAACGCTCTTCCATTTTGTTCTCTTCCATTGTCCTGAAAATATAAAGTTCCATCAATGTTATGAAAAAAAATCTCAATATTATTAAAAAAATATAGCTATAAATATAGAAAAGATAAATTAGTTGGACAACATTACGTTACCCAATGAGAAATTTTTTTTCGGATGGTGGTGTTGTCGGTTCTCTGTAAAATCCAAAAAAAATATTATATAAAAAAATATCTAAATAATTGGTTAGAAAAGTTTATTACCTGATTATAAGGGAAGAAGCTTTTATAGGAATAGTCCATTGAAAAATTTCTGAATGCAAATATTTTTCGAGAGTAGAAATTACTACTTCTTCCAAAAATTATAGCGAAGAAGATTTGGTACCAGAAGCTTCATGCGAGCTTCCAATAAAAAGATCGCTATCCCAAAAATTTTAGTCATAAAAAAATTACGATTAGCATCTTCACCGTATTGTTGACCAAATATAACTTGAAAGGTATAGAAGTTGTCAGTGGCAAGATTAAATGCTCGTATGAGTCAGTTTTTCAAATATAATGAAATTAGTATTGGCAGTCATTCTCGACCATCGCATTCAACTTGTATCTAAAAAAATAAGATAATAGAGAAGCATATCGATTTGGAAGGGCAATCAATTTTATAATTATTCAAAATAATTCAGAAGAAAATTCCATATGTTTACCATGGCATCGAAGGCTGATCATTTTTATTGCATTGGTTGCACCAGAAGTTATCACCATATGTTTTGATTGCAGATCTGCAGTTGTAACATGCTTTGTACCACCAACCATAGCAGGTATCTATCATTTTTATTTTTACTTGACATGTAAATTTCGTATCCTATAAAGAAAAAGCAAGTGGTTGTAGAAAAATGTGCACACATTTGCACCGCTAGATCACCTAACTATATGGAGCAATGTACCTGAGCAATTTGCAGATCCATTTCTAATAATTCTTTAATCATTTTTTTTTTAATTTTTTATTACTTCAGAGGCAAGATCAACAGATGAAGCTTATTTTTTCTATAAATATGATCATAGCTATCGTCCTATCATAAAATATATATATAAACTATATTTTCTCAATGTATAAGATAACAAACTATATATCTTAATTTGGTTCGATAATTTTTGATTTCAAGAATCTGTACATCTATATAATACCTAGATGTCAAAGAGCCAGATAGGCAAATTTTGTCTGTATGTTCAAGATATCGTCAGTATTCTATAATTACTGTTTGAAATTTATGAAAATAAACTTCTTGTATAGAGAAAAAAATACCTCTATATGTTCTAACAGTCATGCCTGTCAAAATAATTATCACTGGACCAGTTTGTTCCATTGTCTGAATAAGTTGTACGTCAAACTCTTCAAAAAAAAATTTCAAAGCATGATTGATATCTTCTGTGTACTGCATTATTACCGACAGATAGATTTTTTAACATGCCGAAATATATTAAGGAGAGAAAAAAAAAATAGTCCATGTAGTTTGACTTATCAAAAAATTATAAGGTTGGGTTCATTACTCTAAATTTTTAATTTTCATATTCTTTTTTTAACAACTTTTTGTCTAACTTTTATTTCTTCAACGTTCCTAACAACTATAATATGGCCTATCACATCTACAAAGAGAAGAGAAAGTCAGCTAGTATATATTTTATACAATTTTTAAAATCAAATATTAATATATAAATCTATACCTGTTAGATATGTATCATTATAATTTTTGGAAGGCGGTTCATCAAAACCAACAAAATGAAATTTTTGAAATGGTATAGAACTCGTATCATCATCAATTTACTGCACAGTGGTCCATCTATTGAAGTAAATAATATATTGGTGAGGAATAGCTCTGAATTTTTTTTGTTTGAAGTGATGTTGATTTTTTTTATAAAATAAATTTTTTCTTCCATTAGCAAATTTTTGAAATGCAAAGTGTCCTCCTTTCGAATAGATGCTTGAATCATAGAATTCTACATAAAGTAAAAATGTCCACAAACTCAAGAATATCATTTGATATAGGAAAATATAGGCAAAATTTAAAAAATTGAAGATACTAACTGCTTCATTAAGCAAGATGTAATCGACACTTATCAATTGATTATTAGCATTCAGATTTGTTGAGTCCCATATACGTGAAACTCTAACTTTGATTGTCCATATGCGCCTTTTTAAATTCAATTACGAAAGCAAATTATACTCTATTTACTTTTTTTTTTACACTGTTTAACAATGCGACAGCATCTAATATTAATACAGTTATATATATTAGACAAATAAAATATAAAATATGAAAAATAAATACTTGAAGGCAAATCAGAAAAGATTTCTGTGTAAATAATTTTTTTTTGTAAATGTTTCTGGTATACCTTGCTCATTTTTTATGAAAATTTTTAAACCTTCATATGAAGAAATACGTGAAAGAACAACATATAATTGACCATGAAAAAATACCGGTTTGGGCTACAGCCCAATTTTTTTTAGTGTTTGCCCCAAACTTTTGTTAACAGTCATTGTATAGTAAAGCCTTATCGAAAATTATCTTCTTTTAAAAGTAAATGACTATTTTATTTCTATAATCTGCATTATAATTTGAGGGATGTAAACTTTCTCACCGATATGCAAGTTTTGTTAACAGTCATTGCATATGCAAGTTTAGTTCATCAACTATTTCAATCATAGGGATAATGATCGCTCGTTTTTTTAGATATGTAGAATCTTTATAATATTCTCTAAAACTTTCATAAACTTGTGAAATAATATGTTCTATATAATCTCCATTTATTTTCACAATAAAAGTGTCTAGAATACTAATCCAATTTGGTTCTTCTTCTTCATCATGAAATTTGCATGTTGATATTTTTCTATCACCAACAGCCAAAAATCCATTTACTAAAGTCAGCAAGCATCTTTTGATATTCATCACCATTATTGCTATTAAACAATCTCATGTCACTACTATAAAAAGAGGCTATGACAGTGCATACTATGGCAGTCGTTTTTAAAACTGCTACAATAAAATCTACGGCAGTGGTTAAAAGAAACCGCTACTATATGATCGATCTATAGCAGCAATTACAAAGAATCACTACCATAGGTTCGTCGATCTATGGTAGTGATTAGAAAAATCGTTGTCATAGGTTGGACCAATAGTAGCGGTTCTTTATAACCATTGCTATAAGTCGATCTATGGCAGCGATTATTTATAACCGCTGCCATATATTTTTTTATTTTTTAAAAAATATTATATAATTTTAAAATTTAATATCCATCTTTATTATTTATTATCTAAATAATTATCATTAGAGTATCATCCCAAAAGATCACCTCGATCCGATGGCCCTATCTTCATTGATCAGAAAAATTTGATTTCAACGACCACGAACGATGATGCAATGATCTGATAGATGAAGATCTTCGATAGATCTAAAAATCTGCAATGATGATTTTGGTTATATTTATAGCGTACTATCAAAATTTTACTTCAATCGGATATCGTTATCTCGATCAATTTAGTATAGATTAATTTCGACCGTTAAATGATAAATGAGTGATCAAAGGATCAGATAGTGTCCGATTATAAGATAATTTTATTATCAATTATCTTGGCTACTATTTTAATCATTTTTTATGATGGTAATTATAAAATTTAACTCATGAGACTAAGAATGATCTAAAACTATGCGTCACCTGATAACCATTCTTAAACTTCGTTGGTTGTTATGCTCATGCTTTTGCAATATCTGCTTAATATGAATAATTCATACGAAAATGATTTGAATTTTACTATTATTGTTATATAAAATGATTAAAATTATAACAAAGATCATTTAACTAAAAAATTATTTCGTAATCGGACGTCGTTTAGCCCTTTGATCGCTTGTTTCTAATTTAACGATCAAAATTATTCCATACTAAATTGACTAGCGATATTCGATTAAAGAGAAACTTTGATAGTATGCTACAAATATCACCGAGATCATCATTATAAATTTTTGAACTAATTGAAGGTCTCCATCTATCAGATCATCGCATCATTGTTCATGATCGTCGAAATCAAATTTTTCTGATCGATGAAGCTAGGGCCACCAGATCGAGGCGATCTTTTATGATAATACTCTAATGATAATTATTTAGATAATAAATGATGAAAATGAGCATTAAATTTTAAAATTATATAATATTTAGAAAAAAAATAAAAAAAATTATTTTCAATCTACGATAGCGGTTACTAAAAATCGCTGCTATAGATCTATGACAGCGGTTAGAAAATCGCTACTGTAAATCTATTGCAGCAGTTTTCAGTAATTACTGTCATAGATCTATGGCAGCGGTTCGAAAATCGCTATCGTAGATTAGGTTAAAAATTTTTAAATTTTTTTTTCTCTCATGCACTCTCTCTCTTTCCTCCTTTCCGTCATCGGCGAGACTCCATCCAAGTTCTTCCCCCCGACCGACGAAGCCCCTCCTCCCTCCTAGCCCGCCCCGTCTCTCGACGGTCTTCGCCCACCCCCCATCCGTCCAACCCCCCACTCGTCCCACCCCCCGCGCTGCCCTTTCCATCCCCGACCACCACCACCCCATGCCCTCCCCATCCCCGGCTGCCACCGTCCCTGCCCTCCCCATCCTTGGTCATCCACCCCCTGCACTCCCTGACCATCGCCCTGCCCTTCCCATCTCCGACCGCCGCCATCCACCCACCGCCCCTTCCCTCCCCATCCCTGGCCGCCCGCCTCCTATCCTCCCTATCCCCGATTGCCACCGCCCCTGCCCTCTCCATCCCTAATCGCCTACCCCCTGCCCTCCCTATCCCCGGCCGCCATCGCCCCTACCCTTCCTTGGCCTCCCATCACGGCGCCCCTTCGGGCCCCCCTCCATCTCTTTCTTTTTTTTTTTCTCTCTCTTCTTTCTCTATCTCACCATCTTGCTCTTTATTTCGTAGGTTACCTCTAGTGCACCGTCGTCTTCCTCTAGCACTGTCGTCGACAATCCTCGAAGCTTTCAGTGCATCCTTCTCTCTATAGCCACAGGTATAATTTTTATTTTAATTTCATAGTATTATTTATTAATCATTGAACTAAATTTGTCAATGGATCAGATTTAGGTCGGAACCTAGATATTCAGATTCAAATCTGATTTTAATTACTAGTACCGGATCCGAATCCGAATACCCGATGGGTCCATACTTGAAGTACCAGACCCGGACCCTAATGGATCCTGGGTATTCGGACCCAATTTTGAGACTGAAAACTAAGAAAGAGAGAGGAAGAGAGGGAGGGGGGGTCTGGTCTTGCCGGCATCATTGGGAGGGAGGGGGTCCAGCCTCACCGACGAGGGAGAGTGAGAGAGGGAGGGAGGGGTTCGGCCTCACCAACGAGGGAGATCGAGAGAGGGAGGGTGGGGGTTCGGCCTCACCGATGAGGAAAATCAAGAGAGGGAGAGAGGGATCAGGGAGGGGGTCCGGCCTCATCGATGATGGAGATTGAGTGGGAGACAAACAGTCGAAAAGATGAGGGGAGGGCAGAGATAGCCAAGAACAGAAAATGGCACACAGCCGAGCCGACTTGGATATGCAGCTGAGTCGGCTCGGACCAAGATCAAGCCGGCTGGGGGAGGACCCAAGCTGGATGTCTCAGGCATGGAGCTAGCTATCTTAGGCATGGAGCCGGCTTGACTTTTGAGCGAGTCGGCTCGATGGATGTGAACAGAATTTGATATGTCTCTCTAAGGTTCCAACTTTAAGCCCTAAGGTGCCACCATCATCTACTTCGTTCTTCTTTCAAGTTTTTGGATTAACACCCAAATTTGCACAAGAGATTGAATCTACGACCGTTGCTCATCCTTAATTATTTATGAATGTAATTCATATTATAAAATTTATTGGATAATATTTTTTGGATGTTTATATCTTGTTGCTTTTGTTTATTACATTTTATAATGATAGATCCGTCAATTGATTAGTGTATATAATTTTCAACATCCATACAATTATATGTAATAAGAGAATTATCCTTAGTAGGTCCAATTTGGATAAGTCAGAGTATTAGAATAGCCATGATAATCTATGCAGAGCCATTTCAAGTCTAGAGTTTGCATTAATTGTACGACTACTAATACACAGATGGTCTTTTGGCTCTGATACCACCTATGTACGACTACCAAATCACTTAACTCAAAACACCAAAACCAAACTCAAGCAATAAAAATAATTAAGATCCAAATCAAAGAATTACCATATCTTTATCTTTGTGATCCAGAATTTTCCAAAATAATTGAAACCGATGCATCTGATATCAATTACGAAGGAATCTTAAAGCAAAAGAAGGATAACAAAGATGAACTTATTCAGTACCATTCAGGAGTCTGGAATAAAACTCAAAAGAAATATTCAACCATAAAGAAGGAGGTTTTATCAATCATTTTGTGCATTTTAAAGTTTCAAAGTGATTGGATAAATCAAAAATTTATACTGCGAATCGATTGTCGATCTGCTAAATTTATTTTGAAAAATAATGTTAAAAATCTTGTTTTAAAATAAGTTTTCGCTAGATGGCAGGCTATCCTCTCAATCTTTGATTTTCAAATAGAATTCAAAAAAGGGAAGGATAACTCCCTTCTTGATTTTCTCTCCCATAAATTTTTACAGGATGACATCTGATGGCTCCTAAAAGGTAAACCTCCTCTTCTCAAAACCTTTCTTTAAAATCCCAAACATGGCTTGAAATTCTTGAATAGGGTGGTATCAGAGCCATTATCTTTTTTGTGGGTGTTTAGATCTTAGCCTGAGGATAGCCTTCAAAATAAATAAGAAAATTATGTACAATGATCAATTAATTATTCAATTTTATCATTTAAAAATTATAAATAATTCTATAGATAGTTGCAGTAATCAAATTGTATGCTAAAAATTTCAAATAAAATTTTGGACAGTATTTTTTTTTTGTTCTCCCTACACTAGAAAACCAAGAAAAAATACTGTCAAAATTTCATTCGATCCCTATTGCATATCGTTTGATCACTGTATTGAACCTATAGATTAATGCAATTTCTAAATAGGATAGGATCTATCTTTACCTATTAGTTAGTGATAGGGTGCATTTATTGCATGTCTGAAAATGATATTTAATGTGAGTTCCACACATGATATTTATTTCAATTCTTGTTTATGATGCATTTTTTATTTATAATGCATATTTGTTTATAATGCATTACTATATAATTTAAGTTTCATAAATGATTTAATTACAATATCATCATTTTTAAAATGGATAAGGGGTTGATGAAGTTTAGTAAGCTCTCATCAAAATATGAGGTTGGACTTCAAAATTTTTTTAATTTTATTATAAAAAATTTAGGGACTATGGACTTATCCAATATTCTTGTAAAAAGTGTATGGATGGACCATGGTTACCTCGTTAAGATGTAAATGATCACCTCACTATTTATGGCTTTATAAACGATTATGAAATTTATTGGAACCAACATGGAGAGGGCAGACCGCAAGGTGCCGATCAACATGATGGGGGAGTGTTATAAATGGTTCATGATACTTTTTTATTTGTTGGTCACAATAATCGTGTATCTACGTCCATGCCTAATCCTATAGTTGATGGAATGATAAATAGTGAGGATGTAGAGATGGTCCGTAAGTTGATGAAGGATGCTAATGTTCCGTTGTATCCCAGATGTGAAAAGATCGCGAAGCTGGAGTTCTTAATCTGATTGTATTATGCAAAATGCTCCAATGAGTTTAGTAATAATGGAGTGAACTGCATATTAGAGCTTTAGAAAGATAATCTTCTGGACGATGCATAAATTTTGAAGAATAATTATGAGGCATCGAAGATTATTGAACAGTTGGACTTTACTTACACCAAGATACATGCATGTCCCAATGATTGCATACTCTATTGGAAGGGGATGTCAACCAAAATGAGTATATGAGGTATGGTGTATTAAGATGAAAATAGAATAAAGACGGCACATCAACTTGTATACCTCAAAAATTGATGTGACACTTTTTTTAATTTTGAGACTATAAAAGTTATTTATATTGGCAAGGATATTGAAGGATATGAGATGGCATGAAGAGGATCGAATAAAAAATGATGCATTGAGGCAACTAGCCAATGGAGAGGCATGGCAGAAGTTTAATGAATTACATCTTGACTTCGCACATGAGATACGTAATATGAGGTTGGGCTTATCGTATGATGGTTTTAATCTGTTCAAGCATATGAATACCGTCCATAGTATATGATCAGTATTTATTCATGTTTACAACCTCCCACCATGGATGTGTATGAAAAAATTCTTTACTTTCATGATAGTGCTCATTCCTGGATCGATGGAGGTAGGTAATGATATTGATATTTATTTGCAATCTCTTATTGTCAAGCTGAAATAGTTATGGAGCATTCAAGATGTTCCAACTTTTGATACTTTGCTGAATGAGTCATTCTTCATGCGCGCAGCGCTTTTATGAATAATAAATGACTTTCCATCCTATGCCCTAATGTCGGGTTGGAACACCAAAGGTGAGTTAGCATGCCCGATTTATGAAAAAAAATATTCGATCTAGAAGGTTGACACATTGGAGGAGCTTTAGTTATATGGGGCATAGACGTTTCTTTGGTCGAAACCATCCATACTGAAGGGATGCATGCTTCTTCGATGGCACTGTTGAAGAAGGTGAAACGTCTAGCCGGATGTCTGAAAGTGATGTACTTAGAGAGTTAGATGATCTCAGTATTGAATTTAGGAAAGATGATCCGATTGGTGATAAAAAGAAGCGTCGATCAAAAAAAGATGACACATACTTTAATTGAAGAAAAAAGTGCATCTTCTTTGACTTACCATATTGGAAGACAAACTTATTGTGCCACTACTTAGATGTAATGTATATTAAAAAGAATGTGTGCGAGCTTCTTTTGGCAACAATCTCAAATATCAAAGATAAGACTAAGGATGACTTGAATTTTTGATTTGATTTGAAATAATGGGATATTAGAAGATCACTCCATCCAGAGTCGGCAAGGAGAGAATAGTGGAGGCTCCCTCATGCATGCTATGTTATGAATGCCTCCGAACAGTCCATATTTCTTCGTATATTGGAGAACATAAAGGTCCCTGATGGATACTCAAGCAACATATCAAAGCGTGTGAATGGTAAGGATGTCAAACTTAGGGGATTGAAGACTCATGATTATCATGTATTGATGCAGTAATTGATCCTAATAGCTATTCATCGCGTATTATCAAAAAATGTTAGAATGACTATTATTCATCTTTGTAACTTTTACAAAGATATTTATGCAAAGAGGTTGCTTAAGAAAGATATCAAGAAAATGAAAGCAAGAGCGGTGACTATATTATATAATTTAGAGAAGATATTTTCATCATTATTTTTTATAGTTATGATGCATCTCACCGTGCACCTTACGAGGAAAGTTGCACTTGGAGATTCAGTGTTCTGCTGATGGATGTATCCTATTAAGAGGAATATTCAAACTCTGAAATTTAGGTAAGAAATATGAATCGTTCGAAGGGATCCATAGCAAAAGATTATTTGGATCAAAAGTGTATGAATTTTTGAACCATGTACTTAAACAAGCTCGAGATATGTCGTAATCGGCCAATGAGGAATCATGATGATTAGTATGAGCCAATTGAGCCTACATTTGAATCCATTCCATAGTTAGATGGATTTTTTACTTCATACGATCTCACTGATTTAAGCATTGAGGAAAGAGATAAGGTGCACCATTACGTACTCTTCAACTGTGATGTCATTGAGCCATACATAAGATGAGTCACTCAACCTTATTTATTTCATAATAATTAGAAAAAAATATCTAATTACATCTAAATTTGTTCTTTGTGCATGCAACAAACACAAGAAGGTTATAAGAGTAAAATATGGTGCTTTAAGTATTCGGGAGAAAGAGAAAGTGCACAGCAAATAATTTTTTGAATGATTCAAAGATCATATAAGCGATTATATATTTTTGCCTTGTATAACTTATTTGAACATATTTACTAATTAGGTATCATCTCCTTAATTAGGTATGGAGATTACCGCTCAGTGATATGAGCTCTAAAATACATGCTCTTTCAATGGGTCCTAATCATATCGTGCGTGAGTATAAACAGCTCATCATTAATGGCTATAGGTTTAATATTCATAGCAGATTCATAAACATAACAACATAAAATAGTGGCGTCATGTTGAGCACCATCACTGGATGTTATGTTAGCTTGAGGGATTCACAGCCTCGTATGAAGAATTTGAACTATTATGATATGATGGAGAAGATAGTCATCTTGGACTATTATTCTAAAGAAAGGATTGCATTAATGAAGTGTGATTGGTTTGACACCTTGTCACAATCTGGAATGAAGACTAATGAGTATGGTTTTACTCTCGTTAACATGCAACACCATCTCCATACTAAAGAACCATATATATTTACCTCCCCAGCTAGTCAAGTCTTCTATATTAGTGATCCCTTGGAGCTTCAATGGGGTATTATTGTGAAGATTATGTCTAGATATATTTTTGATGATACCGAAGTTGATGACGATGTTGGATCATGCATGTAAAGTGCTCTTTTAGGACAAAACTTACATGATACTGTTGAGGTCCCAAACATATTTGTCAGGAGTGATGGTGATGTCCATATTGTAGATGCCACTAGGTGATAACTTCAACATTTTGGTATAAATTATTAGAATCTATTTATTGATGTGTTGCTAATATTATTGTTCAACATGTTATATTTGTTGCCCAGAGATTGCAACCCAAGAGAAGGGGTGAATTAAATTTCTAAAATAGAGATGATTGGAGTGAAATTTTGAGACATCTCGATTCTGAATGAGACATCTCGTCGGAACCATGAGACCTCTCGAGAATCCTGTGAGACTTATCGCTCTCAGACCATAGAAACTAAGTTTCTATTTTGGTCAAAGAGATTTTTGCTACCAATCAAAGAGATTTTGATTTTTATTTGAACTCTCCTTTATATTTTTCTTATTTTGGTCAAAGAGCTTTCTTCTGATCTTTGGAAGCTTAAAAATTTTTTTTCTTTAAGAATCTTGACTTTATGAATTTTTATAGATTTTTTTAAAAAATAATTTTTTAATTTAAATATCTAAAAAGATCTACATCTACTCATAAAATACATGGTTAAATATTCAAACTCATGTTGATTAACGTTGCAGATCACGATGGCACCGAAACGTCATTTAGCTTTTACCTCCGCCCCTTGAATGACTATGTGGAGCTCTGCATCTGAGCTATGTCGGTAGGCCATGCCATACCATACCATGGATCGAGCCATGTCGGTAGGTCGTGCCTTGGATCGTGCCATATCGATAAGCAATGCCATGCCGTACCGTATCGGTAGGCCATGCCGTGCCGATAGGCCATACCATGCTGTGCCATATCGGTAGGCTATGCCATGCCGTGTTATGTCGGTAGGTCGTACCATGCCGACCGCTAAGAGAATCTCTGATAGCTAAGAGAATCTCCATCTTGTTGCTTTTGTTTATTACATTACATAGCGATAGACTCATCAATTGATTAGTATACATAATCTTCGATATCCTTATATTTATATTTAATTATACGGATGGTACCTAGGCATATCTTTGATTATTGTTCAACATGTTATATTGGTTAATATTCATTAACGTTGTAGGTCACAATGGCACCAAAATGCCTTCTAGCTTTCATCCCTGCCTCTCGATGAGTTATGCGGAGTTCAGTATCTGAGGAGCAGTCGGAGCATACTCCATCCACCTTCACATCAGTTGCTCAGGGACCTCCATCATCGACATCTACTCCACCGACGGTATCTACTCCACTGACATCTGAGCCTCCACCGTCATCCATATCTCTAACACATGCTATTCTACCGACATCTGAGTATGCATTTTTATTATATTATTTATTTATTTATTATATAATATTTGTATACTTATATATTTGCATAATATATTTTTATTGTAGATGTATCATTCAGTCGGATATTTTATGATCCCACACGTATGGCGTATGTGTGAAACCGCCAACATCAGGTGATGGTGCAGTATGATGTGGAGGAAAGGCCAGTAAGGAAGATCGTATGGGAGATGCATTCCTTTTTTGGAGTACTTATGAGGCGGTCAGACATTATTCCCATAGAGCCTAGAGACTGACGATTGATGGATGATGCTGTCAAGGATTGGGTGTGAAAGAAGATACGGGTAAATGCATCTTAATTATATTTATGTATTTTACATGTTTATATTATGTTTGGTTAGAATAATTTTATAACTGATTTTTAATAATTTTGTGCAGAGGAGGTACAACTTTTTTGATCATGAGAGGGCTCGAGATGCTCAACTAAAGAAGATCGAAAAGTTGTACCAGGACTACAACGTCAAGCTCCATAGAGGATGGCTCGAGCACCGATGAGATACTCCAGAGGAGCTTGTTCGTTGGATACAAGGCTGTCCTCCGAGTCAGTGAAAGAGGATGGTTACACATTGGAGGAGCCAAGAGTTCGAGATAAAATTACTAACTTTTAAATTTTTAAAAATACTTAAAATTATATTTAAATATTTTTTAAATATTTATTATTTATTTGAATACTTGTTAGGCTATCTTTCATTAGAATCGAGAGAACCGGACAGCCCAAGAGCATATGCACACTCTTGACCGTGAGCCTATGGCAAGTTGTGTGTATAGAGAGGTAATGAATTCTAAATCTCACTAAATAAATTAAATTAATATTTTTTTTATATTTTTAATAAACTGATCCATTATTATAGCTGATGAGAGATGGAGTGATGCCCACTCATAGCGAGATCTTTCGATCCAGTCGTACGGATAAGAAGAGTAGGCCGATGAACACCGCGATCGAAAAAATTTTTGTAAGTATTAAATATATTAGTATATATGATTAATATTATAGTATTTCTTATAAAATTTTATTTGAATTTATAATTATAGGATCAGTTAGATGCGCTCACGAGTGAGGGCCTGGATACCTCTAGCTCCTATGATGGCCTATCTCAGATTTTGGAGCGTGACACTCTAGGAGGATCCGATGCAGATTTGGACATACGCCGATCAGCTATTGGTCTGAGGCAAGTGTCTCTTCACAGGCTTCCGATATCGTCAGTCAAGAGGAGCTTGAGGAGGTGTTGGCACGGACAGATCATACTACGACGTGGGCAGATCGGGCTAAGGAGCACACATCTCATCTAGAGGGCATTATGAGAGATATGGTGTCGATGCTTAGCACGCATTTTGAAGGTGCCTTCATGAATTTTGAGGATATGTTGGCCCGCATTCTAGCTCCGACTCCTCCAACTCTGACTCTGGCTCCGGCTCCAGCTCGTGCTCCATCTTCCGATGACGACGATGATGTAGATTTAAGAAATTTTTGATGTATTTTTTTTGAAAAAATATTATAATAAATTTTATTTGATAATAAAATTTTAGTATTTTAGAAATATTTTTATATTTATAATATTTTTTATGTTATATATATCTATATTTATCAGATAAAATATATAAAAAATTAAAAATTTTATATTTTTTTAATTATTCAGAAACTATGATAGCAGTTTTACAACTGCTGCCATAGGCAATGTGTCAACCACTGTATTAGACCTATGGTAGTGATTTTATAACCATTGTCATAGATAAGCCTATGGCAATGATTTAGGAACCGCTGCAATAGGTACTCCATGGCAGCGATTTTAAAAATCGCTGCAACAATCGCTGCCATAAATCTATAGCGATGGCTACAGTGGCAGGATTAGCTAACCGCTGCCATAGCCTATAGCAGTAATTTTCTGGGTTACGATAGTGGTTACGAATCGCTATCGTAGCCATGTTCTATAGTAGTGTGTTCTTTTTTAATGTATAGATCCGAAAATATTTTCATAAGTATGATTGGCTTATTGATGCATCAATTATTTCAGCTCTTCCACCTCCAACAATAATTGGAAGAATCTATCTAAAATCCCTACCAAGTAATACTATTTTACCTTCAAATAATTTTCATCTATTTCTGAATTATATGATTGCAAAATATCTTTTAGAGATCTATCTAGCACTTCGAAGCAGTTTCTGTGATTCATTGGAGTTTCGTCCCAGACTATTAAACTTGTACATTTAATCAATGTTGCAAGTTGTATTTTTTTTTTTTTATTTCACATATTGAATGCTCATCAACATGAATAGAAATTTTAAATCTTGAATGTGCTATTCGGCCATCCGAAAATAATAAAGATGTAATTCCAGATGATGCTACTATTAGAATATTTTTTTCTTCTGAGCATATTTTCATAATGATTATTCACTAAAGATACGTTTTTTTAGTCCCTCCATGGCCATATACAAAAAATAAATAGCCTTTGTTTTTTCCAACAGAATCTAATACAGAGTCATAATTAACTCTCAGTTCTTCATTCAAGCCTTCAAATAATTTTGAAAATTCTTCTTGTATTTCATATATATTATAATATAATTCTTCCATTAACAATTTATTGGTTATTTCTTATATCATAACTTTATTAGGCATCGGTAGAATAAATTTTCTAATTCAACCAAAATATAATTTTTCAGCTGAAATTTAGGAATATGTAGATTATATATCTCTAAAGTATTTTTTATGCTGCAAAGCATATCGTCTCCAAAAAGCTTCCAATGGATTTCTAAGAGTTTGTACGGCTCGGCTATCTCACAATAAATGATCAGAGTGACAAAAAGCTATCTTAATTCATATGATGATATCTAATAAGAAGCTTCATATAATGCTTCATGCCATTCTTTATCATCACCTAATAATCCATGAGTATTGCAAGTAGACTGAAAAGTTGGATGATGAATACCATTAACAATTTTATCTCATCAGATAACATTCAGAAGCATTCTTAGGTAATATAATTCACCAAAACTTAGGTGTATATAAATAATTCTTCCAATCCAGTTCTTCTGCTTTCTTTGGGTCCATATTTTATCTCTGGGATTCCATACCCATTTCATTGGAAATTCAACATATGATAAGTTTCTTGCATCTTCACATGTTTTGTTTATCTCCATCCAATTAGTAAACATGATTTTATCTATATTTTATGGATTGAGCATGCTTGCTAAATTTTGATTTTCATGATAGGTTATAGCATGCATCATCGAAAGATACAAAACTAATCATTCAATTGTTAATTCTTTGAAATGTATATCAAACTGAAATAACCTCCATACAGATTTTATATGTGGATAAATATCCATAGTGTAAATATATTTTTATTTCGTCAACTTGTTCATACTGCCATTCTCTGGTGTCTACATTTGTTATCACATTTTTTGTAATGATAGCTCTTATTCTATCTACATCTTTATTAATGTATTTGAAGAGATATTTGATCATTTTCGACTTGTTACACCACTCAATATTGATATGAGCTTGATATCTAACCAGTAGTCTCAAATTACAAAGAACGACATATCTATTATCAAGCATAATGCCATTTTTCACAATATAATGTTGATCATCTATCCTCCTATAAATTCCAAATCTATTTTCATCGATCATTATTTTTTATCAAAACTTTTTAGAAAAATATTTGGAGCAGTATCCCTTCAATATACACGATAATTTTGAATTAGCAGATCCACATGGTCCATACATCATAAATTTTTTGAGTATATTATATCCAATGCGATCGCTATTTTTATCTAGTATTTCTACAGATATAATAGAATCAATGTCTGATGCTGTTGGTACTTATTTTCTGAATTCAGCTATAATAGGATATGAACATGTGAAAGTTCTCGTTTTTGAAACTCTATTGTATATAAAACTGAAAGAAAAAATTATTAAAAATTTAACAATAAGTAAGTATTATTTTTTCATCATAATAGATAATAACACACCAGTAACTAATCTTTCGAAATGATTTTTTTGGTAATATCTGATATCAATTCCTCCAATTTAATTTTGAAAACTCTACTAACAATATCAAGTCTATCTTCAGACTTCTGACCAGGAATAATATTCAGAGTATCTTGAATTTCAAGCCATTGTGCATTACAAGTGAATATATTAAAAAGATCGGGATGTCCATGATATCTACAAATTGCTATTGCATCTTGATAATTCTAGATCATGTAACTTAGACTTCTGGTAAAACTTGATGGTAATATTACTCTTTTTAATTACATTTTCATCAATATCTCCTCTTATAACTGCATCTTTAATACCTTTATAAATTTTCGATTTTAAATCCTTCTGATTTTTCTGACGTAAGATAATCTTTCTTCTTTAATACATGAGAAAGCATCTACTATATATTGCTGAAATAATCTACCTCCTCTTATTAGTGTTATCCCTTCATTAATTTTTTGCTGTAATCTATAAGCATAAAATTCTCTCATTATTATATATTGTCTTGCAATTGAATGTTTATGAGGATAATTCCTATATTTTATATCTACTCTATAACCCTCCTCACCAAACGAAAATAAGATTGGATACTGCATGGACATGAAGCTAGGATGCAGATTACTAATTCGTTTCAGTCCTTTAGTTTTATGCTCAACAATAATATCCCAATGCCGATCGACTTGTCCAAGGTCACCAACTACCAAACCGCTATTTCAACACATGCAGGATTGCAGTATGGTGTGGTATTTTTTCTGCATTTTTCTATCAATCTTAGCTATACTGGCAAGAAATTTGATTCTCCAAAATAATCTTTAGCTATTCTGAAAGCTTGGACAATCTCATTTTCTTGGTCAAACATATTCATCAAACCTTCAACCACTCCACGATCAATTCGACATGCATCTTTATTAGAATTTAGTGCAGTAATTATGTTATCCACTTTATTTTCTATATCATATATATAATTGCACAAATCTCGATTTCTGTCTATCATTCGGTACCAATAAATCGATTCTATGATGGCTTTGACCATTGATCCAAAAAATATAACGGCCATCTTTGGTATTGATCTCATTATTAATCTTTGCTCTTATTGAGATAAATGCAAACATTGAGTTATATGCTTTAATATTTTTTCAAAACTTTGAAGACCTTCTTCCTCCATTATAATCCAATAAACCATCCAAAAAGGCTAGAGTTTCTTTCAATAATGGAATATATATTCTTCCCTCTCGACAACATAGATTGAATTTGGGAGTCGATGTGTCACGTGATTTATTCATGCGTTCTTTATACCAAAAAAGTACTCCACAATATTGACATTCATGATTTAGTTTTCTAATATTAAATACTTTGTTGTGTATACCTATATGATAATGTCAATATAATCAAAAGATATTCCGAGTTGTAATGTTGAAGGTGAAAGATTTATTATCCAATAGCTTACTGGAATATCCAAAAGAAGTTGAAGTCCGATCATTTGTCTCAACTATATTTATGTTCACATTTTTCTAAATATCAAGAATCATAGAGCTATCTACAATTGAAAAGTTTTTATAGGTGATTGTATAGATATCACCTTATTCATCAACTGTTGAATGAGAAACGATATGTTCAATCTTTTTTTTTGGTAATATTCCGAGAATGATTATTGCAGCTTCATGTTTTTCTAAATCTTCTCTCAACAATGATGCTCATTCTTCTCAATCTATTTTGCCTAAATATTTAAAAAAATTCCATTGCACCTTTTAACCAGTAGAATATAAAAACATATGAAGAAATTAAGAGTGCAAATAAAAAAAAGATACAATGATAGTAGTAACAAACAACTTTAAAAGAAACAATGATATAAAAGAAATGCTATAGAATAAATAAGTAAGCACCATAAATATAAATATATAAAGATATATTTGCTTTGTACTTGAGATAGAGTAACTTGCACAATATCATGCCGCAAAATAGCATAATAATCTAAGAAAAAAATTTCAATATCTGTTATCAATACTTATTTCATTGTAAAGTTATGCAAAAAAAAATTAAAAAAGTTAAAAAAAAGAATTTATTGCATTATACATAACTAGGAAAAAAAAATCAAAGATCATTCATGTATTAGAAGAAGTTGTATATGATCCATATCAATCATCCAAATTTATCGTTATATTATAAATACTATACATTCATCCAAATTCTATAATTTAATTTTATAAATATTTATTCAAAATATTTATCTTCAAGCATTTTGCAAAGGTGAATGCGATCAAAAAAATTTTCTAAAGATTTCATTACTTGTTATTTTCAAATGTACCCTAATTATAACCAATGCAGTTCGGAGGAAAAGGAGGAATAAAAAAATCTGCAAAACATAGGTTATCCAATAAACAAAGTGCATTTTATATTATATTCCATCTTTTATTCTACACCATTTTATAAATATATTATAATATATCGCCAATGCTACAAAATATAGGGTATAGCTTACAAAAAATTTAGGACAACAAAATCTGAAAGATGGACTAATACATTTAAAGCAAAAAATATGAAATCTAGCAGTAAATAATAAACTGAGTTTTTCTCGGTAGATGACTTGGCATCCAAACGAAATATTCTCCTATATCTAGTGACCTCCTCCTATAAAACATTATAGTCCGATTCAAACTACCAACACTTCTCCATCGCCAAACCATAATATTATTGTAGGTTCCTATGTTGTACCTACAACCCGTCATGAGCTCTATTGACTACCTCATATAGATATTTGTAATATTTTTTATCAAGATAATTTACATCCTCAACTTTGAAATGAAAATGATACTTCAGCTCGTTTATAGCAAACTTAGCAGCTATTTGCTCAGCCTTGATTTATGTACTGGTCATTCGTCCCCATATTTTATAATACTCAAATGGCTCATCCTCTGACTTTTGCCCATACTTAAAAGTGATATAGATACAAATGATCATTCCGTGATTCTAAACCATATAGGAGGCATAATGCCTAAATTTGTTGTGATCTCCTATAGTATTTTTTTGGGACAAAATTTTATTAAATTAATATTTATAATTAAAAATTAAAAAAAATAGCAAACCATAAAAAAAAGAACCTTTTTTTTTTATGTTGGGTAGACTAGAAAAAATATATGCATACCCTTTTTTAAAACATTACAAAGAAATAGAAGTTTCTAAATCACAATTTTTTGGCCAAACAACCCAGCTATATTCCTAATCTAATACTTTTTAAATTTAAGAACTTATCAGCTAAGCTCCGATTTCCTAATCTTTTCATTCGGAAGTCACCATGCTACCTATTATATCCAACATATCATAAAAAATAATTTAAATAATTTTTCATTCATAAAAATGTCATACCCTAAATCCAACTAATAATCCAATCCCTATTTAATGTCATAAACTCAGTTCAATTCTGGCCAAATCCCTATTTAATGATCTAATCATGTTTCTAATTTTAGATTTAAAATTTAAAACTTACTTGCAAAACTGACATCGCCACCTTGATACTCTTGTGTCCTCACAAAAATATTATTTTTAAAAAAAATTAAAATATACTCTACTATTAATCCCTTCAAAAAATTTTTAAATTTTATTTTATTTTTTTTATTTATCTTTCACCTGCACCCACTCTTTTTTTTTTGGTTTGCTCCCACACCCGCCCTATCCTATCCTTCTTCTTTTTTTTTTTCAGTTTGCTCGCACACCCGCTATACTCTCCATACCGTAGCCTCTTCCAGAGGCTTCTCCCCCAAACCCCCCATCTCCTCGCAAACCCTCCTCCCTCCCCATCAAAAACTCTCTTCCCTCCTAATCTCTCCAATCTCTCTCTCTCTCTCTCTCTCTCTCCCTCTATTGAATCTCCTCGCCGCTAAAACCCTCCCATCTTCTCCGCAAAATCTCCATCCCCCACCCAACGGCCTCTCATCTCCATCACTTCTTTCCCTGACTGTCACCTTCAATGCCTCTCTCCACCACTGCCCTCCCTCCATCCACCTCTCTTCCAACCACCATTCCTCTCTCTCTCCCTCTCGAATCCTTTGGCCACTCAAATCCTAACCCCATCGCTTCTCTCTCTAACCGCCATCTTCAACGCATCTCCCCACCGCCCCCCTCCACCCGCCTCTCTCTCAACTACTATCCCTCTCTCTCTCTTCCTCCCAAATCCTCCGGCTATTCAAACCCTAACCCCGCCCCCTGCCCCCAACCCACCAACCATCTCCACCGCTTCCCCCTCCCTCCGGTGGGGATTGGGCTAGGTTGGAGGCGGCAACCAAGGAGGAGGATTCGCCCTAAGATGATGCCGATTTTGGCTTTGGAGTGGGATTCACCATCAGACCATCTAGAAACTGCACCTACGATTTTCTCCCAGGTGAATCCTTTCCTATTTTCTTTCCATTTTCTTGATTAGATCGTCATTGGACCTTTTCTTCATCAACGGCAATGTGTTTCTTCCCCTCAAACCCCGGCTACCATTTTTTTTATAAAAAAAAATCTAGTACCATCTATCTATACAATGACAGTATTTGGCATGCAGCTATAGCTATAGCTGTAGCTTGAGCTATTAACTATAGCTTTATTAGCCTAAGTGTTTGATAAATATTAACTATGTCAGTAAGCTGTCATTAACAAAATGACATAAATGAACATAACCTCATTTTATTTATTTTTAATATCACTTCAAATATTTAGTTTAATTAAATATAATAGATATAATAAATATATTATATATTTATATTTATAATATATATTATAATAATATAATATTATATTATTATAATATATTATTATTATATTATCATATATTATCATATTATTATAATATATTACAATAATGATAGTATTATATGATATAATGTTATGTTATAATATTATTATGATATAACATAATATTATATTTATATTATTATATTAATATTATATTATATATATTATTATATATATTATAATATTATTTGATATTAATAAATATATATTATAATGTATTCTAATCATATTATCATATATTATATATTATATTATTTTTATTATCATAAAAATATAATAATAATATAATATAATATTATATATTATTATTATTATATATAATATATTATATTCTAATATATTTATATTTATAACATATATTTTAATATATTATAATAATATAATATAATATAATATTATATAGATTTTATATTATTATAATATTAATATAATATAATATAATATTATAATATTATGATAATATATTATAATATATTATATTTTAATAGATAGATTTTAAAGAATAGAAGAAAAAGGAGGAAGCTTAAATGTTAAGTATTGGTGCAGAATTTGATTGACGCCGGATCAAGTTGGAATAGAAGGAAGCGAGGTCGCCATCGATGACCTGCAAAATAAAATTTCGTCCAGAGTCGGTGGGGGTAGCTCCGTTAGAACCCTCCGATGGTCAAGTTAGCTCTAGCCAACAGAAATGGAGTACTCAATGTGGAGTTCGGTAGGTTTCGAGGAGGAGAGAAGAGTTTTTTAGAGCCTGACATAAGCGTATCTGGAGGATCCTTTTTATAAGCGGAGTTTATTGTAATTATCTTGATTAATGACTGTCATAACTATCCTGATAAATGTCGATCATTATTGACTTGATAAATGTCGATCGTTATTGACTTGATAAATATCGATCGTTATTGTCAAGATAAATGACAATCATTATTGTTGTATAACCATTCAGTAGTGAGATCGCCTGTAGGAATTCATCAACAGTCTGTAAAGAGTTCGACTTTCATAGAAGTTTGGCTACTGAAAGAGTTCATAAGAAGTTTGGCTTTCGTAGAAGTTCGACTGTCGGAGGAGTCCGTAAGGAGTTCGGCTTTCGTAGAAGCCCGATTGTCGGAGGAGTCCGCAAGGAGTTCGACTTCTAAGGAGTCTGAAAGGTTGATGGAATTTGGCTAAAGTTCGTCCGTTGGAATCCTAAAAGAGCTCGACCGCTGAGGAGTTTGGCCAGCTGAAGGAGTTCGACTAAGATCTATCCGTTGAAGCTCTTCAGTGGGTACCTGTTGCATTAGGCTGAGCATCGAACCAGACTTCGGCAAGAGCGGAGTTTATCCCCAACAATAGTTCCCCCACTCCCAAATTCGAAACTCGAAAGAAGGAAGTGCGAAAAAGGCGACTGCCGATGTCCTCTTATAGATTTCGTGCTAGTTCAGATCGAAGCTCAGGAGAGATCTCATCTCCAACCAAAGTTGAAGTAGATCTCATCTTCTACAGTTGAGGTTAATACAGAGGCTCGGAGGAGGTCTGATCTCTAGTCGAGATTGATGCGGTCGCTTGGAAGAGATCTTATCTCTCGTCGAGGTTGCCTCGGAAGAAATCTTATCTCCTACGATCGAGGTTAAAGGTCTTTGAACTACTCGTGTTAGAATGAGGTTGCTCGTTGTCAGGGCCTCTCCTCCCATCTCGTCTAAGATGAACAAGGCCTTCGACTTTGCTCGCGTTAGGATGAGTTTCTCCTCATATTTCTAATGGACTGTGGGGGCACATAAAGGCTATTGTCAGTGCCTCTCCCTCCATCCCATCCTAAATGAACGAGGCCTTCGACTTTGCTCGCGTTAGGATGAGGTTCTCCTCCTATTTTTAATGGGCTATGGGGCACATAAGGGCCGTTGTCAGTGCCTCTCCCCGTCCTGTCTTAAATGAATGAGGCCTTCAACTTTGCTCGCATTAGGACGAGGTTCTCCTCTTATTTCTAATGGATTATGGGGGCACATAAGAGCCATTGTCAGGGCCTCTCCCTCCATCTCGTCTAAGATGAACGAGGTCTTCAACTTTGCTCGCATTAGGGCAAGGTTCTCCTCCTATTTCTAACGGGCTGTGGGGGCACATAAGGGCTGTTGTCAGGGCCTCTCCCCCCATCTCATCTAAGGTGAATGAGGTCTTCGACTTTGCTCGCGTTAGGATGAGGTTCTCCTCCTGTTCCTAACGGACTGTGGGGGCACATAAGGATCGATGTCAGGACCTCTCCCTCCATCTCGTCTAAGGTGAATGAGGCCTTCGACTTTGCTCGCGTTAGGACGAGGTTCTCCTTCTATTCCTAACAGGCCACCTTTGCTCGTTTCTTTTATATCATCATGTAATTCTTGCATCAGAAAATAATAATGCTGAATGAAGAAGTTTTATTAAAGGCAGTTTACTGGTAATACATCCTCAGATTTTCTGAGTTCCAAGGTCGGAGAAGCACTATTCCTCTGAGCTCTTTTAAGTGATAAGTTCAGGACCGGACGATCTCCACCACTTCATACGGACCTTTCCAATTTGGGGTGAGCTTCTCTTGGCTCTGAGGTTGAGAGACGGTGGCTCGCCGAAGCACTAGATCCCCTACTCTGAACGTCTTACCTCTAACTTTGAAGTTGTAGTACTGGGCCACCTTCCGTCTGTAGGCTGCCATCCGGATGCGGGCTTCCTTCCTTTTTTCTTCCAGCAGGTCGAGGTTAACTCTGAGGTCCTGGGGGTTGAGCTGCTTATTGAAGCTCATGACTCATGCAGACGGGAGCTTAAGTTCAATCGGGATAACTACTTCCGTACCGAAGGCTAAGACGAAGGGTGTTTTCCTAGTCGGCACCCTTTGTGTAGTTTGGTATGCTCAGAGGATGTGGTAGAGTTCATCCACCCAGGCCCCCTTTGCACTGTCGAGCCTTATCTTGATGCCTTGCAGTAGGATCCGATTGGTCACCTCAGCTTTCCCATTGGCCTATGAGTGAGCCACCGATGTGAAGCGGTGGGAGATGTTTAGTCCTTCGCAGAACTCGACGAATCTCATCCCAGCGAACTATTGCCCAATATCGGTTATAAGAATTCGGAGCAGATCGAACCGACAGACTAGTGACTTTCAAACGAAGTTCTACACCTTGGCCTCGATAATCTTCGCTAGTGGTTCGGCTTCGACCCACTTAGTAAAATAGTCGATCGCGACCAGAAGAAACTTCCACTATCCGAATGCCGTCGGGAAGGAGCCAAGTATGTCCATTCCCCATTGCACAAATGGCCAAGATGCACTTAGCGGAGCAAGCTCGGAGGTCGGCTATCTTTGTACGTTTGCGTTCTTCTGAGGAAGGTAACGAGTTGCTCCCAAACTTCGCCTGCCAAGTTGGAGCCGATCTACACTACATGCTCGACGTTCCCATCGTTTAAGGGCACAGAGACAAGGTCCTCCATAGGCTCACCCCGCTCTTTAGTGAGGTCATCTCGGACATCCAATTCATCAACAAGATAAGAGTCGGACTGCTCTCCCTTATGTAGGGCGATCGAGTAGCAGTGCCTCGCCAAAGCTTGGTCTCCTCTGACCTCTCCGATTTCGTGACTTGTCGAAAATTTCATCTTCAAATAATAGATCGACATCACCGTCCGAAGTGCATTTAGACCAGATAGGCTAAGAATGGCATTGTAGGCGGATGGAGTTCTCATGACTAGGAAATCGACTTGCGCTTTAGTCAGTTTCGGGCGTTGCCCTACTGTCACAACCAAAGTTATTATGCCCTCAACTGGTACGGCATGCCAGTGAATCCTATCAGCAGAAAATTCATAGGCCCCAAGTGGTCATCGGATAAGGACATTTTTGAGAAGGCATTGTCAAACAACACATCGATCGAACTTCCATTGTCCACCAAAATGCGGCATATATCATAATCGGCAATATTCAAAGAGATTACAACCGTATTATTGTGCGGAAATTGGATCCCCTGGGTGTCTGCCTTGGTAAAGGTCATAGGTTTTTCGATCCTCTGTTTCTTCATCGGTCCTTCAAATCCGCTGGCCTCTTCTTGTTGAAGTCCCTTCGAGATAGTATTGATGACACCAAGAGGCGGTCGATCTTCTTGATCCTCCCCCTTCGGTGGTAGCGCTCTCAGCCGATCCTCTCATCCTTCAGGCCGTCTTCGTAGGAATTGGCCAAGTCTGCCCCGCCTGACGAGCTCTCGATCTTGTCCTGGAGTTGGATGCACTCCTCAGTGTCGTGGTCGTAATCACGATGATAAAGACAGAACTTATTGAGATTATATTTGCTGGGGTGGAAACGCATCCTCTCAAGTCTCGAAAGTTGTTCCCTGATTTTCATCAACACTTGGGTCTTCGAAGCGTTAAGGGGGGCGTAGTTGTGAAATCTTCATTGGGGAGAACCTCGACGCTAGAAAGAAACTCAGCGTTGGGGAGAACCTCGGTGTGTCCTTCCATCGGGGCTTCCCTGCCTCCGGACCCGAGGGGGAGTTCTGGCTCGCCTACGCCCAGAAGTAGTCCGATTACATGGCCGAGCTTTACTCGGCTTCCCTTCTTCGGCGAGCCTGCTCGGCTTGCCGACTTGCCGCTCGCCATCGACTTCATCATCCTTGGTCTTGAAGGCCTCCTCAGCCCGGGCATAACCTTCAGCCCGAGCTAGCATGTCAGCAAAGTCCCTACGATACTTTTTTTCAGGGAGAACAGCAAGTCGTTCTTCTGAAGGCCGCTCTTGAGCGCGGCCATCACAACGGACTGGTCCAGGTTTCGGACCTCCAATGCCACGACGTTAAACTGGGTGACATAAGTCCGGATGGATTTTCCTTACTTCTGCTTGACATTCATCAAAAAATCTGAACTTCGATGCGGACGCCGACTACTGACGAAGTGGGCTGCGAACTACTGGCTCATCAGATCAAATGATAAGATGGTACTCGACTTAAGCGCCGAGTACCAGTTCCTGATGGCTCCTTTAAGGGTCGAGAGAAAAGTCCGACATAAAATAGCGTCTAGTACGTCATGGAGCAACATCATCATTTGGAAGGCTTCCAGGTGGTCCCATCATAACTCTCGAATTATAGGAGCTTGAAGTTCGGTGGGACCGATTTCTGCATAATTTTCTGCGAAAAGAGAGGGTTAGCACAAACGTCGTTACCATGAGATGAGGGATTGTGATGGAGTTTTTTAATCCGTCGGTTTATTTCTAAGAGCCTTTGATTCAAGAGATCTTCACGGTCTTTGATCTCCAAGATTTTCTGGTAGAATGGGTGCAAAGCTTCCCCCTAGGTCGAGTCATGGTCCGAGCAGGGGTCTTCCCTCCTCTGCTTCTCCCTTTCAGGGATCGAAGGCCGGGTAGTCCAAGTCGGCCATTCCCGGACCGGACCACATGGCTCTGGAGAATCCCGCGTTGGTTGAGTCGGTGCCGGGGCCTACTGGTGTATGGCCTGCACCGCCTGCATCACCTCCGTGAGGCCACGAACCTACTGGACGAGCAGGTTGAATTGCTCCGCATCCACCGCAGCTACATATGGAACTTGGGTTGCCGGGGCTGGAGTGGAAGCAGACGGATCTGAGCGGGATCGGGCTGCGGAGGCCGTTAATCGTCGGGTCGAAGCTTTCCTGAGAGGAATTTTTTTGGAAAGAACTTTAGATCGCTACTGAGCACTCCTTTAAGATCGAGGGAACCTCAAGAATTGAGGGCCCTTCCTCTAGCGCCAAATGTGTTGGTGCAGAATTTGGTTGACGTCGGATCGAGCTGGGGTGGAAGGGGACGAGATCGCCGTCGGTGACCTGCAAAATAAAGTCCCGTTCGAAGCTGGTGGGGGTAGCTTCGGTAGGACCCTTCGACGGTCAAGTTAGCTTTGGCCAACAGAAATGGAGTACTCAGTGTGGAGTTCGGCAGGGTTTCGAGGAGGAAAGAAGAGTTTTTTAGAACCTGACGTAAGCATTCTGGAGGATCCTTTTTATAGGTGGAGCTTGTTGTAACTGCCTTGATTAATGACTGTCGTAACCATCCTGATCAATATCGATCGTTATTGACTTGATAAATGCCGATCGTTATTGTCGTGATAAATGCCGATCGTTATTGTTGTATAATCGTTTAGTAGTGGGATCACCTGTAGAAATCCATCAACAGTCTGTAAAGAGTTCGACTTTCATAGAAGCCCGACTATTGGAGGAGTCTGCAAGGAGTTCGGCTTTCGTAGAAGTCCGACTGCCGGAGGAGTCCACAAGAAGTTTGACTTCCGTAGAAGCCCGACTGCCGGAGGAATCCGTAAGGAGTTCGGCTTCCAAGGAGTCCGGAAGGCTGATGGAGTTCGGCTAAGGTTCATCCGTTGGGATCCCGAAAGAGCTCGATCGCTGAGGAGTTCGGTCGGCTGAAGGAGTTCGGCTAAGATCCGTCCGTTGAAGCTCTTCCGTAGCTACCTGTTGTATTAGGCTAAGCATCGAATCGGACTTCGACAGGAATGGGGTTTATCCCCAATATTAAGTGAGTAATTTTAGAAAAAGGTAAAGGATAAATTTATAAATAAAAAGTATATTGGATGAGAGTATTTTCAATAAAAGCTAGCTTATAAGCAATAAGCTATCTCCATCAAACACTAAAGTAGCTTAAATAAACTAAGAATCTATTTGGCCAAGCTGTGAAGATTAGTCTATTTTAAAATTATTTTTTTTAAAATATAGTTTCAGAAAAAGTACCGTAAGAGAAAAGTAGTTTGTATTTGACAAAATCATTTGATAAGCATTTTTATAAGTATTTGAGAAGTAATTTATGTTTGGCAAATCTTTCAAAAAAAATATTTTTAACTATCAAATTATGAAAAAGGATATATATATATTTACTTTATAATTAATTTTATTTAAATAAATAAATAATTTTAAATATTCATTATGATTAATTTTAATTAATTTTTTTTATTTTTATTTAATTAATATAAAAATAAAATAATAAAAAATATATTAAAATTTTAATTAATATAAATATAATTAAATAAAAAATAATATATATTAAATATTTTATATATTTTTTATACGATAATATATATATTAAAATACATCATTCACTAAATAATAGAATGATTAGATGAATAGATGAAAATAAATAAAGATAGTTATAATAAATAATAATTTTGAATAAAAATATTTTTATCTTAAAAAAATTAATTTTCTACTTTTATTTTTATTTTTTAAAAAAATTTTAATTTTTTATTTTCTTCTTATAGTAAAAAAATTACTTCTATAAATTATTTTTTAAAATAAATTTAATCAAATATTTTTTAAAATAAATATTTTTTAAAAAATAAATTATTATTTCTTTTAAAGCTCGGCAAACAGGTCTTAAAATTATTTCAACAACCATCCAAAAGTTGCATGTCAAAGACAGACGGGTTCAGGGCTCTCGATGTACCACGTGTCGAGCTTGGAACTCTCCATAATATATTTTTCTTCAATATCTTCGGTGAATCCTTCCCTCTAGAAGCTTCCCGAGCTCTCGCGGACGCTCGCCTCTTCCTCGCTCCAATCGTCTTGGTGGTTTCCTTCCAGAAAAAGAGGGACGTCGATCTCATCTTGCTCTCCTCGCCGCCACCTCCCGCCGGTCTCCGCCGTGGCCTTCCTCCCCATCGTCACCGGCGTCGGCCTTCCTCTTCGACCTCCCTCAGGTGCTTTCCTTCCCATAAAAGAGTTTTTTTTTAAAAAAAGGAAAAAAAGCAAAATCAAACCTAACCGGAATCTAAGAAACGCCTTCGTGCTCTTCTTCCTTCCCACAGATCTCTCTGAAGAAATAATATAATCAATCTTTGTGGGAAGAGCTTACCTTTTAACTTTTTCCGTCTTTCCTTTGTTTTCCTTGATTTTCTTGAGAAAAAACCCCAATCAAAACCTAAGAACCCCTCCGATCTCAGGTGCTCTCCTCCTTCCCACATATCCGAAAAAGAGAAAGAAAGATGTTAAAAGAAAAAAAAATGGATCAATCTTCATGGAAAAAGATTTTACCTTTTAATTTTTTTTTCCTGTTTTTTCTTTTGTTTTCGTTGATTTTTCCTGTTCCCCTCCTCTGTGATTCCTCTGTTTTTTCCGTTCTTAAGTCCCAGTCGAGTGCGTGGAAGGCTTGGAGCGGTGGAATAGGGAAATTTAGATGGTAGCTAGGGTTATGTGATGGTAGTTTTATAAAAGAGTTTAAAGGATATAAATATATTATCAATCATCAATATAGAAAGGAAATATCAACTCAAAACCCCAGCCATCGTCTAAGCTTCCCTGTTCGGTCACTCCAAGCCTCCCACCCCGTTGGGACTCCTGAAAAAAATTTAGAGTGAGATCTTTCCCTACATAAATGATTTTTTTTTTTTTTTCTTTTCGCCTCTTTTTTTTAATCATTTCAATATCTTTTTCACAGATCTGTGGGAAAGGAGAACACTTGAGAGAGATTAAAGAGGTTTTAGGTTCCGATTGGGTTTTTTTTTTCTGAACTATGTGGGATTTTGTGCGAGCTGTGGCGGTGTGAGTTGGTCCCTTGAGGTTTTGAGAGCTTAATCTGGGTAGAAGCATCATATTTTGTAGGGTTTGGGGATTTTTGGTCGAACAACTCGCAAAAAATTCAATTTGTGGGGGTCTGTTCATGATAACAATGTGGGGCTTATCTGATGGGGATCACTGGCAGGTGGCATTTTCAGGTGGAGGCATGATGGAGGGAGGTGAGAAATTTTTTTTTTTTTACTACATAGGGAGAGTTCAGAATTCTGAAAAAAGAAAAAGAAAAAAAAATGATCAATCTATGCGAAAAAAGGCCTTGCCTTTTAAGTTTTTCCATCATTCCTGGTTTTTTTTATATTTTTTCCTGATCTTTCTTCTACCTTTTTTCATTTTCAGGTGTCTCAATCGAGTGATTTTTTTTCCAAGCAGCTGCTGTACCTTTTTAGAGAAAGATAACGTTACGAGATGTTTCTTTTTTTTAAATTTTTTTTTTTATTTTTTGCTATTTTGTTAGTTATTGGAGGATTCAAAGGATCAAAAAGATGGTCTTTAGAGTACTTAGTGGAATAAGATAGGGTTAGCGGTGTTGTTTCTTATTTATTGTTTGTTTTTTCTAATTGTTGTTTCTTTGTTGTTTCATCAGTTTGCTTGAGAAGAAACTAAGAGAATTAAGCCAGAAAAGGTGAGTTGCATATTTCTTTTTCTTCCTTTTTTTTTTTTTTAAATTAATGGTGTGTTTGATCATTCATTATGCTTTGTATTCCCTCATCGGTTTAATGGAAAGGTGTCGATTGGTTTTCGATAGTTTTTAGATTTTTTAGTCCATCATATGACAAATCGTGTTTGATTTCTCATTAGAAATGTAGGTTGCTGCCTGTGTTTGGGAAGCCTTGCACTACATCCACAAACATCATTTGAGGGAGGAAAAGACAAAGGGTTGCTACCATGGTTTGATAGCCTTTCACGGTAAAAAGGGTGTGGCATGGTTGCTGTTTACATTCGGCAGCCTTCCCGTGATCAAACCAAAAAGGAAGAAGCAATGTAGGAAAGAAATGGTCCGATTTAAGGATTGGGTGAGGTATTAGTGAACAAAGAAAAGGAAGAAACCAATGTATTGAATTAGTGAATCGGGTGTGGGCTAATGGGTGGAGAAATCTGATTATTCGATTCCACCTTAACGGGCTCGTGTATTTCAGGTTGATGGGTATCGGGTTAACGGGTGGGTGGATCCAACACTATTTGGATCCGAGTTATTGGATTGGCGGGTGCACTAACCGAGTTCTAGATAGTTGGGTTTATGGGTTGGTTCAGTTAGGGTTAAGGTCTGGTTTGGGTTAGGTGTCAGGATTAGGGTTAGGGGTTAGATTAGGATTGAGTTTAGGGTTATGGTTTGGGATGGGGTGAGTTTGGTTTTAGGTTGAGTTTAGGGTTAGTGGTTGGGTTAGGGTTGAGTCTAGGGTTTGGGCTTGGGCTAGGGTGGGTGTTTGGGTTAGGCTTAGGGTTAGGGGTCAAGTTAGAGTTAGGATGAGGGTTAGGGTTCGGCTTAGAGACAAGGCTTGGGTGAGAGTTAGAGTTTTGGAGGTGGAATTGGAGAAGACGATGGAAATAGGAAGGAGAATAGAAAAAATAAACAATGGAGAAGGTGAGAAGAAGATTAGGATTTGGATTGGAATGTAAGAGAATATGAAAAAAAAAGGTTAAAAATAATAGATGGTGAAGGTGAGATTTACCTTGAATGGATTCGGCTAGAGTTTAGGATGCAGGCGTCGGTCGAAGTGGAGCATAGAGGGACTTGTCCGAAATGAGTATAGAGAAAATATCCTGGAGAGTAGCCATTATGATCTCTAGTTGCAACATAATAGGGATGAACAACCTTGGGACTCGCCGAAGGGATGAGTAGTGGGCGGTGTTGACCACAGTATCCTCTGATGTATCGTCTCGAGGGAGGAAATAAGCAGGAAAAAAGAGCACCAATGCATTCTCTGAAAAATGAAAGGGGATCGGGATCTAGCGAGGAAATGGAACGGAAAAGTGGTGATGAGAAGGGGAAGAAAGGTGTGGCGGTGAAGCAGCGAGAAACGAAGAAAAGATCTGATGTGTGGTGATGGAGAAGGGAGATAGAGATGAGACGATATCAACACCAAAGAAAAAATGCATCCAAGATAATTTAATTTTAAGCAATTTATTTTTGACTATAATAATCATTTTATTTAATTATGATACACATGCAAGTTTATAACATAGTAATACAGTATTTAATTTTTGATTTTCAATACAAGTGAAGAAAAGAGTTTTGAAAAAGAATTGACGATCGTGTAAGTTTCTAAAATAATATTATATACGATGCATATTTTGATTTTAAAAAAAATATAATTATTTACTTTATTTCTTTCACATTTTGATCAAGTTCGCTGTGTAGCACGGGGCTCTTGCTAGTATTCTCCATAGTTGGTCTGCCGGACCAATCCAAAGCCCACCATCCTTCGACTGATTCTTGGTCCATTCACACCTCCCAGCCCAATCATGGGCCTTAGTTCAATTTCGGCCCAAGCTGCAACTCAAGTTCTTTGATCCCCAGCCCAGCCTATCTTTAACTTAGCCTAGTTCATTGGGGCCCGGTCCATGTTTTCTTTCCCCAGCCCATACAAATCCACCTATCCGTAACCATATATATATTTTTTAAGACACATTAAGTTGTAATTCCATTTCTTTTTATTTGAATCTTTTTTTCTCTCTTTTCACTCTTCCCCTACATATTGCACTCCCTCTTCGGACCTTTTGTATACTTTTTCAAATGATGCAACATTGGCTGGCGATGGCTGGCATCCACTG
Organism: Cocos nucifera; assembly: GCA_006176705.1. Lineage (NCBI taxonomy): Eukaryota > Viridiplantae > Streptophyta > Magnoliopsida > Arecales > Arecaceae > Cocos > Cocos nucifera. Next base: position 467,702 of record QRFJ01000218.1, on the reverse strand, counting down.
GCAGCAACGTGCCAATGTTCTGATGAACCCAAAAAAAAAAGGAAACATAACAATGAATGAAACTTACCAAGAATGCTTAAGCAAATCCCTCTCTTACTGCTCAGATGAAAGATAATTCAAGGACTCCCAAATCAGCAGGTCAGAAACTACAAAGAAATGCATGAGTATTCGCTTTGACCCAGTAGGATACCAATGCAAATGATCAAACAGTTACAGATGTCATTCTAGTTAACCCATAGATATTGATGTGTTCAATTTTTTATAACTTTCAAGTTTAACTATATATTTGTAGAATGATATATCTATTCTTAAGAAAAATATTCTTACTAATATTTTGTTTAAACACTACATTTTTAGATGAGGAAGCTAGGATTGATAGAAATCAGTTTAAGGAATAATAAAGATGATATGAAGACAAAGTATCTTCACTTATTTGAAAATGAAGGTACACCAATTTTCGACGACGAAACTCTTTTAAGAGGGGAAGAATGTGAGATTCGGTCCATTTGGACCTTTGGCCCAAAATCCAATAGAGAAAAAAAAGAACGAAGAAGACTCCTTTCAGGAGTCTTCTTCCTCCTCTTCTCCGATTCTACTAGGGAAAGTAGAGATCTAGGGAAACTAAAATCCTAGATCTCCTCTATAAAAAAAAAAGAAGCCCCTTATCCCTTAACTCCCATCCCAAGCAGTCAGACATCTCTCTTCTTTCTCCCTCTTTTCTCTCGATGAAGCCGCAGCCTCCTTTACGTATGCGCGTCGGAAATTGGAGTCAAAAACCTCATCGGAGCTTGAGGTAAGGCCCTTCCCCTCTTCCTCTCCTTCCTCCCCTTCTTTATACAGCCTTGGGTGTCGTCGATAGCCGTCGGATTTGCCGAAAAGGTCCCATTGATGAATCCCCTATTTCCTTTTTTTCTCTTTGATTTCTCGCTTGCCGTCCTTTGCTTCGCCGTCGTCGGCTATCTGTTGCTGTGGCCTGCCGTCGGTCCTTTGGCCCCCAACCACCACGAACCTTTGCCACCAAAGCCCTCCCCTATTCGGCCAAGAGAGAAAAGAAGAAAAGAAAAGAAAGAAAGAAGAAGAAGAAAAAGAAAAGAGAGAAAAAAATCTCTCCTCTCTCTTTCTCTCTCTAGAGCCCTTCTCTCTCTCTTTAATTGCACCACGGATCTCGGGTTAAACCTGAGATGAAAACAAGATGACTCAGAATTGCTTTAAAATCTATACAGTTTATTGAATCTCAATCTGGCCTTTGTCAGAAACATAAATTCCAAAAGGGGGGACCAGACCCTTCTTTAGTTTGCCCTACTTGAATGTTGCTAGGGCTAAGTTTCAATAAGCAATTAATGAATTAAACTAGGAGGGTACAGCTAGTATATTTATCACTAAAGTTCCTTCCTAAATTGAAAATGTGTCTCAAATGATTGTTGGAAACATGGTTCCACATTTGACACGTCTGATACAGACATCTCTCAAGAAACATATCTATGAAATCCAAAATAAGCAGCTGAAATTTTAGAGAATGGTGAATCATTTTTTCATATCTACTGGATCTACCAACCACTCATGACTGTAGAAGAACAAGTTGAGTGATCCCTAGCTTAAAAATGCCAACTACTAGCCTAGGAAAAGTTGTGTTTGCATTTGTGCATGCATCTTTGACCATCAAATGAAGCTAGCATTTAGTTAATCATATAAATCTCCAAGCAACTGGCTGTTCAGTTTTTTATAAATAAGCTCTCCAAGACAAAAGCCTTTCCACATTGACGCCTCCAACATAAGCACACTCTACAAATTTCATTGCAATATACTCAAATACCTCTTTACGAGAAGCATAACCACGCTCTTGCATTTACTCTCCGAGCTCTTGCATCTACTCTCTGAGCTTCAGCCTTATAATTAAAAGCTTATAAGCTTTCATAGATGACCCACATCATACTTTTTAGCATGAGGAAATCCAGAACTATATAAAGGCTCAACAAATGAAGTAATCATTCCAGCACTAGCAAACCTTCTCAAACATTTCAAGAGAGACTGTCACTCTTCAAACTTTCAAAAAAGTATTTGTCAAATTATAAAAAAGTATCAATGGTTCAGCAAATAGTTCTTTTAGGACATATCCTTATAATATTCAAAGCACTTCTCTAAATCTCCAACTGAAATAAAATCAGAAATCAGTGTATTATAAGTCATGGCGTCAGAAGTTCAATCTTTCTCCTCCATCTTCTAAGAGATATTAACAGAATCATCTATCCAGCTGATATTTCCTAATGCCTCCATACAGTGACTGGATGTAATAGGATTAGGGCTCGATCAATCAGTCATCATCTCAGCCCAACAACTCTTCGCCTTGTTAATTGAATCAATGATTGCATTATGTGCCATGTTATGAATGGGTACTTCCTTGGATTGTGTTATAAAAAATACCTGCAGCCTTGACATGAGACCAACACCAGAGACTTCAACAATATATTGAGGGGCTGCAAACCACATTTAGTCCCAACCTCTTTTAGTCTTTTTAAAAACTGAACTGCTTGGAACCAGTCCTTACCAAGCTATCCATTAGGATCTCCAAAGTTTTTGAATTGACTTTTATTCTATTGTTCTTCATTCGGAACAATATTTCTTCCAAAAACTAAAAAAAGATTCCTTTCTCCCAAACAAGTCAGCATTACCATCAATGCATCGCCTAATTTTTCCTATTCGGTACATAGGCAAAATTTTTCCCTCCGCTGCACCCTCTAAGCGAGAGGAGATGATCACATACATGAGTTTTCGCAATTCTTCAGTTAGCTTCTCAGTAAAAGCGCGAGGATTCTCGGATTTAGAATTGATAGAGAAGAGATTGGAGAGCTCTTCCTAAAAGAATCATTCAGATGGCGTGGTGGTCCATTTTCAGTGGGTCTGGGACAGCTATAGGGCACTCAAAGGGTTGTCAAGGAGATCTATGGAGGGAAAACGAGGGAAGGAAGATGGAGAGAAGGGAAGAGAAGGTATCTGGTTTCATAGAGGGAACGGAGAAAACCTAGAAATCTTAGGGCTCGAGAAGCCATGGGCGGAGAGGAAGAGAGATTAATCATAGTCCCTTCTTCGCCGAAGTGCGGGACGCTTCCAACCACACTGTGGCTTATAGCTTGGCCAATCGAATTATGCAAATATTAACATGTTGTAGGGTTCATATGTAAAAATTGCCCGAACTAAGTTTAAAGTTTTGCACAAATTAAGTCTAAGCACCTTATGTACGAAAATTCCTAAATGGTGTAATCTATACAATACATGAAAGAAGAGTTCAGAGCTCCCCCAGTGCACCACGTGTCGAGCTTTGAACTCCCCCACAATATTTTTTTTTAAAAATATTCAATAGCTCCCCCCCCCCTCGAGCCCTTCCTAAGCCCTCTCAAATCTTTGATGGTGCCACATGATCACTTCCTGTTGCTTTCCATGCTATCAAAGCCAGAAGCTAGAAAATATATAAAAGGGTCATCCAACGCAACAAAACCATGAATATTGCCACATGTTGTCCATTGGATCATTGGCGTGTTGCCGCTACCGAGTAGCGGCCATCAACAGCCATACCGTGTGGACTATAGAATACGCAACCAAAAAAAGGGTCAGGCATTATCTACCATCTTGTGTGGTACTCAACCAAAAAATGTTTAAAAACTATTGAAAATAAGGAGCTGTAGAATAATCAGACAAAAATTAATGTCGATCAGTGTTCTTTACCATCAAATTTAAGGTGGGTTTTAGAATAATAATCTGAGTCGGCTACGTTTCGCTACGTTTCGCGCTCCTATAACTTCAGTGTACGGCATTGCAAGAAAAAGGGAAGCCATAGAGGGGATGGGTCGAGACGCCCCTTTCATGTATTGTATAGATTACACCATTTAGGAATTTTCGTACATAAGGTGCTTAGACTTAATTTGTGCAAAACTTTAAACTTAGTTTGGGCAATTTTTACATATGAGCCCTATAACATGTTAATATTCACATTATTCGATTGGCCAAGCTATAAGCCATGGTGCGGTTGGAAAGGTCCGGCGCTTTGGCGAAGAAGGGACTCCAATTAATCTCTCTTCCTCTCCTCTCCTTCCATGGCATCTCGAGCCCTAAGATTTCTAGGTTTTCTCCGCTCCCTCTATGAAACCAGGTACCTTCTCTTCCCTTCTCTCCATCTTCCTTCCCTCGTTTTCTCTTCATAGATCTCCTCGACGACCCTTTGAGTGCCCTATAGCTGTCCTAGGCCCACTGGAAATGGGCCACTGCGCCATCTGAACGATTCTTTTAGGAAAAGCTCTCTAATCTCTTCTCTGTCAATCCTAAACCTGGGAATCCTCGTGCTTTTACTGAGAAGCTAGCTGAAGAATTGCGAAAACTCATGTTTGTGATCGTCTCCTTTCGCTTGAAGGGGTGCAGCAGGGGGGAAATTTTGCCTATGTACCGAATAGGGGAAATTAGGCAGTGCATTGATGGTAATGCCGACTTGTTTGGGAGGAAGGAATCTTTTTTTGGTTTTTGGAAGAAATATTATTCCGGATGAAGAGCAACAGGATATAAGTCAATTCAGAAACTTTGGAGATCCTAATGGATAGTTTGGTAAGGGCTGGTTCCAAGCAGTTCAGTTTTTTAAAAAGACTGGAAGAGGTTGGGGCTAAATGTGATTTGGACCCTCAATATATTATTGAAGTCTCTGATGGTCTCATGTCAAGGCTGCAGGTATTTTTTATAACACAATCAAAGGAAGTGCCCATTCATAACATGGCAGATAATGCAATCATTGATTCAATTAACAAGGCGGAGAGTTGTTGGGCTGAGATGATGACTGATTGGTCGAGCACTGAACTTGTTACATCCGGTCACTGTATTGAGGCATTAGGAAATGTTGGTTGGATAGATGATTTTGTTAATGTCTCTTAGAAGATGGAGGAGAAAAGTTAGACTCCTGACGCCATGACTTATAATACATTGGTTTTTGATTTTATTTCAGTTGGAGATTTAGAGAAGTGCTTTGAATATTATAAGGATATGTCCTAAAAGAACTGTTTGCTGAACCATTGATACATTTTAATAATTTGACAAGTGCGTTTCTGAAAGTTTGAAGAGTGGCAGCCTTTCTTGAAATGTTTGAGGAGGTTTGCTAGTGCTGGGATGATTACTTCATTTGTTGAGCCATTGTATAGTTCTGGATCTCCTCATGCTTAAAAGTGTGATGTGGGTCATCTATGAAAGCTTATAAGCTTTTAATTATGAGGCTGAAGCTTTGGGAGGAGATGCAAAAGCGTGGTTATGCTTTTGGTAAAGAGGTATTTGAGTATATTGCAATGGAATTTGTAGTATAAGGCATGTTGATAATGGTGTGCTTAGGTTGTTGGAGTTAATGTGGAAAAGCTTTTGCCTTGGAAAGCTTGTTTATAGAAAATTGAACAACTAGTTGTTTAGAGATTTATATGGTTGACTGAATGCTAGCTTCATTTGATGGTCAAAGATGCATGCACAAATGCAAACACACAACTTTTCCTAATCTAGTGGTTGGCATTTTTAAGCTAGGGGTCACTAAACTTGTTCTTCTATAGTTATAAGTGGTTGGTATCTCCCGTAGATATGAAAAAATGATTCACCATTCTCTAAAATTTCAGCTGCTTATTTTGGGTTTCATAGATATGTTTCTTGAGAAATGTTAATCAAATGTGGAACTATGTTTCCAACAATCATTTGAGACACATTTTCAATTTAGGAAGGAACTTTAGTGATAAATATACTAGCTGTACCCTCCAAGTTTAATTCATTAATTGCTTATTGAAACTTAGCCCTAGCAACATTCAAGTAGGGCAAACTAAAGAAGGGCCTGCTTCCTCTTTTGGAATTTATGTTTCTATTTACTAACGTGCAGCTAGTAGAATCCTAATCACTATCACATGAATAGTCTAAAGAAATGTGCTGGTAAGGGCTGTGATGGGTTGAGGAAGAACCTCGGTGAATGGCTGAGAAGTGGATGGTCTAAGCTGTCTAGGATGTCCAAGAACTGATGCAGAGGGCCTAGGGGCAGTAGAAGTCTGTAGAATTGCAGAAATGGTCATAATTCCCAAAAAAAATAGAAAAAAAAAATCTCTCAATGGTCATCACAAGTGAAATAGTCATTGTAGTTAGAACCTCAGTCAGGCTTTGCAACTCATCTCGGACCTCTCTCAAACTCTCCATAATTTGTGCTCTTTAGGGTGTCAAATTCTATCTTAACTGCATGCCAAGATGCAAGCGTCTAAAGGCCTGTTAAGGATATTCTCTTCTTCCTATACCCACTTTTGTAGAATTTGTCCAATGTTTCTATGCCATCAAAGTGACTTAGTTTATGATATTATGCAAGAAATCCTGTCACTGGTTATCTTTGACAATCATGGATGCTGATATTGTATTTATGGTAATACCTGCATCGCCTTTATGACATGAAAATGCCATGCGACAAGTCTTATCTATTGGGATGCCAAATTTGTACAAATAGCATCTATTTAATGCAAACCGTCACATTGGGATGCCAATTTTGTAATCATTTTTATTCTTAAAAAAATATTGCATTCTTGCTTTGAATGTTATCTTCATTTATCTACTCTTCTGTAATAAGATATACTTACGAGATATCTGTAACTTTTATGCATGTATTTCTTACACACGTGCGCGCGCGCACGCTCGCCCACTCCACATAATTCTATTATTTTTGAAATGTGAAGTATTTTTTCAAGCATATACTATACTGGAAGTATCATTGCATTTTATATTCAGGAAGCTACTTAATGGAAGCTTTGAAGGGACAAGTATTTTTATTATATAAGTTTTAATCTGTCTTAAGGTTTTGCAGTTTTTCCCTCTTCGCATCTATATAAGCTAGAGGTGGCCTACTTCAGCTACATATTGACTGATATAGCATGCAGCGGGGTTCGTTTTCTTATAAAAAATATAGTTATAGTCATCATGACCAAAAGGGTCCTTCTCAAGCTATAGAGGTTCATGATATCTATATGAAGAAGAGCAAAACACGGGTTATCTTATCATATGTGGGCATCTTCGTGTTTCTTGCTAATACCTGTTACTCGTTGCTGGTGAAGGTATCTAGTAATCACTCTTTTGCATTTTTATTTTATAATTTTCCAACATCCTTCAGTATTTTGTTACTGTGTGGCTGGTGTCCTTTGATTGGTACTTTCATTGTAGGAGACCAAGATATATTTAGGCTTCTAAAGGCATGGTCTTCTTCATATGTGCAAGTATATGTCTGCGATGCCGATGTATAACATGACTTCAAATATACAGGAAGAATTATCTACCAGCTCTTTTTGGAGTATATTTGTTGGTGTTCTCTTTGTCAAATGTTTGCGGTACAAACCTGTTAAAAAAGGTGAGATATGGAAACCTTCTGGCAATTGTTTTGCAGAACAAGTCTTCTCACTGTACCCTTTGCATCACACCCCTTCTTGAATTAACTGAGCATGAATAGAAGCTGGAATTGGTTAATTTGATATGTTCTTCTTTATTATATCTGGTACTGTGGCGAATATATCAGCATTCCCTAACTGTCTGCTGTGTGAGTTTTGTATGATTGTAAGTTCATTTTTGGTTTATTTTTCTTTAGTTATAATAATATAAATTTTTCTACTGCAAATCCCTTTAAATGATTCTAGGAGTTTGTTTGATTCGTGCAGAGTCTGTGGTGATTATGCCAACATTTGGTGTGCAGCTTGAAACTCATTTTTGGAGGTAATTTGTAATTGGCTGAACTTTGCATGGAAATTGTTTTGTCTTACTTTAGCCTTCTCTTTCCTTCTAATCTTTATAGGTATTAGATGGATGCTTTTCTTTCAATTTCAACACTTTGATTGAAAATGTGTTTTAAAGGATGTGCATCTTCCACACTTCTCTACTAATGAATATTTTGATAATTACAGTCATTTCTATGGCTGGTAAGAAAGCACAGTTAGTTTAGGAATTCTTGATTCATATAGCACTTTGTTATAGGATTTCTGTCCTTCCACTTAGGCTTTGTTCTACCCACTTATGGATTAAAGGTCCTAGGAGATTGATCTTGGTCTATGGAGGCCCTTTTTTTTTTTTTTGCTTCACAATCAGGTTATATTTGCCCAACTAATAGGTCTGTGCTTTCAATAAATTTACTCTTGTACAAGTTTCTGTATTTCTCATTGAAAATTAGTAACTGACTTATTGTTAAATTGACTGCCATGCTTTGGTGTGAATGCATGATATACCCTAAATGTTGATGACAGGATTTAATTCAGCAACATATGGAGCACCCTATGGCTTTTTCTCGAGATTGACTAAATAGATAGTAAATATTTACTTTTTTTAATTTTTTTTTTTTTTCCTATACTTCTTTATATATATATAAGGAGGCACATCTCCATTTTAACATCCTTTTAGTTTGATGATGGGTGAACTAAGTATGCTTGTGGATTTAATCTAACTCTGGTCAAGCTTATAGAGATTAACTGCAACTTTGTCCACTTCTTGTTTGAATCTCATTTGTCCTACATTAATTATAATGCTTTGCTTAGCTGATTTAAATATAATGCCCCCATCATTTTTGCTACAAAAAATGAAGTGCTTGCATTAAATACTTATTCTATCCTTTTCATCTGAGATGAGAAAATTCCTGCTTCTTTCATTCTTATGCATTCAGTTCTAAAGCTATCAACATCTATATGTTGTTATTGACATCCACTATGAGACCATAGCATTGACATGTGGCCATGATGTCGTTTGCCCTGATTCTCTAGGTCTACATTAAGATTTTTCTCTTTGAATCAGCACCTGGTCCTATGCAAGCTAGCTCTATGTTTAAGTCTACGGCTATCTGCAGCTTTTACGGACTTCTCTCTTTATATGGTTTGTCTAATCTTCTTTGCCCTTGATTAAGTGGGAGAGTCATCCATCGCTTTGTCCCCATAGGGAAGATTCTAAGACCAGTATTAAATGAATGCGTGACCCCTGTTACTTGTTACTGGAGTTTGGCTTTGATGCTACGTGGCGAAGAGAATCTGTTGCTAGTTTTCCAGGTGAATCATGGTTCTCTCTTACCATGCACGATTGATTTCATACATCAAGCATTCTTGGGATATTTTATAACTTTTAAAGAGCTTGAATTAAACCTGCAGGAATTGCAACCACCTGTGAAAATGTTGGTTCCAGTGTGGAAGGCCTTATGTGCTGCAACCAATGGCAAAGAAACATGCAGTTCTTGAAGCTGGCATCCTATGTGTAGGACACGCTATGAATTGGACAAGAAAAAAAAAAAATGCAGAGAAATGCTTACTCATGTGGATATACTGTGAGATTGGTGCAGAAAGGGCTCATGTATCTGATTTTCAAGCAATGCTATATGCAATCATAAGCAAACATATTTCAGAACTTCGCTGCATATGTGAAGAACCTGCATTGAATCTCAAAACAATCATATGTTGTAAAGCTGCCTGCCATCATATTGAGCCTCAAGAAGGCTTGCTTCAGAAACATCTCCACCATCCTTGGGCACGAAAAAAGGAATGACACAAAGGGAGTGGCAAAGGAAGTCTATCGTCGCTACCAAAAAAGGGAAGTTTTTAGAGTCATGATATCTTTTAATGATCATTGGTGTTTGTATGATGTTATGGAGGCTGTCTTTTTGCTTATTTTTGGCAGTTCAAAATCTGGGTCTGATGGTTTTATATATACTTCTCTTCTCTTCGTTCTATATTTAATAAATCTTATTCAAAAATTAAAGTCGAGAAAAGATTTTCTTTTCTTGTGATTTAAAGTTTCTGATGACTCGTTGATCTCGGCAAAATTCAAACACTGTTTGGGGTATGTCAACTTGCATTTTGCTATAAAGGTTTTTTATCCTGTTCTTGTATGGTTGAGATGTAATCAACTTTCGGGTGTTGGTGCCATACAACCCATGAACATGAGTTTCTTGATCTTCGATTCAGAGACACGGTTCATATAACACTTGCCTTAACTAATGCTGATATCTCATTGGAACCCTTTGGGTTTCATTTCCTTTCTCTTAGTTTCTCATCAAGTGTATATTTGGTCTTGGGATGAATCCAATGAATGAGTATGTTATTTCAATCGGTAGGTAATTTAAGTTCAAGCATGTTATTTAATCGCAGTCTCGATATCCATCGTGACTCGAATTTGGATCATTAGATTGGAAGAACAAGCCCGTTTTCAGTGGTAGCGGCTACCACGATGGTATGTACTTGTAGAGCTCTGTTAGGAACCTTTGATTAAGAACCCAGTGTTGAAGACCAGATCCTTGACCTTCTGGTGAGCCCAAACCTCGCATAACTAACTCCAATGTCCGTACTAATAGAATTATGTCTCTTCTCAGTTAAAATGACATTATTAAGTCATGAACCTTGAATACTGAAGCTATTATAATCTTTAATATTTATTGGGTATGCAGTCACATCTCCCCAAGAAAACGGGAGCCATCGTCGTCTAACTATGTAGTTACGGGGTGGAGGATTCAATGCATCACAAAGTATTCTTCTAACTATTATCTTCAGGTTTGCTCGGTATTCTGTTTCTTTTTCTTCTCTTGGGGTCTGCTGACCCCCCTATTTTACCCAAAAACAAAATCTTGTACCATGAGCTGGCCTTAAACTACTTGCGCTCTCGCTTCTAAAATCTCCAAGTCGTGTGCAACTTGAGAGACTCATTCACAGCCTCTACAATTTTCTATTGAAGCAGAACGACAGTAGAGATGGAAGGTTGTCAGTTGCTTTTAATTAATATCCATCTTTTTTGAAAAAAAAAAAAAAAAAAAAACGGGAGATAAATTATCGGAAACTCTTTGTTTCTAACTAATGGGACTTCTCCTAACGGAAGATTGAGATTGGGAAAATTAGGTTGTTGTTCCTTCGCTTTTGACTCCACCTTTTGAGTGTTTTCCCGTTAGTGAACTGGAGCCGTGCATCGAGACTGAGTTGCCTCTTGTTTCACAAACTTTTCCTGATAACTTAATATAAGGGTGCGACTAGGGATTACCAAGTACCTTGCTTTGGGTGCGATTCTTTGACCTAACAATTTCTAGGGCCTTGCAAAACTTCGAAAATCAAATACTAGGCAAAGTCTTCGTAGATTAGCCAGCTCATTTTCTTCAGCAACTTTCTTTCCTTGAGACAAATTCACTATTTGATCTGGTCAATCTGCAATATCGTATTGGAGTCTGATGCCATGACAGCTCCACAAATGTACAGGATCTTGAATTCTTAAGTTGTCGGCTTGCCTTTTCACTGGAAGAGCTTGTGTAGCTACTTGCAGCAATTATCCAATGTTATTTTAGTGGCATCTAGTCAAGGTGTCTTCAGACATTCATATAAGTTAAAAATTGATGCAATGAACTTGCAAAGTTTGAAGGAAAACGATAGCTAGGAACCTATTACCAATAAATGGTCAAGGTGCTTTAAGATGTTGATGTAAGCTGAAGAAATACATTGAAGAGAACTTAAAATGAAAAGTATGCCGTCTTTTCCTTCTTTTCTTGATGTCTTCTTCATTTAGTTTGCCATGTTACACGTATGTAGGACTTTTTAAATGAATTATGATCAACGATCGGATTGCAGACAAGGAAATTAACTGTAAAACTTCCGCAGAGCACAAGGAAATTTGCTCATGAATTAATGTTGGTTTTACATTGCACTCAAGTGTCTCTTTGGCTCATCAACCATCAACCTATCGTTTTCCATTTATCTCATCATGCATCAAAATAAGCAAAAAACTTGTTCCCTCTGGGGTTGATCCAACTTGAACAGGTCAAACAAGCAATCCTCTAAAAGAGAACCTTCACATTACTCTCCGTCCACCACAAGATCACAAGACTTGCTGAAAGATTGGATGGCCATCCATGAAGCCAAATAGTCGTCTTCAAAGTCGTAACTACCTATCACTCATTAGCAACTGGCTTCCGTTCCATCTAAATCATATTGAATGAAATCAGAGAAAAAGATGGGAATCTGTGCTAGTGTAGAGACTTGAAGTTTTAGAAGAAAGTGGATCATAAAACAAAGTGGGAATTGGAGTCTTTTCCATTGAAACAAATCCATTGCTGCTTCAACAACGTTTTATGGCATCAAAAGAATCATTCGTCCTAACTACAACCCAATAAGATTTCTTGAGCTGGTGACACCTCCATCCACCACAAGGTTGTGCCCACTGACATACTTGGCCTCGTCGCTCGCCAGGTACAGCGCCGCCTCGGCGACATCCCTCGCCGTCAGCGTCGGCCCTTTGAGATTCGCCAGCCCCCTCACGAACTCCTCCATCTTCTCCACCTCCTCCACGCGCGGAGTCCCGAGATCCACCCCCTCCTCGCCGTCCCGCCATGCGTCCACCAGCATGCGGGTGGCCACCCCGAAGGGCGAGACGCAGTTCACTCGGATCCCGCGCGCCCCCAGCTCGCACGCGGCGTTCTTGGTGAGCCCCACCAGCGCGTGCTTCGACACCGTGTACGCGTGCGGGCCGAACCCCCCCATCACCCCGGCCACGCTCGCCACCGACACGATGCTCCCCGCGCGGCCCCCCGCCACCATCGCCCGCGCCGCGTGCTTCATCCCCAGCGCCGCCCCCCGCACGTTGACGCGCATCACCCGGTCGAGCTCGTCGGCGTCGAACGCCATGATGCTCTTGGCCGCGCGTGCCTGCCGGCCGAGCACGCCGGCGTTGTTGACGAGGACGTCGAGCCGGCCGTAGCGCTCCAGGGTGCGGTCCACCAGCCGCTCGACGTCGGGCTCGGAGCCGACGTCGCAGCAGACGAAGGTGGCCAAGGGGGCGAGGGCGGCGGCCAGGGACTCGCCGAGGGAGTCATCGATGTCGGCGATGACGACCTTGGCGCCGTGGCGGACGAAGAGGCGGACGGTGGCTTCGCCGATGCCGCGGGCGCCGCCCGTCACGATGGCCACCTTTCCTTCCAATCTATGGAGAAAAGAAAAGGCATCAATCTCCGCAAACAAAATATTCTGGCTGCTACACTACAACGTCAAATAGTTGCAGTAAACCATCCATCGATACGATCCGAAATTACTAAACCAAGGTATAATTTATTTATATTAATAAGATTAATTCGAGATTCGATAATTAAAGGAGGTGACAACAAATTAAAGACTATGTTACCAGAGTTCATGCGTGACAACATTGCTAATTCCTAGCTAAAATGAACACCAGGAATGTGCTGATAAGGGTACCTTTTGTGCTGGGGAGAGCCAGTCTCCCAGGCCAGAACGGGGATCCTTGGATGGTTTTGCTCCGGCATCGCTTCCACAATGGTCATACCGTCGGTTGGAGGTAGAGATTTGGAGGGGTCTTGGGTGTCAGCAAGGTTGGTTTCATGGTATATATATATATATATTGGGGGAGGGTGGGGTCCGCCGGTGATGAAGTAAGAGGATTAGGACTACGGGGGAGGGGATGGGGTGGGGTTCTCAGAGAGTTCCCGGTTCCCAGTTCGCAGTCTGGCGGCGCTCCCTTTCTGGAGCACGTCTGGGTCTGGGGCTTCGATTGGTTACCGAATTAAGGCCAACCAAATTAAAAAAAAAAAAAAAAAAAAAAAATCACCGGGTATTATTTGTCATTGTTTTTATTAAATGCTTTGCTAGTTAAGATCGCCGATGATATTATGTGATGCAAAATTACGGTTTTTATAGCCTTCCGTCTCCTTATATATTTATTTATATTATGAGATTTTTTTTTCGTGCAATATTAATATATCTCAGTTGAGGATTTTTGATATTTTATTATACTATTTTAAATAATTCGTAGTTTTTGGGGCATTAGGGCATGCTTGATACCAATTTTGTGGGGTGAATAACAGCAAGCTGAACCGCATTCAAATACAGAATCAAAAAATTATATAATATAAAAATTTTCTAAAGAGAAGAAAATAAATGGTTAGTTTGGAGTTGAGATTGGTGAGGATGTTTGATACAAACTAGGAGTCACCTTAGAACTTCCACTCACGTCGTACTGCTGAGTACCATCTCTATTCACGAGGGATGATATCTATGGTAGAATTCTCAAAGTATATTTTGAAATCAAACTCAAGATTACTTCACCGAAAAAGAGGTCAAAAGCCAAACTGCTGAGAGAGATTATATGCATGTGCGAACCACTTCATTTCATTTCTATGAGCTCTATTTATCATGGATTGCTGTCTCGAATCATGCCAGCGGTGCATCATTTTATATGGTGCAAGAATTTGTCGTGCCAAAGATGGCAGGGCATTGAATCTTGCCTAAAAATTTTTGTTGGCAACGGTTACGGCATTGCAAGTGGCCTATTTAAGGTGGACATACGTGGGAATGAATAGTCATTCAAAAAATCATGCATCAAAAGCTAGCCTCGTTACCAAAAAAATTCATGGGAAACGAGATACATCTCACATCTTAATCGTGCTTTGATTACACGGTTACGCTCATCAAAGAAACTTCACCAGAAAAGGCAAGCTTCGAGTGCTCTGCTGCTTAACTCGTCTAATTTTTGCGCCAAACTTTTGGCAAGACCATTTGCGCTGGGTGACGACGGGTCAAACAGCAAAAGAGAAAAGTAGCTTGGTTTTGAGCCAATCTAACCATCGGCGAGGATCCCGATCCATCGCTTTTGAAAAGGAGCTGCCAATTTCGAAATTTTCAAACATTTTGAAAAGGAACGGAAAGGGAAGAGAAACAAGGATGAGAAAAGGAGGAAACATTTTTAGATATTTTGATGGACATGCCCTTATTTGTCCTCGTCTAAAACCACTGGAGGTAGTAGGTTATCCCACTAGGCAAATGCGGCTGGAGTGGGGCTCATATGCTGTTCTAGTGACGCTTGCCGGCTTCTATTTTTTTTTTTTTTTTTATGACATTGGGTCCTCATCGTTCAACTAGAGACCATACACGGCTCCATTCATTTCTTGGACCGGGATACACCATCCAATAATCAAAGTCCATCACACGGATTTCAAAGTGCTCAAACTTCATCATTCATCTATTTGCATGGCAATCGATACGATAGTGGATTTGTGCGAAGGAAGGTGGATCCTCCTTTTGCAAAAGATACAACCCCCATCCACTAAACCACAGCTCTAATAGAAGGAAAGTCAATGGAGTAATTACAAAATTATGAATAATTTTGATTAAATGTAATATAGCTGGTGAATGTCCTCTGAAGTTATTTTGCCTGTCGGTGTGGGAAATTTACAATGAACGTGCTCTGCGAAAAAGATGGAAAAATTTATTTAATTTGAGAGAAAACTACCATAGGATCTAGCTCTATTACGTTTCTTTTCTTTTCTTTTTCCCCTCATACTTCTACACCGTTGGCCATGTTGCATGGCACAAGTAGATTGATGCTTTGCATCACCTTCTCTCATGAACTAGATGGCATGCCAATAATGCAACAAAACCTTTTGCCACCGAGACTTGGTTCCCATTGCATTACCTGTAACACTAACAAATCAATCAACAAGGCCGCTATCATCCAAACACTAAACAAAGATATTTTCTTAATTTCTACCTTTCACTGGCACTAACAAATCTAAGCTCAAGAAAAGTATAAGTTGATGTTTTAAATTTCTTGAACTCAAAATGCCCCTTTTTCGTCAAATAAGAATATAGAAGTTTAATTTGTTGACATTAAGGCTCGTTTTAGAAACAAATAAAGACCGGATATCCAACTTCTCTTCCTTGTGGATGTTAAGGAGTTGCTTTCTATCATATGAGATGCTATGGAGCTGTAACATATATGCGCACATAAACAATTCTCTTGCCGTGGGGCAGGAGAAGATTAGTGCAACTCACACAATTTATTGCCAAACACATGGGTTAGTTAATAATGAAGTTGTCAAATCATTAGTTATCGGCCTGTTGAACTTTTTAGTTGCGTATTAGCTAGATACCCTCAAGCAATTTTCTTATTCATGTTGATCATGCAAATAGAAATCAAATCATTCTAAAAACAAATCCTTAACCATTGTTCTATTAAATCACTATTTTTTGCTTGATTCCTCTTTCAGCATTAGGGTTCGGGTTGTTTCTTTTGCATGGAAGAAGGATTGACTTCATTAATATGAATTCACCATTAGATTGCGTAGAAGCCGCTTTGAGATCTAGGAAGATGGATAAATGAAAAAATTCGGAATGCTTTGAGATTAGCACAAGATGCCATCCTATAATTGGTATTGCATGCAAAAGAAGATCAGTAATTTTTTTTATATGAAAAACACAACCTGAACCATTTATAAAATTATGAAATCCATGTCATTAAGATATAACAAAATCCATGTCATTAAAATAATATATATATATATAAACATTACCAAGAAGAAAAGAGAACAAACAAAATAAGATAACAAATTAGAAAACCATGATAGGAAAGAAAAGAAAAGGAAAAAATATAATGAAAAACAAGGAGCTAGAGTAACGGAGATGTATTAGGGTGTGAGATGGAAGTCCGTTGTCGCACTTGTCAAAGGGAGACTATTTTAAGTGTAGGCAGCTTGGATTGATGAAGGATCATTATGGAGATAATCTTATATAAAGAATAGTGCAATAATTTTTAATGCTTTATACTTGATAGATTATTTGAGGATCGCGTTGCATGCTCATCATTATATTAGTTCTTGAAAAGTGTAAATGCAAATTAATTATCATATTAAAAGAAAAGAAAAAAAAAACATTTGCTTCCTGCTTGATATGGAATACCAACTCACAGAATCAATCAATTGTGAAGTCATATGATCATGATAACTTATATACATTTTTTATAGAAAGAAAGAAAGAATTGGAGTCAAATAGCCTCGCTAAGAGGCCTGCAGTCACGTTAAAAATGAAAAAAAGAAAAATAATTTAGGAGAGGTGTTTGAACCAAACTACTCCAACCTTAATAAGAGAGGTGGATAAGTACTTGTCCTTTAATTAAAATGTAAAACTATTTCAAATAACCCGGTTGCCCTTCTCCGTCTTCTTTTCTTGCTACCACTCTAGCCGTGGCAGAGTATTTTGCCTACATAAAGGCAGTTCCTTCAATACACATGCATCATATATATATATATATATATATAAACTATTGTCCTTTTGGGCAGGAAGCAATTAATTTTTTTTAAAAAAGTGATGTTCTTAAGTTTTCCATCAACGGTTCTATCCCTTCTTTCCACGCCCAAATCGTGGAATATTTTGAGAAGGTTTTTATCCAAAAAAAAAAATCTTATATTTTGAGAAACATGAGTGGTTTGCCTACTCAACATATTAAGCTAATGGATATAGATAACATACAATATGATATAAAAAGGTCACAAAACTATTTTGCACCATTTACTCCTCAAAGGGAGGAATAAGAATAAAATACACTGGTTGAAGAGCATGTAACAATTTAAGATGAGCCATGATGAATGAGATGCATAGGAACGAGAAATCTAATTGGCATGATGCACCAGCGATATGGTGTATAATTTCTATGAGGTGCATATATTAGTTTAGCATTGCTTATATTGAATTCATTCTTTTAATCTTTTTGGAAATTGTTTTATCATCATTTATGTTTATAACACTTTGGGCTTGGGCCAAGAAACATGAGCAATTCTTTGGGCTCGGACAATCCACAAAGATCCAAGATACACGAATAATATCCTTGTTCCCACTTGGGCTTCCATTTCAGATGTCCAGCCCACTCAATCTTAAACAGACCATTCTTCGGATGGTCCACTGGAAGATGATTTGGGGCAGCCATCAATCAAAGCAGACGTGTAATTCAAGGCTTAGATGGAGCAGTACGTGTCGAGCACGAAGACGTTACTATTATTTTGTGGCCCAGCTATCCACATCGTAAAAAGGCCAACTCTTTGCACCATTAGTTTGTGGCGCGGACTACGAGCAGTCGTATACTCCATTCTTCGATAATGTACACTTTTTTATGCTATTATTTGTCCTCCAACCACTAAGGATGGAGACGAGGGGTGTGTAATACGTGTTAGCCGAGTGTTTAGTTGGCGGACGCGCCGAATGGCATCACCGAATCAGACGAATAGCACCAAGAGGATATCCCCCAGAACACACGCAATATTCCAGTCCCTCCGAGCTTTGTTCGCTAGCCCTTTTTTTTCAGCATGGAGGATGGGATAGAGCTACGGTTCTCACTAACATCCACCTTATGGGCTATCTATCTCATTATTATCTGCCTTCTGGAGTATCTCATTATTGGCTTTTATTGGTGCCAAAAAAAGAGTAGAAAATATGCAGAATATATCACATGAGACGGCTCCTTTTAAACTCTAATGTTTTCATTAGTCATTTATCACAATTCAAGATTTTATTTAAAATAATTAGATGATAAATATTATTTAATCTTATATAAATATCTAGAATCCATTCATTCGTGCAATCGATCGCCGAGGTTTCTTGCATGCAATGTGGTGCGTCGGGGTGGAAGATAGCATGGAAGGAGGGATGTGTTTTTAGGTTTTGAAAGAGACGAGCAGAGCCAGTTCAGGTATATCTCTTTAAAAAAGTTGTCCTCCAAATCACCTTGTCGAGTGCATAATGATTGAAGCATGGAACAAAGTTGGCCTGGATCTGTTCTACGTTGGACCGAGAGGCGCATGCTCAACAACAATTTGGTGGGCTACTTCAAAGAATGTCCAAAGCACTAGATTGCAAGGTATGTGAAGCTATCGCCGAAAGCCAATGTAATGCTTGACCTGACAGCCTAACTCATAGGTCTAAATGCTTCACCGATCGATCTACGTACGTGGGTCCTGTCTCTTTTTATCTTTTTTTTGGCTTTTGCTGCACCTATTTCTTTCTTTTTCCTTTTTTTTTTTCTTTTTTTTTTTATTGCCCTTTCTTCTTTTTACACTGGGAAGGAGTCCCACCGGTTTGCAAGTACCCAAGCTAGCATCGGACTCGAATCTAGGATTTTCACTTGAAGAAATTCCCACCCTATTTATTGCCAAATCTTGAGGGATAACACTGCTCGGGACTCCAACCCGAACCCACAGGATGATGTGCAGGTCCTTTTTGCACCCATCCATACCTCTCTAAAATGAGGATAGATTCCCATCATTTTACACAAAATAATAATGCAAAAAAAATTGCATGGTAAATTTTGTTACATGTTTAATATTTTTTTCTTCTTCTCTCCTTCTCATTACTTAATCACTCTGCAAGATAGACATTTTTGATTTGTTAAGAACTCGAAGAAATTGTAGTTGGATGGAATCAACTAAATGCATTCATAACTGCCTTTGAGATCAGCTTCTTTTCAATTCATTTGGCAAGCATACGTTGGATGCACTTCGGGAATAAGTGGAATACAAATAAGTTCTTGCGGTGAAACCACTACTTACTCCTATTCTTTATCTCTCCAATAGATCCAGGCCGGCGCTGTTTTTTGCTCGCTAAAAAGGTTTTCTTTGAAATAATTATCTCTAGGACAAGAGGATTTTATCGAGATAACTATTCCATTTTCCTTTCCATGTTTTAAAAAATTATCGGACAATTTTATGCTTGCATTATCCCTAAATAGTGCCTTAAGATTATGTCCCACCCAACGCATCCTGGTAAACAGCCACCTCGTTGTTCCAGGGCGCGTGACGGTGGGTCGTATAAAATAAGTTGCCAGTTACGTCATAACAATTTGCATTATAATTTTTTATTTTCTTTTTAAAAAAATTGCCCAAGCATGGGTCATAGAATATTATATCAATGATGTCTAAATTTGGGATATAATAGAGATGCGACAGAATACCGCATATGTTTTTAAATATTTTTTTTTTAGTATCATGCAATAATTCTTATGTTTTGATTCCCTTGCATATATCTTACCAAGAAAGGAATAGAGATGGCAATGAATCGGATCGATCGCTCTCTATATTTATGCTATTAAAATAATAATAATAATAATAATAATCATCATATCCATACTCACTCCATATATATCTCAAATTGGGTTGGGTATATTTAAATCGGTCTCTTATTTTATCCTTCTCTATTTTCTATCTCTACCGTCGTCCCACCACTACTAGCTATTCTATCTCCAAATCTTATAAAATATCATGCTTTTATTAAGATTAAGCTTTCAAGACCTCAAGGGATCAACTCACACCATCAACTCGCACAAAATCCTATATGCTCGAGAAAAAATCTCAATCAAAACCTAAAAATCTCTCCGATCTTCCTTAGGTGTTCTCCTTTCCTATAGATCTATGAAAAAAAGAATGAACTGAAAAAAAAAAATCAATCTATATAAGAAAAGGTTTTATCTTTTAATTTTTTTAATTTATTTTGATTGATTTTTCTTATATTTTTTTTGAATATTTTTTCTATTTTTTCAATTCTCAGAAGCCTCGATTCGATGGGAGGCTTGGAGCGGCCGAATAGAAAAGCTAAGATAATTACTAGAATTTTATTGGAACCTTAACTATCAAGCCGCCGCCACTAGAAGAGGGTGCTCGAGTGGTGAGATTTTTTTAGTTATTTAAATAAAAAAAATGTTATCGAGATAAATTAGGAGTGGAGTATATCATTATTAGTATTTGATTTAAATTTATTTTAAATATTTTTTTAAAATTTATATCTCTGTCCCTTAATTGAATCAGATAAAATTTATCATTGGATATTCATTAGATGAGAAAAAATCGCTATGCCTAAAAAAGAGGCAGGTAGGATCGTGTTAGAACTACATGATTATATGGTAATTTTATCAGAGGGCTGTGATTAATGCTCTCGAAGGGGACAAATTCGATATTTTTTATTGAAGGCAGGCCGGTTGCGTAAAGGCACTCCTGTCAGCTTGTCAGCTCGCAAGAGCAAAGAAAACGATGGCGAGAAGCCCATCCCCAGAAAACGACGAAAGAAGAAACCCGAAAAACAGACAAGCACGCCTGGCCTCTTTCCAGCCCATGAACGCGGTAAATAACTAAATTGCCCTTCTGGCGAATACAGAAGCTTAAAAGCTTCTAAACCCTCTCCCGATCATAAATCCTTACACGTCTAATAGTTATTAATTGTTAAATTTAGGTTAACACGACAAAGAGACGTTATCCACCAGCTCCTCACGATCATAAATAAAATCTAATGCAAAAAAACATTGTCGGCAGTTTTCAGGGTAATATATCACACAATATATCCTAACTCGATGCCATGTTATTTTCCAAGTAACAATGCATGATTGATTTTTTTTATCAAACTTTTATCACTTTATTTCTCTAAATCAAACTTTGACAATCTTAGTACTTGGACTTATTTTTTTTTTAAAAAAAATATGACACTCAATTCTTTGTCCTCATTTTAGTACTACTTGAATGTACTTCTATACCAAATTTTTTGAATATCATGCTTCTCCTTACTTGCATGAAAATCAAAGATAATAAATATGGATCGAAAGAAGGATAATTATTAAGAAAAAATATATCTTATGCGGCATGCACCATGTGATCATACATGCCGATAATTATAGTTGCGGTGAATGGAGATAAGCATTTGACCTGTAGAAATGAATTTATGATAGGGTATAATTTCTCTCGAGGGGCAAAACTAAAAGAAGTGGTTCATAATTCAACCCAAATTCCTCCTAACCTTTATAACTTGGTATAGATTGCTTCCTTTTTCTTTTTCTTTTGTTGGGTAATGCAAGTTCCATTTGATGGATGTTTCTAAGCCGAGCAAGCGAACATTAAAAATGCCCGTCCATTCCATGGGGCAACGTTGTCATTTCAAAATCTTCCACTCCCGGGCCGCACCTCACTCCTTCCAGCACTCCTCGGGAAGGCGTTTCCTTGAGGTTCTAAACAAACGGATGAAAAATGGTCGCAAATCACATCTACATTACTATAGTTTGGACCAACTCCCACCAAACGTGGCTTAAACTCCATAGCTAAAATTCTAGATCGAGCCTATAAAAAAACCCCATCCTCTCTCTTCGACTTCCATCCCATGCATTGGAATCCCATCTTCACCACTTCTCTTAGTAGTCCAGAGCTCCACATTACCATATGGCGTCGTCTTCCAAGGACGGCAACAAGAGGTTGGTGGAGTCGCTCTACGAAGCGCTGTCACGGGGGGATACAGAGGCGGTGGCAGGGTTGATGGCGGAGGACTTGGAGTGGTGGTTCCACGGGCCACGGCGGTGCGAGCACATGCGGCGTGTGCTGACCGGGGAGGCGGGGCACGGAGATCACTTCCGGTTCGTCCCACGGAGGGTGACGGAGGTGGGGGATGGGGGGTGGGTGGTGGCGGAGGGGTGGGAGGGGGACCAGGCCTACTGGGTCCATGCCTGGGCCGTGGAGGACGGGGTCATCACCCGGTTCAGGGAGTACTTCAACACCTGGGTCACTGTGAGGGAGCTCGACCGGATGCCGACCGGGGCCAGCAGCTCCAGGGGAAGCCGGGACGGCCCGGCCTTGTGGCAGAGTGAGGCCCTGGTGCACCTGCGACGATCCCTGCCAAGCCTGGTACTCGCCATTTGATTGGTGTGCTTGCATGCCATTGGGTTTAACGTACTAGGTGTGTTTTAATTGGAGGAATTCAGAGGGAACCCTGTTACGTACCAATTTGATCTTTCGGGTTGTGAAGTTTAGGTTCCATGAAGGGGGGTGTGGTTCTCACCAGCCGGTATTCTAGGGAGTACTGCATATGAATTTGTTGGCTAGATTGGGATTATTAAATGTTCATAGACTTTGATGAATAATGCACAATCTTTTCCCTAAAAAAAATTATGAATGATGTGCTAGTGGATGGTGTATATATATTTTTTTGACAGAAAGAAATTAAGGCCCTGCCACCCGAAGTGGGTGGCATGTATCGAATAATTAGAACCCAATAATAGGAAGATAACCGGATATTGGTGTGGAACAACAAAGAAGCATACGAGTTATCTCTACAATAAAAAATTAGTACGTTGAGCTATAATTCATATAAGAAATAGTTGAGTATGTCGTGTGTTCATGTCACCAATGATACAAAACTGAAGCACGTAAGAACATGTTCGGATTGTATTTTTTTTTGCTTGTCTCACGATCCTCTGCAGTGTGCAGTTTGTATTATAGAACCTGTTACAGCGTTTGATGGCTGTTCATCTACGATCGCTATTTAAAAATGGATGACGATCGAACAAGTTGTGCCATATATGATACGTATAGACATCTTGGTGTTCATCTTTCGATCGGTGGTAGCCATTAAGTGCTGCTTATTGAATTTTATAGTATAAATTGCACGCTATAGAGACGTGTTTTTTGCACAAAGGAATGATTCATGCAGCTTCTCTTGTGATATTGCTTCACGTACGGTTACTTCAAAATTTGCGCAGTTCGATTGAAAACAAATTTAGATTGTTTTAAGATTTGTATAAAAAAAAAAGGAACGATCATTCTTTCGTGCGAGGGATACAACCAAAACCCGTTGTAATATGCGCTTTCGAAGGGATGGTTGCCAGGCTTCTATCTAGCGGTTAAACAATCGCATTATTAGAAGAGGCTATTATGACAATCAGCACGCGCAAAGCGTGTGCTTTATTTCATGGATTGTTATCAATCTATAACATGCACTTTATCTAATTTTAAAGAAGCATATGATTCCTACCGAAAAAAAAAAAAAAAGGAGCATATAATTAATGGATGTCATCTCATGATTTATCCTTATTGTCTTTTTGTGTGGATTATGTCCTATTTGTCGACCGCATTACTGATACGGTGAACCTGTCATTAGAAGAGGACGAAGAATCCAAATTTTAGCTACATCACGGCTTGTTGCTGCAACGGCTTCTAAAGGTTGAAGGCCAGAAGCCCGAACAAAATGGAGCACGGAAAACAACGATCCCCTTCCTACGGAAACGGCTTGCAAGAGTGCAATCCAAGTCAAAATTTTTTTCTGAAAAAAATTACCTGCACCGAGTGCACCACGTCAGTAGTATACTCACAGAAACAATCCGAAATAAGATGAAAAAGATAATAATTTGGAGGCTCACAAGAATGATAAATCTGATTAGTGAGATACATGTCTAATCTGATGTACGTACGTTCTTGATATAGGATATAATTTATTCTTTTTCGATGGATTATGTTGGTGCAGAATCTGATTGACGTCGGATCGAACTAGAGTGGAGGGAGACGACGTCGGCTCCGATGACCTGCAAAATAATATCTCATCCGAAGTCGATGATGATGGCTTCGGCAGGATCTTCCGACGATCAAAGCAGCTTTTCTAACCAACAGAAATGGAGTACTTAGAAAAGAGTTCGGCAAAATTTTGGAAAGGAGAAGAGCGCTTAGAGAAAACGTATCTAGAGGATTCCTTTTTATAGATGGAGTTTAATTGATAGTGACGGTCATACCGTCCGATAGTGGGCTGCTCGAAACTACATGGTGTTCAGTACGGAGAGGAAGGTATCGTCAGGCTGATAGTGACAGCCATACCATCCGGTAGTAGGCCACTCGGGGGCTGCGTGGGATTTGCTACGGAGAGAAGGGCATCGTCAAACTAATAGCGATCGTTCATCGAGATTTAATGGCCATAGTTCGAAGGAAGTAGGCGTTGGTTGATGAAGAACTTCGATATATATCAATTCCAGAGGAGTTCGAACTTCTGAAGGGAATACGTCTGGAGGGGATCATCCAGCAATAATCCACTGGAGAAATCCAACTGAAGGAGAAGTCCGGAAGGAGTTTGGCTCCTGGAGAAGTTTGACCGAAGGAAGAGTTTGAAGGTGTCGTCAGGCTGATAGTGACAGCCATACCATCCGGTAGTAGGCCACTCGAGGCCGCGTGGGATTTGCTATAGAGAGAAGGACGTCGTTAAACTGATAGCGATCGTTCATTGAGATTTAATGGTCGTAGTTCGGAGGAAGTAGGCATTGATTGATGAAGAACTTCGATATATATCAATTCCAGAGGAGTTCGAACTCCTGAAGGGAATACGTCTGGAGGGGATCATCCGGCAGTAATCCACTGGAGAAATCCAACTGAAGGAAAAGTCTGGAAGGAGTTCGGCTCCTGGAGAAGTTTGGCCGAAGGAAGAGTTTGGAAGGAGTTTGGCTTCTGTAGAAATCCGACTGAAGGAGGAATTTAGGAGTTCGGCTCCTATAGAAACTTGACTAAAGGAGAAGTCCGGAAGGAGTTCGGCTTCCATAGAAATTCGATCGAAAGAGAAGTTCGGAAGGAGTTCGGCTTCCGTAGAAATTCGATCGCAAAAAAAGTTCGGAAGGAATTCGGCTCATATAGAAATCCGACTTAAGGAGGGGTCCGGAGGAAGTTCGGCTCATGTAAAAATCCGATTGAGGGAGGAATTCGAATGGAGCTCGGGAGAAGTTCAGCCGCTGAAGAAGTTCGACTATTGAACGAGTTCGACCGTTGGAGAAGATCGGCTGGAATTCGATCGCTGGAGGAAAAATTTTGGATCGAAGCTCTTCCGTGATTACTAAATGTATTAGACTAAGCATCAGATTGAATTTCGATGGGAGTAAAATTTACTTCCAACAGGCTATATGCTTCCGCTTAATTGATGCATGATACTTCATCAAAAGTCACCGCTAGAAAGTAAAGGTGGTTGCAGGTAAGAATAACCGGCGTTAGATGGGCAATATTCGCAAGATCACCTACTGAATGCCGATAATTAGGGAGAACTAAATGAACAAATGTGTTTTATGGACATCAGCAGATGTGATGCATGGCACGTGGTTGAAGACATTCTGCAGTGCAGCGTGATTTGCTAGCCAGGCTCTCATGACTCATAAACCTCCATGTCATACTTACCCTGGGGAAGGGCAGGCCAGTCGATTACGTATCATTTTCCAAATTTGATTTGGAAATATGAAGCAAGATATTATTCTTACCTAAAAAGGTGGTTCTCCACAGTCCTTTGATGCACGCTTTGCGGATGTGACATGGTACACCGTAATGTGATGTGTTAGGTTTTGGAAGGCAACCAATATGGTAGCTAGATATGCCCTCGTATTCAATACCGCGTTCCATAACATCTCCGGAGAGGCTACATCAAAAGGATATGTAGGACATCTAACGAAGACCAAGCAATTGTGATGAGTTGGAACAGCACTGGAAGTTTTGGCATGGAACCACCACAAGCTTTCCTTTGGGATCGATGCCAGAGATACTAGCCATTCCAACCCAAGGGCACCCAAAGTCCTAGTTGTTTGATTCAATCAGGTAGGGGATGATCAAACCTCCACCGTGTAAATGAAACTGTAGCAGCCATTTCAACCGGTTTTCCATCGAACCAATATTAGGGCCCATACAGCCGAACCCAAATGACCCAAGGCATGCTTAAGATTGCTTCATGCTACCCTCTTATATTACATCATTTTATAATTAGGCCGGGATTAAACTTAGCTAAAAACAATTTAGCCCTGGAGAGAGCTTCTTGACTACTTTGTGGATGGTCGTAACAGATATTCTTTCTATGTTTTTAAATACTTTAATTTTTGATTCCTATGGATGTATTTATTCTAGATTAATTTAATAAATTCATTTTGGAAAAAAAAAGAAAAAGAAAAGAGGGCGCAATCCATATAGTTAGGCTGGGCTCGTTATTGGGCCGTGACATTAAATACAGTATTTGCATTTAGTCAGAATCCCGCGAGATAAATAAAAGCTTTAAACTCGATGTCATGAAGCAAAATAGAATGGGCCTGTTAATTGTAGGGTCTAGTTTAGGAGAAATTATAAATCGAACCAAATCCAGTAGCTCAATGATAGACCAGTCCAACCATGGAGCAATACATTTGTCGAGCGGAGGGGAGAAAGTTCACCGGTTTATCAAAATTAATTAAAAGGAATTACAAGAGAGAGGAAAGATTATGACCAGATAAAGGAAACGGAGAGCTAATGAAGTGGTGGGACAAATGCAAAATGTGAGAAACAAAAGAGAATGATCCCCAATATTGCAGATATTTAGACCACCCTTTTGGAAGAGAGGGTTAACCGAAGAACCGATATATTCATTTGAAGAAGACTTTTGCGGAACTCGTTAAGGTCTGGATGTCTAAGAGAGGTTTATTAACCATGATCATGAGCATTAATTATGCAGTCCACCAAAATTTCAAACTCCTGAGTCCGTCCCTACGTTCGACAAAGCAGTTGAAATGTTGAATCTAGAGTCCGACTCTTGTACAGCAGATTGCATCAAACGGGCAGAGTCCTTAGAAAGATCAACCTAATAGACCTCACACTAAGTTATCTCACATGTCGTCAAGGTCATGGTCGACGGTCCCATTTCATGGCCTTTTTTCCACATTGCATCGATTTATTCCCTGCAAGGATTGTTTTACGGTGCATCATCACTTGTCGATCGGTTGGCATCTTTTTTCAACACATCAAGACATATTCCATGGTGAACATCAAAAGAAATTGGATCTTGCAAAGGTGACAAAATTCGCCTTTCTCCATCTAGTTAGCAACAGCCTCTAATACTGTGAACTCCACTTTAATTTGGTGTCCTCTTTCCTGGCCATGTCTATAATTCCTCCACCAAGATACGGAATATTCTTATCCAAGCATAGCTATCATGGTTCTGAGCATCCTCTTATCAGAGATGCGAGAAAAGGGATCTGTAAGGCGCTGGGCGGTGCTCCATAACATAGGGAAGTTTTTATATAGGATACATGGTTCGAAAGATGAAATCATCCGCAACATAAGAAATTGTGTCTCCTCCACCAGTGACATGACAGGTTCGTTCTAATATAGTGATGACAACGTCTGAAATTATAAAAACTTTGGTCCCTATCTCATATAAAATGACAGGCATGAATTATAATTTAGTGGATGCTTGTTTCTTCTGGTGCAAGATAACTTTGGTGCATGCATGATTGAAAGAATGCAAGCGTCCATTTTTTTTTTTTCTTTTCCCCCCAAAAAGAGTTTCCAGGAGGTTTGCAATTTTTTTTTTTTTAAAGAAAAAGATAAAACTGCCTCCATCCCCTCCTTGCAAGGGAGTTAATCCTTGGCTAACATGAAATAAATCACCGGATGCGTTCATCGCTGGTTGTATCACGTTGTCCTCAGGATCTTTGGATGCTTGACTCATGGCAGCTCTGCCGCTCTTTTCTATTTTTTTTCCCTAAATAATATTTTGGAGAAAACAAGAAGGTTGTTACATTGAACAAGATTAGGTTTACCTACCAATGTCAGGACGGCAACATGGTGCTATAGGGGGTTGCCAATTGTCCATAAATGCAAGAGACACGGATTTAATTATTACCGTTTATTTTCTTTGTATTCTAGACTAATTGCCAATCTGCTTTCCAAGTTTCGATGAATAGGAGGGAAAGCGATTTGTGGTACTACATGCTTGGTAATTAATAATTCTCTCCCTAATCCTTTCTTTTAAATTTTAGAGCCGGTAAATGGTAAATGCTGAGTGTTATAAATAACATTCTACTGTAACGGAAACTCCATCTCCGTTTCAGATCAAAACCAGTTTTGATTCATGGTCTTTTCATCATCTAAAACTATTAATGAAGGTGTCGTGCATCTGCAACATGATCCATCCATGACACCATGGTTTTGCACATCCAAGCCACCATAGAATTGTTTGTATTTTGATTTTTTTCATACCTTGATAAGTAGTAGGGCTTGAAGTTTTCAAAATAATATTTTTTTTTCTTATATAATAAATAAAGATCTAATCTATTATGGCTGAAACTTGAAATGGTCAGATTTATGTAATCTTACTCCTATGTGCAAAGAAATTATTTCTATAAATGCTTGATATAGTCTAAAATAGGCACAGACGTAATTAGGTTCTTCAATTCTCGCGAGCTAGGTTCAATCCAATAAGCTCTGCAACTGCCGAGTTGTATGAAACCTAAGACGACCTGTCACCAACCTATGGCCTCCGACAAACAAAGGAGGATTAGTCACCGCTAGCATCTTTCACCAAAAGAAACTTTTTATTTTTATTTTTATTTTTTATGTAACTTGAGTTGGGTTCGTCCACCCGAGCCGCACCTATACCACTTCTGACATCGTAATCAGATTGCTGACCAAAGACCCGTTCTTTACCCCCCCCCCCCCCCCACAAAAAAAAAAAAAAAAAAAAAAAAGGGAAGGAAAAGTCCCGTTCTTCATCGTTAGCACCACGTTTCTCTCTATTCATCTTATTCCTAGAATAGGTGTGGTACAATTACTACGATAGACCGGACCTTATTCTTCTGGGAAAAGTCAAAGTAATATCAACCATAGAATAAATTATTCATGCCATGAATTTTGCAGAATAAGAGGTCTATAATAATAACAATTATTTAATTGAAAAGTGACATGATAGTGAGATCGCATATAATATATATGCTTGCACGCAGGCAAATAACTGTTTTTGAATATATCTCAGCCCGGATAACCAATCAACTTGACGTTTAGGTGAGGTGCAGTGAGGAAACGATCATCGAAACCTAACTGATGGAAAGCTACTGATCGTTAAATTGATGACATCTCAAGTGAAAATTAATATGGGCTCATATGATTAAGCGTATTTTAGTATGTATTATAACCATCAACTGTGTTATGATGTATACAATATATCTATCTAAAAAAACCGTGGTATGATGTATAATAATAAATATTAACTAGCACCACATGTGCCCACCACTGGTGTTTAGCATGGATAGCCTTTTTTTTTAAAAAAAAAAATACATAAATTTTAATTTATAAAATAGAGTACTCATATAAATTTAGCATGTATCTAATTAAAAAGATAATATATATATATATATATATATATATCATGGATAGCTCTACGAAATATCTAGAAACGCTTTCCTCATTTTCTCGTGGGTCCCGCCGATGCAACTTCAAAGAAACATCCAGGAACATCCCAGCCTTTGAGAACTTTTGTGTGTGGAGGATGAAAAGTATAGATAATGGAAAAAAACTTTATTTAATTTTTTTAAAAAAAATATAGAATTTTTTTTTTGAAAAAATATTTATGTGAGATATAAAAAAAATCTAATTTCCATCTATCCGAAGTTGGAATAAATTTTTCAAAAATATCATTAAGCTTTTAAATAGAATGATTTTTTTTATTAAAATAAAATATATATTATATATATTTTTTTAAAAAAATTAATAAAATTAATAAAATTATTTTTTTTTAGACGTGATAGCATCAATTTTTCGAAAAAATATTCTTAAGAAAAATACCTGTCGCAGCCCCAAACGAGTATTCGTTTCTTCGCTTTACGTCTTCTCCTCAGACCCCACCCGTCAGCGAGCTTTACCTTTTCTTCTCAGACCCCACCCGTCAGCGAGTGGGTGGAATAGTGGGTGATCTTCGGAGCAGTTTGGCATTGATCTTCTCCTCGTAAGCAGGCGTTCATACCCAACCATCCCATCTCGCCGTACACGTGGCACGGATCTGTCCACAGGCAGCTGACGCCTGTGGACGGACGCGGTAGTACTTTTCTTCATCTTTATCTGAAAATTTTTGCAAGAAAGCATCGTGGGTATCATTGGAATAGAAAAAAAAAAAAAAAAAGTGCGGCTCCATTATAGCCCGTGGTAGTGCAACCCCACAATAATTCTTTTTATCCAACACCCCCTTGCTTTCTCTCGAGATTTCCCACTCTACCACGCATCGCATCCACCTCCGCTACTTGTCTCAAAAGAAACCGCTTACGTGGTAACTGCTGTCGGGTGGTTTTCCGATCGCTTGGGAACTTCACCGTCGCTTATGCCGCTCGACGTTATCAAGACTTCCACAATTAAACAATGTGATGATCTAATGATACAAAGTAAACTTCAGTTCGTTTATTAAAATAACGACACATGCATCTTTTATTGAAGATTAAAACAAAGCAACTGACATCAGAAGAAAAAGAAGAGGAGAAACAATCTCTCTTCCTCATCTCTGGACACGGACAAATTAACCAACCGCACACACAAAAGACACAATCTAAGTAATTTTATCTCTAAAGCACACCCAAATCTAACCTAACCCCCGACACAAAGCCACACAGGGGGAACACACCAAGGCTTCAGCCCATCAAACAAACATGGAATGAAGGCTCCAGCCTGCTGATCTTATTTGCTAGCTTATTAGTAATACTTTTTATATTGGGAGAATATTATATATGATTAGATGGCGAGGACGAGGCCGGGGAGGGACTTCCGGGTCCGGTCGGGGAGCTTGCTCTGCCAGACGGGCAGGCAGTGAGGCTTGGGCACGTTGGAAGAGGTGGAGTCGTCGACGCGGGTAACGGTGAGGGAGGTGTTGAAGTACTCCCTGACCTGGGTGATTATCCCATTGGGGAGACGGTCCAGGCGTGGACCCAGTAGATGGAGCGGGCGGGGTCGGTGCCCTCGACGAGGACGGTGGAGCCGAAGGCCTCGATGGAGCGGGGGACGAACTGGAAGGACTCCTCTGGAGAGGCGCCGGTGAGCAGGCGCATCATGTGCTGGTGGGAAGGGGGGCCATGGAACCACCACTCGATGTCCGGGGCCAGCAATTCGTGCACCTTCTCCACGTCTCTCGCGTTTAACGCCTCATACAGCGCTCGCACCACCCACTTGTGGCTCTCTTCCTGTGTCTCCACAGCTTCTATCTCGTGTTGGTTAGCCAGCTCCGCACGAGCCCCTTGGCTCTACCTTCCCTAACAACAACAACAACAAAGAAGAAGGGAGAGGAAGAGGCGAGAGAAAGGAGGAGGTGGAGGAGAAGAAGATAGGAAATAGTACGAAGGGTGGGGAGTTGGGACCAAGAAAGGGGCAGCTTGGGATCAAGAAACGAACAGGAGAGAGAGCGGATGGTGGGGTTGGGCTTTTATGGAGGAAAGAGGGGGTGTGGTGGATACCTGGATGGGGTGTGAGACATGGAACACAGCACACGGTGCAAGGTCGCGACGTGTACGTGGTCGGTTCCTCCCAGCCTACGCAAAGTGACGAAAGTCAAGCCACTAAATTTGACCAACTCGCGTGGTGTGCGTGAACTGGCGTGGGACCCATTTTGTCCTTGTGGGCTGGCCTTTGCGCGAATCCGGGTCCGTGGTATGCGGGGAAGGCAGATTAGCTTGCGGTTCTTATACAGGCCAATATATTTGGCCCACTGGACTCAGATGGAGAGGAGGAGGCTGGGAAGGTAGATTGTAATTAAATTATATAAGAATGTGATTTGCATTACATTAATAGCGACTGGTTTATCGATTAGTACATTTTGCTTATCAACTGGTCCAATCTTTAGGAGTGGACAAAGGCCATACATCCTGGCCCTGATCTGTTGCTAGCCAGATATATTATTCTCCTTCTTGCTTAGTGGACAATCTCGGTTGTCCATTAATTTGGGACAACATGACACTGTTAGCCGATTGCATCAAATTTGTTCGCTATTTAGTGATTCATTGCACAAGAATTTTTGGCATTTTCTTATGATTGCATTACATGTTTCTCATGTGGAAGATATTTTTTTTATCATTCAATGTTTTTTTTGTTTTCTGAAATGTTTATAATCCCATGTTGTCAATAAAGGGTGGTTGATTCTCACAAATTTTTTTATCGCATGATGTGTTATAGGGAAAAACAAAATAACATTCTAGCACAACCACAAGATAGTCTATGGTCCAATAAAAAGCGCCGGGTACGATGATGAGGATGTTGACACAACTATGGGGCAAAATACGGAACAAAAATGATTAAAATAAGTAATTTAGAAAAGTTTTGCAAGTTTGCTTTGGTTGCCAGATTTACGAGTTTTATGGAGGAAGATATGCAATGCAAGATTAAAATTAAGATAATCATGAAAATTTGTTTCCGATGGGATAGTATGAAATTACGATGATAAGAAGTCCCACCATTATATATATATATATAATAATAATAATAATAATAATAATAATAATAATAATAATAATATATATATATATATTATTATTAAAAATTATTTACTTCAGAAGTGGAGCAATTGGCTTTTCATAGGAGATGCTGGAGTGATTTGCAAAATAAAGTCTGAATCGAAGGATTTGACTCCGACGAGGATCCTCTGACTCAAGTCAGTAGAGAACGATTAAGCAATAATGAATTCTCTGAGAGGGATTTCTTATTTACCTGGATCTTCGAAATTTATGATATTTATAGGAAAGCTTTATGCGATTGTTACGTCATTTCATTAATTTTGGACCACCAACATCGTCGTAGCGAGATTTCTGGGCTTTTTTTGAACGAAAAAATTGTTATCAGTATGATCAAAATGCCTTATCTATTGTCGATAGTTTAAAATGAGTGGAAAGCAGTCTGTTCATGATTGGATTACAACTGTGTTGCCGTTAATCTACAAGATGATTCATCTGTCCGAGATGATTTATAAGTTATGAATATCATCTGAGGTTCGTCGGAAAGAATAGGTTGGATCCATTACTTGAGATTGGACATCAGTTCAGAGGGTATTATGATAATTTTATTGATCCTTGGGTGTTTATAGATAGGAACTAAACTAAGATATTTTTAAAGTAGATCGGATGATCCGAAATACTTAGATTACCATCAAAATACTATATATATATTTGATAAAATCGTGCCACATAAGGTACCCCCCCCACCCAATATGGTGTTCCACTAACCGATGTTGCTATTCATGTGGGCATATTGATGTTGCGTAGCCTGGTAATAAACCAGAGTAGTTGCGTTGGTCTCACCATACGAATGGAAATATGTAAAGAAAATTTAATTAGAATGAGATTAGATAACGTTTATAGGATCGCCCGTCTTTTCCATATCTTTCCATTTATTCCTTATAGCCTTTTTATATATATTTTTTCCTCCTAATTTATTCCACAAACATACCCCTACGCTCCAAATCTGATGTCAAATCTTGTCACTCTACCGTAGTCCCTTTGATGGAACCTATTCTGCTTAGGAATTAGGGCTGATAGGATGTTAATATATTCATATCTATATTTATTTTAAATTATAATATTATAAATTAGATATAAAAAATATAAGCATAACATATAAATTGAATAATTAAATTTTTATATTCTAAGTCAAAAATTAATATTAAATAAATGTTAAATTAAATTAATAGTATGTTAATAAAATCATTTATTGTTTGAAAATTTATAAGTATTATGTTAAATTACATAGAATTATAAATAAAATTAA
Source organism: Cocos nucifera (assembly GCA_006176705.1). Taxonomy (NCBI): domain Eukaryota; kingdom Viridiplantae; phylum Streptophyta; class Magnoliopsida; order Arecales; family Arecaceae; genus Cocos; species Cocos nucifera. Next base: position 433,603 of record QRFJ01000218.1, on the reverse strand, counting down.
AAAAAAAAATGAATATTAGTTGCATGGTTGAAGGCAAAAATGAATCTATATCAATATATCCCCCCGCCGAAACCCTGCAGCGAGCGAGAAAGCTACCGTGAAGGTAACTTGAAGCAAACGGATTTAACAGGTGGGAAAGTGGTGAAGCATCAAGGACGACATCGCTTTATCACCACGACCTTTTTCTTTCCTTCTTTCAACCTTACGTCTCCCTCCATGTTTAAAGTCGTGCGGGGGTTAAAACTCGCGCAGGTCCGATTTTGATATAATGTTTGTCCCAAGTAGTCGTCTTTGCATCATGTCGGCTGAGAGTAGCGAAAGCAACGGCTCTTGGGGGCCCTTCAGCTCTCGTCCTGCATTGGCTTGTGAGAACGACTTCCTAACTCGACAAACGATAATAATGTTACCTGGCCAATATCCATGGCTCCTTCCTTGATTAAATTTTTAGAGGATATATCATCTTACTCTTATCGAGCGATTGGATTTTCCTTTAGAAAAGTATTGCTGCTCATAGGCGTCTCATACTAGTCTATCAGACGAGACAAAACGTACCTCTCCACTATCATCTTTTAGGGGACATCAGATGTTTTAATCTCTGGTAATGTGATGGGAACAAGCTCCAACAACAATATAGACATGTTATTGGAGCAGGGGGTCCAGGGACCATCCAAACTTTCTACCATGGTCCACCAGTAATTGGTCCATTTATTTATTATTCGGGCTCCTAGACTTCCAGGATTTGTGCTAGTTCTAGCTGCTTTTATCTATTATGTTTTATTTAAGTTGTAGGCTTCTAGCTAGTTTGTTTCTTTGGTCGGATTCAATGTATGCCCCAATCGAGCTGGATAATGAAGTTTACTTCTCCAATTCCTGCATAAGAATTGCGACTCCAATCCTACCAGCCAGACCTCTCTGCCTGGCAACTAGATATCCTAGGTTTAAATTTGAGAGGGTGCATCGGTCTAGTATATTTAGGTCTTTTCAACTTTCTCTCTAGAAAAATTAATCTATTTATAAAAGTTGTCGAGTTTAAGAGATGCATGTGAATCAACCCATTTCAAGTCCAGTTGAGAAGATGCTTATAGCCACTCAAGAAGCACACCTGTTAGCGCAACAAGGACGTTTTGTTTGCCCGTGTGCGTGCTTGAACTGGCTCGCCAATGAACTACTCTGGCGAGAATAATCTCCAACTTTCAGACGGTGGGCTCAAAAAATTAGCACCATAAGCAGAGGGAATATCTACCATATGCTCAGGGTCTTGGCTGGTAGGGTTGCAAGTGGATTCGCAGAAGAAATCGAGATGAAGTTGCACGAAGCAGGAGCTTTGATGGCTGCTGCTTTTCTCGAAGATTGATTTAGGGATTAATTGTACGTCAAGGGCGGTGCATCTCTAAGCTGATTATTATATTGTACGAGATAAGAAAAGAAAATAAAATAAAACCACTGCAGCAGATGTTGATAGAGTGATCGATTTTGCTGCATTTGCATTTGAAAGAATAGATGGTGATTGTTGCCGCTAGAATCGGTGGTTGGCTGAAGCCGATAGATGTACGGGGTGGCGGACACCCTCCAAGGTGAAGCTGGGAGGAATGATACGAGGCTGGGGCGCTTGAAAATATGGTTATCTGGACAAATTTTCTAAAGAGAGACTCTCGGATGCTCAGGTTGGTTAAATTTTAGAAAACAGCATGCGTGGAGAATGCTACCAAGATCCTTACGAAAAGGTTGGCGGCGGTTAATATGGTTGAAACATAACGATATTCATCTTCTTTTGCGGTGCTGAGTTGGTGCAACTACCACTGAGACTTTAACGTAAACATGACTTTTTGTTGTTCATAATTCAAACATGGGCATCTTCGAGATTGGTTTCCTCCAAGGCCCGGGCAAGCAAATATTCGCTACATCACTTCACTGATGATCGTTCGAGATCATAAAATTGGAAAGTTGTTCGCGATGATGCTTGCATGTTGAATTAGCTAACTAAGATGAGTTCTTTCTTAAAAAAAAGTTTGTTTGTATAATGCTTTGCTCTATGGTCATGACTCATGAGACTTTAGGGAGCAGGTGTGGGCGGCAGTGACATGACCTTGAAATCGGGCACGTAGGCATCCACCATGAGATTCTCATTGCTCTGGAGAAATCTATCCTCTCCATGCATTCCAAGCGTATCCACTCTTTAAAAAGACAAAATATAATTCCTAGTTATTCCTTTAAAAAATATTCTTAGTGGAAAAATTAATTCCAACATGTTGCAATTAGAAAAGTTTTCCATGGAAAAAGTTAGTGCTTGGGAAAGTTGATGCCCACAACCACCGACAGATGACCGGATGTGACGTTAACTTCCGTTTGATCCTGCCAAAATTAACCTATGTATCAGGTGTGACGCTTCCACCGCTGCATCTCCGATATGTGTGCTTTAAATGTATCCTCCTACGCTAACATGTTGTCACCCACGCTACGGATACTTTCCTACTAAAATAATTGATTGAAAATTGGGATATCGTATCAATAATTTTCATGAAAACTGGGATATTGTAAGTGAACCGGAGAGTGTAATTTTGAAAAAGAAAGTTGATTAGGTGTTAGAAGGGGGATGATAAAATATGATCCGATCGTCAATCTAACTCATATTCAACTTACTATAAATAAATTTGGATTTAGACTAAACAAGTTTGGATCATAAACAGATCGATTCATTTAACCTATTTATTATTTGAATCAAGTTTAGATTTCATATGTCTAAGAAATCTAACTCATATTCAACTTACTATAAATAAATTTGGATTTAGGCTAAACAAGTTTGGATCATAAACAGATCGATCCATTTAACCTATTTATTATTTGGATCAAGTTTAGATTTCATATGTCTAAGAAAAATACTTTTTACACCGTAGACGGTGTCACTCCATGGACACCGCCCATAATGATTGGCTCTCGCGCAGAGTCGGAGCAAAAATAATTTTTTTTGGAGCACTGTGCTCCGACCCCATGCGAGAGCCAATCACTGCAGGTGGTGTAGAAAGAATTTTTCATATATCTAATCTGCTTAATTTATTTAACCCGTATAAGTTTTGGATTGAACCATATTAGTTAGTATTGGGCCAAATAAATGGATTGAGTAATGGGCTAGTGGGCTACTCCCAAGCGGCGCGCAATCTATGCTTTTTTCTCAATTCTTTCGATACCCCACCTCCATATTGCATGAGGTCCAATTGGACAGCATCAAATCTCAGGGTGGATGATAACATGCCATGCTATGCTTTATATTTCACCAATTCTCGGTTGCATCATGCTACCTCTTGTATTTCACCAATACCTCATCCCTACAGTGGATAGGGTTTTCTCTTCCCCTCCCTTTCCTTCTTCTTTGCACCATCGCCATTCCGAAGATGATGCCGAGGCCATGACCACATAAGCTTGCAGAAGGCTAAGGCGTTGAGGGTGCGATCAAACCATCAAAAGCGAAGCTGGAGGCGATCGAGAGCTCTAGTCTGGCGGAGCTAGAGGTAGTGAAAATGCAAGTTGGGCCGGTTGGCGAAGAGGTGGCCAAAAGCACGATCAAGCCTTCTATGATGGAGTTGAAGATAGCTGAAAACTCTAGTAAGGCGGCAAGAGCGCAAATTGGACCGGTTGGTGAAGAGGCAGTCAAGAGCACCGCGAGGGCGGAGAGGCTATTGGGTGGAGATGCGGCAAGGTCAGAGATATAGAGATCGAAAAGCAGGTTCCTATTTTTTTATTTATTTTTTTTAACAAGTCATAAATGGATCAGGTTTTTTTTTTTTTTAATTAGGTTATAAACGAGCTATAAACATGCCGGGTCGGATAGCCTGTTTATTAAGTAGGTTGGATTAGGATTTTAAAACCTAACCTATTTATTAACAGATCGGATCCGAATTCAGAGTTTTTTTAACTTAATCCATATCTGACCTGACCCATTTATATCCGATCTAATCAATTGCCATGGTGTGATATTGCTTGTTCCATGTTGAAATTACAAATTTTGTTCATATGACAACCATGATGCACAATTTACACTTCCTGCTTGGAAGAGCAAGATGTATTAACTAAATGTAGGCTCCAAATGGACAAAAGATCAATAACAGGTTCCTGATTGGAATTATGCACAAAATTTTGCGCACCTTCAGATCCTTCCTAGGGGTGGTAAAAATTAATCCGACTCATCAATCCAATCCGTGTTCGACCCACCTTAAATAGGTTTGGATTTGCATTAAACAAATCCCAGATCGTAAACGGATCAATCCATTTAATTTGTTAAATAAGTGGGTCGGGTTCAGGTTTCAGGTCACTGACCTGTTTAACCCATTTAATAAATGGGTTGGAATAGATCGGATCGAGTCGGATTATAACCTGTTAACCCGTGACTTAAACCTAGGGGCACTAAGGGTAAAGGGGGCAGGCTCGGTTTCATCTTTTAAGTTTTAACTCTTATTCGACTCTTTAATTCTTTTGCTTCCTCCTCCCGAGTCCCGTCCTCCATCTTTGGTTCATCTTCTAGGATTTGGTATCTTAATTTTTTCCTTCACTCCTCTGCAGCTCCACTCCTCCGTCGGTACTTCCAGCAGCCCAGCTTCCTTCCAACGATGGCTGGCTGAGGCAGTGGGGCTTGTCAAGATTCGGTCATTGCTGAGGGACAGAAGGAGGGCTTGCCGCTTTTGCTGCTTGGCACCTTGGTCCTCACCCATCTAGGATTTTTTTTCTTTTGATCTTTTCCATCTTCTGTGCTTCCTTAATCTTCCCTAAGGTGTATTTTTCTTAATCCTTAATCTAGGATTTTTTTAGGTTTCATTTGTTTGGATTAGATTTTGTTTTGGTAATGTTAACTGATTCTTGTTTCTCGATTGATTATTTTGCTCGGTTCTTTTCCTATTTTCTTTCTATTTTTTTATTATAATGGGTTCTCCGAGTTCTCTTCCATCTCCGAGTTCTCCAAGTTCTATTTTCTAATTATGATGGTTCTTTCCTTATTTTCTTTCAAGTTCTCTCCCATCTTCGACTTTTGATTTAGCTATTGATTAATTATTGGATCTGAGCCTCATCTTCCTCTTTTAGATATGTATGGATCTTTCTTTTCTATTCTTTGCTATTCTAATGATTTTCAGATGCAGTAATCTGAATAAGTAGTTTCATGTGTTTGAAGTTATACAATATATTTGTATTCTTGACTCTTTCTCTATGATGGATATTTGGATATATATCCAATTTCTTTGTTCATCTCAGCAATGTTCAGCGGTATATTAATATATTTGCAATCAGATTTGTGCTGTATGAAATATTCTGCTGTATGGTATTTTTAGCTCAGAATGAAAATGTTCTGCTATATGGTATATTAATATATTTGCAATCAGATTTAAAGTTATGCAATGTTCTGCTATATGGTATTTTTAGTTCAGAATAAAAATGCTTGTAATCATATTTGCAGTCAACCTTTCATGTTTTCTATTCTATGAATCATCTATGTTTCATGGCAGCGGGTCTTCTATACAAATCATATATCAATGGTTTTTAGTTTGTAGATATCACTTTCTCATGTCTCTCTTTCAAACTGATATGTTTATTTTTCAAGCTGACATGTATTTATTTTTACTCTTTTGGGTCTGAGTAACATGTCACAGGGACAATATTTAAATTCATTTTGGGTCTTATGGTTCTGTATTGTATAGTATTGTTATTTCTTAGTTAATGTAGCTTCTCAATTTCTCATGAAATTACTTATATTGTTGTTAAGTTTATATTTAAGTTTGTTATTAAGTTTGAACTAAACAGGTTAAAATTCAAATAGTTTTGGATCAAAGGTCCCAAAACAATCAAAGATTTGTATGTGGAGGCTATGATGATTTTTGGATATATGTTTGATGACTTAGCTATTTCTATGGTGAAAATCTTGGATGGCCTTCTTCTACAAGCAATCGATCGTAGTCGTTTTGATTTAGTGGTTGATTAATTATCAGATCTGAGCATCATCTTCCTCTTTAAGATATGCATTCTTTTCTATTCTTTGCTATTCTAATGATTTTCAGATGCAGTTATCATCATTTTTTAGATGGATGAGGATCTGGATAAGCTATTTCATGTGTTTGAAGTTATACAATATATTTCATGGTAGTAGGTCTTCTATACAAATCATATATCAATGGTCCAGTTTGTGGATGTCACTTCCTCATGTTTCTATTCCAAGCTGATATATATTCCTTTTTAATTCTTTGGGTTTGGGTAACATATTGTTTCACAGGCACAGCATTTAAATTTATTTTGGGTTTTACCGTTCTGTATTGTATTGTACAGTATTATTATTACTTTAGGTCTTATCATTTTGGATAACATGTATTCTCATTATTACTTATGATCAAGGACCTATAGTTCTGTATTATATAGTATTGTTATTTTTCAGTTAATGCAGCTTCTTAATTTCTCATAAAATTGCTCATATTATTTTTAAGTTTATATTTAAATTTGTTGTTAAGTTTGAATAGGTTAAAATTTAACTAGTCCTAGACCAAAGGCCCAAAAAAATAATCAATTTTTTTTAGCAAATAGGTTAAACGAGTCGGGTCGGGTTTGATTTGGTAAATAGGTTATTCATTTAGTAAACATATTAAATGGATTGGGTTGGGTTGGTTAAACAGGTTATCTATTTAATAAATAGATTAAATGGATCGGATCGGATGACCTATTTATTAAATAGATCAGATTTAAGTTTGAAAATCTGACCTGTTTAATAAATAGGTCGGGTTCGGATTTAATGTTTTATGATCCGATCCGTAACTGATCCAATCTATTTATGATCCGACCCGACCCAATTGCCAGTCCTAGTCCTTCCCCCTAGATTCAATCTCGATACTTTATTCCACTAGGTTCCTAGATTTGTATAACTGAATTGAATTTTTAATGACTTTAGTCAATAGGACACTCCATTTCAACAATGAATTTGGCCTAAAAGAAGACCCACCAAACTTTTTCCAAGAGCTCAAATTGATCTACATATACACTCCATTATATGTCTTGGCACATTACACTAATGGATAAATTTCAATTTAAACCCTTGTGATTATGATAAACCTCAAGATTATAAACCGGAAAAAAAACCCTGGCCGCCTTTTGTAAGGATTTGAGAACTGCTCTAGACTCCATCCACCGATTGTTTTTCAAATCGATCTTTCTTTGTGGGATGTGGGATTAGTTCCATTTTATACACTTGATCACCATATGATGCACGACCATCAACCAACAAGAGATAGGAGCATTAACAAAATCACTAAATTTCCTCTCAAGAAGTTTACTGCCATGTTCCTGAGTCTCGAAGCAAGAAAGGAAATTTTACCGCATTTTTAATAAATTTGATATAAAGATCCATGCTGAAACGAATAGTATCTACGAGCACAATTTGGGAATATGGTGGAGAAGCAGGTGGACTCATCATTTGAGAAACAAACTCCGCCCTCTCCCGAGTTAACGGTATAAATAACCAAGGCATTTTATGTCATTTTCAGTAGTATCAAGCAGTAAACAAACATATATGGATGACCTGGCTTCATTTTACCGCCGCACGACCACTACGAAACATTGCAAATTAAAAGAACCGCAGCATTGTTCCGTAGTGCAGTAACATTTTGCTACTCTGATTAACAAAAAAATAGAACTTAGCATCCAGTTACATACCTGTAATTGATCTTATGAATTATTGCATGCTAATGCTATGAACAGCACCTGGCCGGGAGTTCTTTCCCAGGCTCTTCATCTACAATAAGAACCCCCTTTCTTGGTCGAGAAGGTGACGGGCCTTGGCACTAGTTATCTTCTGTTGCAATAGTCCCACAAGAGTGGCAGACGAGTAGACGGTAGCTCTCTCTCCGCAGGATAAGGTGTGAATGCTGCAACAATGAAGGCATACAGAATCCATTTAGTGATTTTTAAAACAAAACGCCACAGATGAAATCTCAAACATTAGACTTTGATAATGATGCAAGTCAAAATCATCATCAAAGAATTTTGAACGCAGGAGCTTTGATAATATAACTCCCAAACACCTTTTGATAAATAAAAATCACACCCCAAATCTCACAATCTCTTACCAGAAATTCCGTGCCTGTTTTAAAATCTATTAAGTTTTCTTTTTTCTTTTTTTTTGTACCATGGGATGTGATGCCTCAAAATCTACAAAAATCACACCTACAAAAGTCGGTAGCAGTAAGAGTAGCAAAAGCAACATGCCAACATCCATCAAAGAGCCCCTTCCAGCCAGCCAATCTGTTGGCTGACATCCTCATGGTAAGTTTGGGTTACAAGGAAACTGCGGGAACCAATAATGTGCCAAATATCAAAACGAAGGTTATAAGATGGGCCAAGCATATGAATCCATTCATACAATGTGTTGCACTCATTTAGTCACTTCCAAGTTGGATGTGTTGAGCTGAGAATCCACTGCAGTCCCTCCCACTGCTTGCAACATCTAGCACCAGCATATAAAACCTGATCGTAATGGTCTTTACATGTAGCCATGAACCCTACACCTTAAAGAGCCGACATTGGCAAGAATCATGTGCTTCGATATTTGACGAGCATCCAGGCAAAGCCTCTCAATTTGGCCATCTACGGATCAGCTTGATTAATTTGCATCAAGGTTTTAATTTTTGCCACCTACACCAGTCTATTGGCAAATTCGAGAGAGAAAGGAATCATATGTAGTTATCTAGAAGTGATCAAATGAGTCGATGATCGGTCTCTCTTCTTGAAGATAATTCCTAGGATTTCCATAAGTTTTGGTAGCCGTCGTAACGTTAAAAGTTCACAGTTAAACATCATATTTTCCTGCAGCAGAGTTGAAAGGTTATTCTAACTCTCCTTGCGCACATGCAAACAAAAGCTGCGAAATTTATGCTTGGAACATTATTTACATATCGCAATACAAGAGGGGTTTTCCCAACTTGACCTACCGAAAACAAACACCAAACACATTATCGGTTACCAACAACTAAAAGAAAATTGACAAATTTTGGATACAAACATAACATACAAATCTAGATCCCAAAGCCAAATAAAGATTAAAGGCAGGGGGACACTAACAAAAAGGACCCTTAAAGCAGAACAGTTTGACAATTTAAGTAAAGGTTAATCTGTTTAAAAAAAAAGTCTCCAGTCCAGATGGCGCATGAAACAAAACCTATAATGGAAAAGAATCCAAAGGTAATCTAGTAAATTATTAGCTTATTACCATAAACATATTGTCGCTTAAATGAATCACATAGAATCAAGAAGACTTTAAAAAATAAAACAGGAAACCATCCCAAAATTAAGTTTTCTTTTAACAAGTTATAATTTTAACAATAGAAAAAAAAAAAAATCAAAATTTGCAGAGTAAAAGAAAAACAAATATGAAGCTGGGACAGAAACATCATTATGATATGCATCCTATAATACATATTTGCTCTCTGTTTTGCTGTGGCCTCTTGGCCTTTTGTTTGCTGGCAGGAGGTTCTTTCACCCTTTGCTCGGTTATGCTTGACTACAGAGATATTTATACTCTGTGGGTTTGGCATTCTTGAGTTCCTATTGCTATATTTCTTTCAATGGATAGCTTTGAACTTAAGCTGGGTTGCTGTTTGTTCTCTTGCATGTGGTTTACAATATGTGAGTAGAACCATTGTCTTGGTGTTGGGCATGAAGCTAAGTTGGTTGGCTCTCTGTTAAATTTTGGATGTATTTTCTTGTCTGGGACTGTTGTTTGGTACTACTGGCCTAGTTGATATTTTGGTGATGAATATCAGAATTTACCAAGGGTCATTTAGAGGTTGTTGTTCCGATGATGAATGATTGTGGTCAGCTGGAACATTAGGGCCACGGGCTCCTGATAAAAAGAAAGCCATCCGTGACATCATCTCCTCCTCTTTATGTGATATTATCCTCCTTCAGAAAATAAAGGTTGCAGCCCCTTCTCAAACATTACTGCATTCTCTTGGTGGTGCATGCATCGATGAGTGAGTACATCTCGATGCTTGCAGTTCTTCCAATGGAATATTGATTGGTTGCAAACTTAGAATTCTTAGTTTCTCTCTCTCAAGAATACTGCTAAAAAGAATTTCTCTATCTCTATTGAACTCTTCTACCTTTATCTCAAAAGAAATCTAATTGTTTCTGCTGCTTATGGGGCTAACAATAGGTCTCTAGAAAATTCTTTCTTTCATGAATCGGACGAAATTAGAAATAGCTTCCATGCTCCCTGGTTGATCGAAGGTGACTTTAATATTACTAAAAGCTTAGCTCATAGAAGGTGGTTCATAGACTTCATCTCTTCCCTTGGCCTAGTTGAATTGAAAGGCAGGGATTTTACATGGAGCAACTGAAGAGAACACCCCTCCTTAGCCCGCCTTGATAGATTTTTGCTATCCTCTGAATGGGAGGATCTTTTTCTGACCTTCTCCCAGTGTGCCTTGGCCGCAGCATCATCAAATCATGTACCCATCATTCTTGATTGTAATTTCTCCATTCAAAGCTCTAGAATCTTCAGATTTGAAGTATGATGAGCGAAGGAGGATGTCCTCAACACATGGAGGAACATCAGAGGCTCTTGCAATTCTGCAGCGGCATGGATAGTCAACTTGAGAAGGCTTCGAGCTATACTCAAATCATGAGCAGCCTCAAAAAGAATATTTAATAAAACCTTGAAGGATAAACTCCTACATGATATCGATCTCTTAGACAAGGAGGAGGAGAGAATTGATCTTTCTCACCAGAAATTTGAAACCAAGAGGATTTTGAGGCTTTCTCCGGAAGACATCTATAAAAAAGAAGAGGTGTATTGGAAACAAAGATCCAAAATAACTTGGCTAAAGGAGAGTGATAGGAATACTGCATTCTTCCACAAGGTGGCCTCCTAAAGAAAGCATCGAAACCTCATCTCATCCATAATAGATGATGGAGTTGAGTTGCATGGTCAATATGAAATTTCTGCTCATCTTCATGCTTTCTTTAATTCATTATTCAGTTGCTCTTCTTCACCTCGACTTTTGTTCAGTTGGGAGGAAGTTTATGGATCTTTTAAGCTAGATCTTGGTGATTTGGATGAGAAGTTTTCACTTAAAGAAATTAAAAGAGTTGTGTTTGCTTTTAGGAATTTGAAGGCTACTGGTTCGGAAGGGTTTACTTTTATTTTCTTCAAGATGTTTTGGAATCTCATCAGTGATGATCTCTTGGTTCTTTTCGAAGCCTTACACTATGAAATTCCGGATCTTCACAGATTGAACTTTGCTTATATCTCACTCATCCCCAAGAAAGAAGGTTCACATAGCCCTCATGACTTAAGACCTACTAGCCTTCTCAATAGCTTGTACAAGATTATCTTTAAGGTTCTTCTGGATCGCTTGGCTAAACACCTCCTAGCATTGATTGATGATTCACAATTTGCCTTCATCAAGGGTTGATCGATTATCAAGAATTTTCTATGTGCTCATGAGATGCTAGCTTATTGTAGAAGATCCGGTCATAAAGGAGCCTTTTGCAAGCTTGACTTTGAGAAAGCCTTTGATAAGATAAATTGGGAGTTTCTCTTCTCCATTCTTCAAGGTCAAGGATTCTCATTGAAATGGATTGAATGGGTGCATAGCCTGCTCTCTTCGGCATCTGTTGGCATCTGGGTTAATGGGACACCTAGCAATTGGATTAAGTGCAAGTATGGGCTGCATCAAGATGATCCTTTTTGTCCCTCCCTTTTCATTTTAGCTACTGATGTTCTCTCCAGATTACTTAAAAAAATAGGTGCTCTGGGGTTAATTGAAGGGATCGGCTTGAATTGTGCCTTCAAAGGAATCAGAGGACTCCAATTTGCAGATGATACTCTGTTGTTCTGTGTAGGAGAAATAGAGAGTTGGTTGGCCATTAAAGCTATTCTTCTTGCATTTGAAGGAGCCTAAGGCATAAGAGTTAACTTTCATAAGAGTTCTTTTATTGGTATGAATATGTCGAATGAGGAGGCGAATTTCTTTGCGTCTATGATGAATTATATGAAGAGATCGCTGCCTTTTACTTACCTCGGCCTACCCCTTATTGATCACAAGATTCTAGCTCAATGTTGGATGCCTCTTCTAGAAAAATTCAATCAAAGACTTGCTTCGTGGAAGGGTAGGCATCTCTTTTGGGGTGGTAGGATGACCCTTGCGAACTCTGTCCTTAGTACCCTCCCATCATATGTCTGTGTTTAAACTTCCTAAATGGGTAATGAGGAGAATGGATCAAATTAGGAGAGCCTTTCTATGGAGGGGACATGATAGAGTGAGTGGATTTCATTGTTTGGTCAATTGGGACGGTATGTGTAGATCAAAGGAGCAAGGAGGTTTGGAAATCAAGAATCTTAAGCAATTGAACTTGGCACTTTTGGAAAAATGGGCTTGAAAATTTACTGATGGTTCGGATGCTCCATGGTGGAATCAAATTAGGCAGGCTTATTATGTTAAGAAAATATTTGATTTGAGAATCAATAAGACTTCTAAGAGAATGTCTCTTATCTAGAAGGATGTTTGTAACCAGTTAGCTGCCTTTTGAAATTGTTTTACCTTCAAACTTGGTGATGGCATGCATATAAGATTCTGGGAGGATGTCTGGGATGGACCGACTTCTCTTTTCAATCTTTTTGAGAACGTATACCCTCAAGCTTAGAAACAAAATTGTTTTATAGCATCACAATGGTCATGGAGATCCCTTACTTGGAAATCAAAGTTAGAGGCCCCTTGACCTTACTACAATCGAGATAGCTTGCTTTGTTTCAGAATTATTTGAGGCAAATTAGACCGATGAGAATTGCCGATGTTCCCTCTTGGAAGCTTACTTCTAATGGCATGTTCTCTATGGACACCTTCGACCGCTTTATCAACAATGGTGGGTTAAAGTGCCCTTATCATAAAATCATTTGGGAGGCAGTTATGCCTGAGAAGGTTAAACTGTTCTTGTGGCTTGTTCTTAGAAACAAAATCCACACGGAGAAGAACCTTGCTAAGAAAGGGTGAACGTCAGCTTGGGTTGTTGTCTTTGTAGGGAAAATAATGAAGCGGTGGGACACTTATTTATTCCTTGTCCATTTGCTCCGAATATTTGGAGGACCTTGAAAACACAGTTGAAGATCACTAGATGGCCTAGGAACTTGCATGATATTTGGACTGCATTTAGAAAGAAAAAAATTGATTCTTTAGTCAGGCCTGCGGCGGACTAGCTAATGGAAACAATTTGTTGGAAAATTTGGCGAAAGCATAATTCTAAAACTTTTATGAAAAGATTCAACCCCTTGTATGTTATGGTTTAAAAAATTCTACAATCATTTTATAATTAGGATCACATCTATTGCTCTTCCAAGACTCGACTGTGCCATGAATCCATGCGGCAGCAACTTCGTTCCTTGGCTCACCATTCATAAATTGGCTGTTGCGTTCTTTTGAGGGAGGACTGTGCAAAACGATCAAACCTCACTGCTTACCTGTGCTTGCCTAAAAGGACTGGCTCTTTTCTATCCAATCATAAAATAGCTTCAATTTGGCTTAAGTGGATAGGCAGCTCTCTAAGTGATGACACTATTTTGTTTTTATTTTTGTTTTTCCCTTTTCTCTCTTTATTTTGATGAATTTTACTGATACCTATAGCTCTGTTTCATTGATTCATGGTCTTTGCACCACCTGTAACCCTCTTTCTCCATAAATATCTCTTCTTTTAATAAGATTATGGGTGGCCTTTGCCTCCCCTTCAATTCAACTCAAAAAAAAAAGAAATGTATCCTATAATAAATTTACTATTTATTATCTACATAATTTCTTAGTAATGCTTTTTTTTTTTTTTGGATAGAACTTAGTAATTCAGTTTTGACCCTCGAATACACAATATGAAATAAGTTGTATTTGCTTCAGTATCAACTTGCACATCAAACCAACGATGGCTAACATCAACCAGAGATGGAACGTATCCCCACAACGCTGATTAAGGCACTCCACCATGCCGACACACCCATTAGTTTACCAACTCAACATATTAAACTTTATCAAAGAAACTTGCCATCAACTTTCTCCGATCCATTAAAAGTTCATATTTATCAAACCCAACCATGATAACATGACATCCTGGTAGGCCACACATGCCATAGATCTCATCTTGAATGATTTAAGTGTTAAAATAAATTCTCAATAAACCATACCATCAAAATCTTTCAAAATCAAACTATAGCACGAGGAAACCCTGATTGAATTCATTCTTCAGATATAATTAGCGACATGCACACAAGAAAAGAGATATATAATTTCTGAGAAGTGAAAAAATAGATAAGACCGTCCCAAGGAGTAGATTATGTATGCAGATGAGATGATTCGAAAAGAAAGATTGCAAGAAGAAAGATGTTACCATTGCCGATAAGAACAAGCTTGAAGGTGAGATTTAGGGGCCTTGAACTCATCCTAGTGCTCCTACTGGGGAGGGCATTCGAAAGGAATGCAAGAAGACTCCCAAATCTCAGAAGGAGGGATAGATTCGAAGGTTTCCCAAATCTTCTAATACGGAAGGTCCACGAATTAAGTTTATACTAATATCGGCAACCGTTTTTGGGGACTCTCTTATATGAAGCCCCCTTCAGATGTAAAAATCATATAGGAGCTTGTTTATATAAACATCATAGGGGATATCCTGTGAAAATACTTATTTCTTAGTAAGGATGGATGGCAGATTGGCCGATGCCTATATCCATCCTACAATTAAAACTATATGCATACCCACCTCATACTCATCTCGATTTGGGTTGGGTAGGGTTAGATCAGATCAAATCAAGTAAAGATGCAGATTGGATCAGATTAGATAAATAAGAGGAGTCGAGTGGATTGGATCAGGTATGTGTAAAAACTATAAAACAATTACAATGTTGAATGAAAATACAGATTAAGATTATATTGGATTGCATTTAAGATGGAATATATCATTATCCATACATGATCCAAATCTACTTCGGATATTTTTTTTAGAATCTATACATGTCTTGTATTCTAATCGAATTGAGTAAAATCCATTCCATTCGGATCAGATCGGATAACCAGTAGGTCGACTAAAATTATCATCCTTATTTTATAGGAGAACATTAAATCAGGAGAACATTAAATCGGGACCTTTATTTGCAGGCCCTAATCTAATATATATATATATATATATATGGATAATTGGTAACATATTAGATTGTCATCTATGCTTTTTTTTCATACACATTCATGGCACTAGTGTGCACGAGATCTAATCTTATTTTCTTTCTACAAAAACAAGAGAAATACACAAATTGCATTTTGACTAATGGTGATATCTTCTATGAGTAGTGACGACTGATGGAATCACAACCCTCCATTAAGCTCCTTAATAATTGATTAAATGATGTGCATTGAGTTCGCCGAGAATTCAGCTTTTGTGCTTTATTGAGTCAGAAGGTTTAGCTGTTTTGTTGATTTAATATCTCATTATTTTTATAAGTTCATATTAACTTCTTTTTGTTCCATGCATCAGTTCACAAGTTTCAGCTATTTTAACGGTATTCCATGGTTTGGCAATTGGTTTCACCTTGGTATTTTAACATTTCGCACAAGTCTACAATGATTTCAGCTTTCTATGTCAATTATATATGCGATATTAGAAAGAATGTTTGGGTTTTATACTGTCACTCTCTCATTTCAGTATGTATTTTTATTTGCATCAAGGAGCGAAGTCAATCGGTTTATGTATTAGCATCCTCCTGTTCAATCCAAGTCCACTATAATTTCAGCTTTTTATGGTAATTCGATAAAGGAATCTGAAACAATTATTCATTTGATTCTTCTAAAGTGGAGAAATACGTTAAAGAACTCCTGAAAATTTAAGATAAAATTACCATAGGGATTTCTCTGGGCCGCCAAAGGTGAAAAAGAATCAAAAGCCTCGAATACCATATAATAACGCAGAAGAAGATAAAAGGATTTCTGAGAGAGAGAGAGGGGTTGGGGGAGTGTAGCTACGCCTGCTATGAGAATTTGGCCTGATGCCTCTCCTGGATGTGATCTTTGGTCCCCTCCCACACCAAGCTCGATAAGAAAGACTATGATTCTAGGGACTGATCATCCTATGTATTGAGAAATTCTCCCATTCCAGTGCTCTACATGTACCTTTTTCCATTTTTTTTTTTTTGAGTGAAAGGGAATCAGAAGTCTGCCATCCGGTTTTTATTGCTAAAAATATTTACATAAGAGAGGGTGGAGTAAAACATAATGCAAGGAGAAAAATATTTACATAAGAAAGAGTGGAGTAAATGGAGTATAAGGAAAGAAAACAAATACTCTATAAGAGTAACGATTGATCAGCACCACAAGAATTTGAAAAAAGAGAATGAAGTAGAGATCATTTGTAGTAGCCAAATTAGTCTCGGTACGTACGTAGAAGTTTGATAAAACCTTTTGTGAAACAGAGAAGACATTTAAGACTTATTTAGGAAGACTCTATTGATCCTTTCCTTCCAAACCTCTCAACAATAGGTAGCCATTATCGGTTGGTCATTGCATCTCTTTAAAGGTGCACGGAATTTCCTTCTTCTCTAAGATATCTAGAGCTAATTAAAAGAAGAAGGCCATTCTTTGATTTTCAGTTGAATTTTCAAGGCATTCATTA
Organism: Cocos nucifera; assembly: GCA_006176705.1. NCBI lineage: Eukaryota > Viridiplantae > Streptophyta > Magnoliopsida > Arecales > Arecaceae > Cocos > Cocos nucifera. The sequence continues at coordinate 416,947 of QRFJ01000218.1, read as the reverse complement.
GGTTTTTTGCAATTAGGCATTTGAGAAAGAGGTGCAAAACCATCTCTTTATTTGCACCATAAAGAGAACATCATGTGCTAATCATCCATCCCTTCTCGGCAAGATTGGCTCCCGTACGAATTTTATTTTTAATAGTCAACCATAAAATACGTTGACTTTCATTGGGATTGCAGCCTTCCAAATTATTATGTAATATGAGCATGCTAGTCCCCCATTGCTTGGGAAGTTGTAAAGGGACTCGGCAGTAAATGAATCCAATTATAAAAGCTTCCACATTAGCGTTTCTCCAAGTTTGGATGGCCTGATATTAAAAAGGATGGCATTCAAGACGTCAAGCTACTGCTCTACATATACCATGGACCTTAATCATTTGAGTTTTCAAGATTTTTTTATTTTTTTTTTTGACTTTTCAATATTAACACAGTGATTATACTGGATGACTTTTAGGGGATTTTGGTCCGAGAAACTACTGTGATTTGAATGTAGCAGAAAGATAGAGAAACCACTACTAACTAGTTTTCCATGGTTTTTCTCTGGCTGCTCACATGTTTCTCATATTTCTATTTTCCATCAAACATTTTAAGTACTTCCACATTTTTTCCATCAATTAAAGTCATTTTCTACCAACCAGTGCAGCAAAATGGGACTTGATTCGTCCTGACCTCTCTACCTTGACATATCAAACATTTCTTATCAAACAAATGGACAGTTTAGTTGGATTTATCTCTGTTTGCTTTTGGTTGCAAGCAGTGAGGAGAGTAGGCAACAACCATTAAAGCCTTATTGACATGCAAAAGAAACCTCGATTACTTAGCTATAGCTATTATATTTTGGAACTCTGGATGATCCAGTATGTTACACAAGAATACCAATCGGTGCTTAAGACTTCCAAAATTAGAAGCTAAGAAAGTTACAAGTCTGCTTACAGGAAATTACACGGTTGCGTAACCACCTTCAAATCAACGAGTTGGAACCTCTGACAAGCTCGTACTTGGATTCTCCAATATACTACACCTCTCCAAGAAAAATCTAGTGCACTTGATTTGCTGGAGAAAAGGAGACAAAGGATGGGAGAAAACAGACGGGGTGCAGACATGCAGATGGGAAAGATGTTGGTAGATACCACATTCTTCATCAAGAGCCTCTTATTTTCACATAAAATCCAATCTTTTAGCCCCCGGTTCACTGATATTGGAATATGTGACAAATCCATTGAGCAAAAGATCTCAGCACCATCTTTTGCTACCTTCCTGCCTCCCATTCTCTTGTTTAATGATGACTCGCCCCTAATGGATGTCACCAAAATAACTACTTTGCTCACCACCAACTGCCGCTTCTAATTACTTTACCACAGCACTGCTTTGAAATGGAGGCAAATTTCTCAGTGTTTGGAATCCATTGTGAGGCCTCCATAGGTTGATGCAAGTCACAATTGAGGCTGAATCAAATAGACCACCTGCATTGTCCCAATTTCATGGGCTGCCACCACCACCTCCTACCAGCATTCATCAGAAGGTCAAATTCACACACATATGCCTCGCACTTATTTAAGCTCGTAGTCTATTTGTCCACCAACGATTTCTAATGATGCCTCATCATGAGAATCTTCTTGCAATGATGATGATCTACGACTTGGAAATGTTCTCGGGCCCAAACAAAAGATTTCTCACCTTTTTGGTTTCAGGGCAGCTTCTACAAGTCAAGTTCATCCATCCGAACAATATACCGAACACGAAGCTAGTGATCGGAGAAGACCAACCAAACTTAAAAAATTGCTGCTGTACCGTGGGTAAGTTTGATAGGAAGATGCAAGCAGGGAGCTGGGACTTTGGTTCTCAAACAAAGAAAAGCTAGCTATCGTGCACCAGGACCATATTAGCTATTGGATGCCAGAAGGAGAGACGGAAAAAGGGGAGCACTATTTCTTTCAAAAGAGAAAGATTGCTATACTTCTTACCAAGTTTCCATCCATCGACGCAATGACACCTAACCACTCAATCCTTACGATGATAATGAAGAAGGAATTGATCATGGTGCGGTGGAGGAGGGCTGGTGGTGGCTTCAAAGATGCAGAGCTAACCTTTTCCCAGCCGCAGGGTCCAAAAAAAGGGATAAGAGCTCAATCACCGTTTTTCTTTTTTTTTTTTCCAGGCAGCTGTGCCTGGTCAACTAACACCAAACATATGGAAACTGCAATGCCTTTCGGTATTCTAAATTCCAAGCTCGCTCAACTGAGAAGCGAAGACCTGATGTCATATCTAACGTGCTTTGGCAACCTGATTCTGAAATTTCTTATCATCATATATAATTCAGAGAAAGATGGAGCACTCCATACTCTTCGTAGAATGAATGGTGATGGAACGGAATTTAGGACCACTTAATTTAGGAGTGGTCCGGAGTACGGATCCACTGCTGTAGAATGGCCGCCATCCGGAGATGGACGACCGTCGGCTTTTCATGTCATACATTGTGGCCTTGCGTGTCATACATGGCGCGCCCGCCCATCCATCTCCTGATGCCGTACATCACTCTGTGGTGCAAACTGCACGCCACCAAGGATCCTAGGTCTTTGGTGGATCACTAGCCACCGTTTTACTACTCGAGTCGTCCCACGTGTCCTGCGGTGGGTCTCCGCTTTGCAGATCTGAAATTTCAGCGAGTTCATACTTGGACCACTTCTAGTGCAGGTCATTGTCAGCGGTGGTCCAAAATTTTCTATGCGCTCCATTCGTTCAATGTGGGGCGCATTGCTTGCTTTAGTCACTGCGTGAGAAAACAATCAAGCACTAAGTCAGCTTGCGCCCATAGTTGGGAACTGCGGATCACTAGAAACAGGAGAGAATGCCCGTGGCTCCGTTGGACAACTAGTGACCGGAACTTTCATATACCTCCCTTTCGAATGACAACAAATTCTTGTTTGGCCGTGGATCAATGCCAACCATGTCCACAAGCGAGCGCCATATTATCTTCTCTTCAAATGTTAAAAAAAAAAAAAAAGAAATTTTCAGCAAAAGGGATAGCCCTAGCTAGCAAATGTATCAGCTGCAAGCACTTTATCAAACTGTTCTCCAAGTATTACAACGGTGGAGCCGGTTGGCACTCCTCCCATCAGATAACAGGCCTGTAGTTCGACTCTGGATGGTAGCATTCCCACTAATTCTCAAAGAAGAATAAAAAGTTTCCTCATTGCTTTTAGAGTTACGGTAGGATAGAATGATCCTCTCTAAGTTATCACCGACTACATCTTTGCTGGCTTGGACCTACCACACTAGTGTGGTTGCCGTCTTCAAATCAACTCCTCCCTGGTCCACCCCTTAATGACTCTACTCATTAATAGCCCTTGTTTTTTATTTTAAGTGGCCAAAAAGCCCCCCAGTTGTCGCCTGTGTCCTTGGCATGACTACATTGTTCGCAAGGATCCAACAATGCCAAAGAGGGTTGGGGTCTTCCATGCCACCTCTCCCCACCCTCCATGGTCCTTTCTTTATAGAAAATGATAGAGAGGGAGAGAGATGGAATGAAATTAATGTCTCACATCCACCTATACATATGGAAGGATGGATGGTTACCTCTAGCGTGCAGGTGGAGCTTCTCCATGAGTTAGATGTTGGAGAGATGGGCTGTGCAAGGTGGAGAAGCAGGGCACGTGCATTACCATCTACCACACACTCTTGTATAAGAGAGGAGTCGGCTGGTTCTTCATGTGCCCTTCTTCTCCACCAAGCTCAGCTCATCTAATTTATACAGCAGCATGGGAAAAGTTGAATTCACCGATGCATTATTAGCTCTCCAGACCATGAGTTCTTCCTTCTCCGATCGCAGGCTCTGCAGGTGAGTTGTTCTCAAACTTCGACCTTAAAACTTAGATAAAAATTGGAGCACAAGAGCTCGAGTCAATCAATATCCACACCAGTCCCAGCCTTTTTATTAAAGAAAATCCCATCCTTATTTTCCATATCCATCATCTGAATGCTCGTAAGAGCATGAAATGCTTTTAATGCATATTTTCTCTGGCATTAAAATGAACAAATTTGATGAAGCATTTTCCAATGAGTTTTTATTCTTGGATGCCAAGCGAAGAACTTAACCAAATAAAAGGATCAGGAGGAAAGCAGAACAGGGACGGAAACCAATCTCGATAGTTTTCCTTCTTCGATTGCTATATCTTCTTATCATAGTTCGTTACAAAATTTTACATGTCACCATTAATTTTAATCATATCATATGTCTAGCTACAAGATGTTTTTTAGCTTGCAGAAATAAGTGCATTAAAGTATAAGAAAAATAATGATTTAATTTTTTGTACCAAGAGATGTGTCAGCTCTAGAAATATTTATTTCCGTACCTCTCCCCTTTGTGGGCAATGGACTCCTTTAAAGTATTTGGAGACTCTCTTTAATCGATCGGAAAGATTTTCTTTTTTAACCTGCTCGATTTGGATCTACCAAAGAAACGATAGAAGAAGAGAAGGATTTTTGAAAGTAGGACTCAAGTTTTTTTTTTCTTTCTCTTATTTTTTTTGACTAAAAATAAGGTACATGTCCACTATTTATAATAACAAGATCTATTTTTAGATAAATTAAATTAGATTTTTTTTTTAGTTTTAAATTTTTTTTTTATATCTAAAATAGATATGTCTAGTAAAAATAATTTGAAAAATGCTAAAACTCTTCGGAAGGTAGTTTTTGCTTTATCGAATTCTTATCGGATTGAAAGCTACATTAGGTTAAAATTTTATTAAAAAAAAAATTTGGGTTGATCGACCTGTTTCAGGGCCTAAACAAAAAGAATTTCTTCTTGATCATTAGGGCTACTACTGCATGTAGATCTTATAAAAAAAAATTATTAAAATTAGATATCGTATGACTAAGTTATGATTTTCAGACGTTTGACTTATGAATTAGCTTTTCGATATGATGGATCTTATTTCTAATCCAATCTTACCTTATTCATAGTGAGCAAAATGGTCTACATCAAGTTCAGAGATTTTTCTAGACCACTCTACTCTCATCTCCATACCTTTCACTTTTTTAATTCTTATCTCTATAGAATTAACTACATTCACCGAGGAAATATTTACCATCTTATTTCCAACTTTTTTTTAGATGAAGTTTTCTGGTGCTCCTATGTTTAATACCATTTTCTTTGTAACGTTAGAGCTACTATTAGTATAATATATAATAGCATGTAAAAATTAATTACAGATAGCAGTATTACGCCCTTCAGATCGTGGTCCCTATATAAGCATGAAATGACATTGCATCTTTTGCTTGCCGTTCTCTTTCAAAACCAATCAATCATGTCGGCATCTAGTGGACAGCCATCATATGGAGATCCATGTATTAATTGCATTGTCCCAGTTCAGCTAGCTTCTTGAGGAGCCCCCTGCAATGCCGGTGCATATACGTATCAGGTTTGAGTCAGCCTAAACGAGCTTATCGCGAAAACTTGGACAAGAATACTATTGACTGATCCTATTTTACAATTTCATCCAATATATGAGAAAGTGCGATCGCTGTCAAAAGAATGCCAGCATATAAAGATAGCCTACATCTAAGCTTGCTCCGTTAAACGTATCTTGACTATTTGCACAGTGGAAAATGGATATACTCGGTCCTTTTTTGATGGCGTTCGAACAGCGAAAGTTCCTCCTGATCGCGATCAACTATTTCACCAAGTGGATCGAAGTCGAACCACTAGCGAAAATTATCGAGGCCAAGGTGCAGGACTTCGTCTGAAAGTTACTAGTCTGCCGGTTCGGTTTGCTCCGAACCCTTATAACCGACAATGGGCGATAGTTCGTCGGGACAAGGTTCGTCGAGTTCTGCGAAGGACTAAACATCTTCCATCGCTTCACATCGGTGGCTCACTCATAGGTCAATGGGAAAGCTGAGGTGATCAATCAAACCCTACTACAAGATATCAAAACGAGGCTCAACAGGACAAAGAGGGCCTGGATGGACGAACTCTACCACGTCCTTTGGGCATACCGAACTACGCAGAGGGTGCCGACTGGAGAAGCATCCTTCGCCTTGGCCTTCGGTACGAAGGCAGTTATCCCGATCGAGCTCAAGCTTCCGTCTGCACGAGTCGTGGGCTTCAATGAGCAGCACAACCTCCAGGACCTCAGAGTCGACCTCGACCTACTGAAAGAAAAAAGGAAGGAAGCCCGCATTCGGATGGTAGCCTACAGACGAAAGGTGGCTCGGTACTACAACTCCAGAGTTAAAAACAAGACGTTCAGAGTGGGAGACTTAGTGCTCCGACGAGCCACTGTCTCTCAGCCTCAGAGTCAGAAAAAGCTCGCCCCTAATTGGGAAGGCCCGTATGAAGTGGTGGAGGTCATCCGATCCAGTACTTATCGTCTGAAGGAGCTCGGAGGGGTGACGCTTCCACGACCTTGGAACTCAGAAAATCTGAGAATGTATTACCAGTAATCTTTCTTCAGTAAAGCTGTTTCATTTCTGTATTATTATTTCTTGGTGCAAAAACTATGTGGTGACAGGGATGAAGCAGTTGATAGTTGCCGTGTTAGGAACTGGAGGAGAACCTCATCCTAACACGAGCAGGAGATAAGATCTCTCCTGGGGTAAACTCAACCGTAGGAGATAAGATCTCCTCTGAGACAACCTCGGCTGCAGAAGATAAGATCTCCCCCGAGCGCCTGCATCAACCTCGGTTGTAGAAGATAAGATCTCCCCCGAGGCAACCTCGACTGCAAGAGATAAGATCTCCCCCGGGGCAAACTCAACCGTAGGAGATAAGATCTCTCCCGAGGCAACCTCGGCTGTAGGAGATAAGATCTCCCCCAAGTACCCGCATCAATCTCGACCGTAGGAGATAAGATCTCCTTCGAGGTAACCTCGCCTGTAGGAGATAAGATCTCCCCTGAGGCAACCTCGACTCCAGAAGATAAGATCTCCCCCGAGCGCCCGCATGAACCTCGGTTGGAGAAGATAAGATCTCTTCCGAGGCAAACTCGACCGTAGGAAATAAGATCTCCCTCAAGGGCAACCTCGGCTATAGGAGATAAGATCTCCTCCGAGCGTCCGCATCAATCTCGACCGCAGGAGATAAGATCTCCCCCGAGGGGCAACCTCGATTGTAGGAGATAAGATCTCCTCCGGGGCAAAACTCGATCGCAGGAGATAAGATCTTCCTCGAGGCAATCTCGACTGTAGGAGATAAGATCTCCCCCGGGGCAAACTCGACCGTAGGAGATAAGATCTCCCCCGAGGCACCTCGGCTGCAAGAGATAAGATCTCTCCCGAGCGTCCGCATGAAACCTCGGCTGCAGGAGATAAGATCTCCCCCGGAGCAAACTCGATCGCAGGAGATAAGATCTCCCCCGAGGCAATCTCGACTGCAGAAGATAAGATCTGCCCCCGAGCGTCCGCATCAACCTCGACCGCAAAAGATAAGATTTTCCCCGAGGCAACCTCGACCGTAGGAGATAAGATCTTTCCCGAGGCAACCTCGGCTGTAGGAGATAAGATCTCCCCCGAGCGTTCGCATTAATCTCGACTGCAGGAGATAAGATCTCCCTCGGGCGTCCGCATTAACCTCGACCACAGGAGATAAGATCTCCTCCGAGGCAACCTCGGCTGTAGGAGATAAGATCTCCCCCGAGCGCCCGCATTAACCTTGACTGCGGAAGATAATATCGCCCCCAAGGAGCTCAACCTCCGATCTCGGCCACCAGAGACGGGATCAACTTCAACCTCGGCTGAAGAAGAGATCTTTCCATATTTCCACTTCAAACAAATACTGAGTCCGGAAAAGGACTTCGACGGCCATTTGTTTCGGTACTTCCTTCCTCCAAATTTCGAACTCAAAAGTGGGGGGACTACTGTTGGGGATAAACCTCGCTCTCATCGAAGTCCAGTCCGATGCTCAGGCTGGTGCAACCGGTAGTCACGGAAGAATTTCAGCGGACGAACCTTAGCCGAACTCCTTCAGCTGGTCGGACTTTTAAGAGGCCGAGCTCATCCGATCGAACTCCTCAGTGGTCGTCCCTCAGCCGAACTCCTTAGCGGTTGTCAAGCAGCCGAACTCCTCAACAGTCGTTCCTCGGCCGAACTCCTCAGCGGTTGTTAATCGACCGAACCCCTCAGCGACCAAACTCCTCAGCAACCGAACTCTGGTCGGACTCCTCCCAGACTCCCCTCGATCAGACTTCTCCAAGAGCCGAACTCCTCCCAGACATTCTCTCGACCGGACTTCTCCAAGAGTCGGACTCCTTCTAGACACCTTCTTCGGTCGGACTTCTTCAGCAGACTCCTCTCGGACATCCCCTTTGGCCGGTCGAGCTCCTACCAAACTCCCCAGCGACCGAGCCTTAGCCACACACCTCTAGCCAGACGCCTACGGGAGACGAACTTCTTCCGAACTTCCTCTTCGGGAGTCCGAACCCCTCCAAAATGGGTATACGTCAAAGCCTTTCAACCCTTCATTCGGCTCCGAGGGGTTCGGTATCAAGACAGCTGCAGCCATCACCATCAGTCCGCTGCAGGCGACAATGATCTGCTACTAGGTGGCAATGACTGTCACCATCAATCCGTTGTAGGCGGTGCTGCAGACGGTGCCTTCCCCTGAGACCGACTCCATCGGACCTCGAGCGGCTCGCCAGCATGCGGCTACAGCTGTCACCATCAAGCTCCGCCTATAATAAGGACCCTCCAAATACGCTAACTCTAAGCTCTACGTTTTCCTCTCCTTGTCTAAGCTCTGCGGAACTCATTCTCGAGCACTCCATTCCTATTGACCAGAGCTGACTTGATCGTCGGAGAGTCCTACCGGAGCCATCCCTATCGGTTTCGAACGGAACTTTATTTTGCAGGTCCCCGGTGATGATCTCGTCCACCTCTGCTCCAACTAGATCCGGCGACGATCAGTTTCTATACCAACAATACCTTTCTTTTTTTTTTTTTTTCTTTTTTGAACCAGAGAATGTTCTGAAGCCTTAATCACGCTGTAACCTTCTTATTGGTATTTCTGAAACTACCAAAACTCATAACTAGAGGAAATCTTCAGTTGCATTAACAGGCGTTTTCAAAATATGTTTGAGAAGCTGTTTGGATGCTCAAATTGGCCACGCAAGAACAGGAATTTAGAAGAAATGTTTGCAACTTTATTTTTGCCTTGATATTTTAGTCCTTGATCTCTCCTATTCAAGTGTTAAGATTATATAACCCTCTGTTATTTTTTAACGATCACATTTTAAGTCGATACCTACCGTCTCTATAACAAATTTGCAAATCGAAATTTAGCCGGTGATGAAAGATGAATTTAGCTCTTTGATCATAGGGATCCAGTGTCTCTATAACAAATTTGCAAAACAAAATTTAGCCAGTAATGAAAGATTCGGCTAGCTCTTTGATCATAGGGATCCGGTCAAATCCCTTAAGTTTTCAATTTTTCAAGTAGTTCATTAATTACCACAAACAATTCTATAGAAATCTTCTCCTTTTCTTTTTTTTTTGTTTCCCTCTTTTCCGAGGAAATGGAAATGTTCCATCTTAATATTTCAAATCTAACATGTAACATTGAGAAAAAATGGGACGAAATATATATATTTGACTTGCAAAATATTTACGATTTAAATTAAATTTCCTTCAAACAATAATATATACGTGGCATGAGAATGGATGCATCCCGGCCTGAAGCAAGAAAATGATCATTGCAGAAAATAATGGTGAAGGTATTTTCTCGAGTTAACTTCAAAATAAGTCCGCACGGAAGAAATAACTTCACTATGAGAGAAATCGGACATAAGAGACTCATGAAATCTTGTGCGTAGCGTTTGACCTGAGAATATGCATGCATCATACAGCCTTAGTAGGACCATAACAAATATCTAGTTATAGTGAGTCAAAGATCAAGAATTTAAGGACTTCATGCTTGTGCCAACTTCACATGCCCATCATCCTTAAGCCACTAAAAGGAGGAGCAGATGGAGTGACCATTAAAGCTAGATGGACAAATTGACATGATTTGAACTCTGAAAACAACTTGCTCCTATCTTTTATGGATGATTTTCTCCAAGTTCTTAAAAAGAAGAGATGACCAATCTATTGGCTTGGCTTCAGACAAGGTCATTTTGTATCCGTAAGTTCTTGTTTACAAAATGATATGCCTGGAATGCTAACTTTTCATCAAAAGTATACATCCCAGAATATCTATAATGCATCCAGATCTACCAACTCTGTATTTTTGTGCCGACACCGATATAATGTCAGGCATCCACCTTTTGCCACTTGTCTCAATTTGATAGCATCCATATAATGCACTTAATATCAAAATTTGGTAGAAAAGTGACCCCGTATATGGCCAAAGCCAGATCTATGTATTTAAAGAATTGGACATCAGAGTGCAGGCACCTGCATATTTCCCTTTCAACTTTCTACAAGAATTGTTCGTGTATTGAATTGCTTCCAAGTCTCCAAGGAATAAATAAAGATAACTCAAGTGCAGCAGTATTGCATTCCCTTTTCTCCACTTCTTTTTAAGAAAGAATATCGTAGAGGTCCCAATTGGATTCATTAAGGCAATGAAACTAATTAATTGCTTTTATTGCATGGTCGTCCAGGTTGGAAAGCTATGACCATCTCACCAATTGCTAAGTATTTGCACTAAATAGGCCGGTTTTCTGCTAGTTTATTGGTCTCACGGATGTTGTTCTGAAAAAAAGAAGAAGAACTAGATAGCTCTTAGATATGGTGCTTAAATGTTGTGGTCAAGGGACACGCATGACACAGCAAGCAGGTTCATGGGCAAATGCCAAAAAGCACGACCTCCTGGAAGAGCAACAACACTATTGCTGGCATTGTCAACTTCTCCTGAACTCGGACCTGAAATCTGCTAAAATTACTGAGTAATTCTGGAGAGATGTGTTAAAAGAAAGACATCCTGGCTTCATTCAAATGACACCGTCTGGTTACCGTGGAGCGCCTGGTGGGATCTGGGATCCATCAAGTCCTGTAGTGCAATCAATTCAATTGCTTCAAAGATAGTGATGGATGTCTTTTGGCTAGTAGTTTGCTTCTGTGTATGTTTTACGTAGATATAGTCTCAACAATGGCTCGTAGTTCATGCATTAATTAGTTATAGCAACGGTGCCCTAAGAGTCCAATCTTTTATATTGAGATGTTTTCGCCCATCTACGAGGGAATTTAGTACTGCAGTTAAGAGTCCAAATCTACGAGGGAATTTAGTACTGCGTGATGGATCTACACATATGTGAATGTTTCAGATCAGATTCAATAGTGCTAGTTGGTGAAGGCCCCAGTGAAACAAGTCTTGTTGTTGGCCGATTGGACACATTTTGACTAAAAACAATGAAACTTTCTGTCGATTTCTGTAATAACCTAACTTTTAAAAAAAAAAGAAAAATATTCAACCTCACGCGGGGAGGAGTCCTTCTCTTCTTCCAATCCGATTGGAGATAGAGTCCTTGAGCCAATCGAACTCCGGCAAGGACCCTAGGACTCTCACCTATAAATTCCCCCATCCCCTTCTTTGGTGCATCACCCAAAATCCCTAATCAATCGCCGGTAAAATCCATAGGATTTTCATGGATTTCTGTCGAATATTTTCGAGAGCCTCCACCGATTTCTCATCGGAGATGAGCTAAGAATCCCTTCTTCTCCTTCTTCCTTTCTTTTCCGAACTCCACGAAGCTTTGGACGGCCGGATTTGGTTGTCGGTCACCGAATTTTATAGGGGATTGGACCTCCCCTATTTTGACCTTTCTTTTTCTTCCCCAACGGACCGGCTGTCATCACCAAATGATTTTGGTCGCTGAGGGAAGGACCGTCGAAGGCCCAGTAGTATCAAGATCCATCACTGGTCGGGGGCCGTCACTATAGGAGGTGGCCGGCCTCTTAGTTTCCTTACCATCCCCTATTTCAACGAAGAAGAAGAAAGAAGGAAACGGGAAGAAAAAGAAAAAGAAAACAAAAAGAAGAGAGAGAAGGATCTAACCTAATTGTGTTGATCCAAACTTGAATTACACGAATCTAATTTAAAAATTAATTTAAATCTAAATCAAATCTGAATTAGATTAAAATAATTTTTATTTATCTTAATTTTTTTAAAATTAAAGGTTAATAAACTTATTTGATGTGCTAGAGCCTTCAATATTACGAGAATATCGAATCTAGAGATCGGATTGGAAGGATCATAAAATTTTAGATATGATTGGTAAATTTTCTCTTATCTTTGAATTTATTTTTATATATATTATATATTTAAAAATTAAATTTTTATATATAAAATATTTAAAAATTATTAAATTTTGAGATTATGATTTCATTTATGAAAAATATTTGAGAAAAATTAGATCATGCATGATGTTATTATTGTATATTATAATTTTGAAGAAGATAGTTTTTTCTTAAAATTGCATGGTCTCTGAAAAGAAAATTTTATTTATCCATCAATGCACGAAATTTTAAATAAAAATTATTTTTATTAATTTTTTAAAATATATAAAAATTAAGTTGATATTATTATGAAAATTAGTATTTTTTATGAAAAAATGATTGAGACAAAAGCATTAGAAAAACTCTCTAATTAGACTATGATTTGAGTCTACCTAACGGGACTAATAGTTGGCCAGACGTTATAAACATGTTTTTTTTGGATCTAGTCAGTCGGGACTGATCGCTGACAGAATTAGTTCTTATGGGCCCAGCTAGTGGGACTGATCATCGGTAGCATGCTGATGATTCGGATATTCTTGGATCATGACTAATCTCTTTGTTTTGACGAATCGTGACCGTGTGAACTACAGCTAGTTTTTCTTATGGGCCTAGCCAGTGGGGCTGATCGTTGGTAACATGCCGACGGTTTCGATGTTTTTCGTTCAGAGATTAGTCTCTCTTGGATCTTGTCATGGAGCTAATCGTGGCCGTAGTCAATGAAGACTGAGGGAGAATTTTTGATTTTTATTGATGTGCATGATATATTTTTTAAAAAAAATATTTTTTTATATATATTATTATTAAATTATTATATTTTAAAAAATAATTATGCTTGATCCTTCAGAGTAACTTACAGAGCCCGTAAAGCTCACTCCTCTTTTCTATTTTGTTTTCAGATCCAGAAGAGTGTATTAGGTTTAGGACTAGGCAGTAAGCAGTTGGTAGGTCTTGCGTATATCTTAGGATTTTGCCTTAAGAAGTATAGTATGTGGCATTACACACCGATTCAAGTGCTGGATTCGGTGCATGATAATTTCTAAATCGTCCCGCATAGAATAAAAAGGTAAAAATTGCAAGATAAGGTGCCTGAAAGTATGTCACGGCTGAAGGGTTATGGTAAATTCTGGTTTCATGAGAAGGATTAACACATTACCATTCACCGATGCCAGTTATAACTGCACCAAATTTCTCTCCATTCTCTTTCGACCACCCCCTCCAAAAGGCTACAAGCATCGCCGTGACCAGAAGAGGATCATTTCTTGGACCACCAGTAAATCTAAACTTGCACCATGAATGGATGATCTTCCAGAGTTTGTACAAAAGGCTTGTCTGCAAAATAAGAGAATTTACTGTTATACCTTTTTTTTGTTTTTTTTTGTTTCCCTTTTTGAATTAATGCAATTTGGTATTCCAATTTCTTTTGAAAATAAGGGGGTTTCGGAATAAGATCCATTATTCCCTCTTAGTGATTGAAGCCAATTTCAGAAACAGTACAAATTAGTTTCGGATGAAATGGAATCTGCTCCGCATGATGATTTATTGGCTTGAACTCTCCTGCTCCTTAGCATGCATAAAATTAAAGAAACGAAGTTACAAATCATCCGGGCGATGTTGTTTGGGATTCCATCATCTCCGTAGCCAGATAATTTCCTCAGCTTGTGAGCTCCGATGCTAATGGATTTATTTGTTTCTGTACCGCTGGACGGCATTCTCAAATAACTCAATCATGCGCCTGGTTGAATGATTTTTTTTTTAAAGAAAAATAAAATGATTGGCAAGTCACAAACTAGGCCAAACTCTGCCTTTTCTTTTCTTTTTTTTAAAAGTAGAACGGGAGAAGCGAGCCATTTTTCTAATGTATTTATTGATAGAAGCATTAAAAAAAACAAAAACAAAAAAAAAAGAGAGCATATCCGAGCTTCCATAACTGTCACATGCTCATCTCCTTTTAAAAATCACACGGAGAGTATGAATAAGGATCCTCTTATCGTCCATTTCAACTCTATTCACTCAAACTCCCACGTACAGGTTGATGGAACAAATGATAGACGAAACTCTACTTTCAAACCGGTGAAATTAATGGATGACATCATAAAATTAGTTAAGTCTTAACTTTGATGATAAACAGCCCAGACATATCAAACATTTGAAATGCCCAAAATCTGGGCTGTAGGTATGGACTCCGCAATTTATCATGTTATTTTTTTTTATAATCTAAAAGAATCATCAAATTTAATATGAATTATTTTAATTATTATGAATGAAGCCGGATAGAATTTAGGAGTAAAATCTGCTATATTGAAAAGTTCAATTGTATGCCAAATTTTTGAAGATTATAACGATGGTGATGAATTTTTTTTAAAAATTAAATATTTTTTTAAAATTTATGACTTAACGTCAAGTTGTATTTATAATGATTAAGTCTAAATTTCATCGTTTGAGTCTCAAGCCAAGCCAAATAAATTAAAAAAAAAAAAATTCGAAAAAAATTTTAACTAGGCATAGGCATAGAAGAGTCGAGTGTTATATTGTAAGATAACATTGATGTAATATTGACTCTGTTTAGGGGCTTATATAAGAGACTTAAATTTGCAGCCTGGACAACCTGAAAATTTCATAAAAGTTAGTACTGCTAAATTTGAACTTGGTACCAGCAGGCTGCGGGCCGGGACTAGCTCCAAGCTTGCAAAGTTTTACGGTTTATACGCTGATTTTTATCTAACCCTTGCAGGCCAGGTGCTGGATGCGGTCCAAACATCTTATTAGTACTTGACACTTTAAAAGACGAAAGTATTATATATAAGTTTGTACTATTTAATGTGACCTAATCCTAGAACTTTGCATGCAAAGATTATGGACATCATACCAGTTGTTTTAGATGTATGATTAAATTTCACATATATGAGATGCACGTGCACACATACACATCATGCAAACATGACCGCAGACAACCATCAAAGCTTGTCCAAACCATGGAGAATTATTTTATGAATCCTTGGTGGTTTGGCACTTTTACTCAGGACCATATCTGATGTTAAACTCGGAACTCTGAATTTTACAAATCAAATTTATATCCATTTTATAATTTGTTATAATTTTTAAAAATTATTAACAAATTTAACATCATTCTTTTCCTTTTTCTTTTGGGTGTTGGAAACATCAATCATCCATCTTTTATCATGCAAGTTTGGGACAACAATCGGATATTAACCAATCGTAATCTGATGTGTACGGAATGAATGGCAGTATGAATATGAATATTCATCTAATTAATCACCATTACACTTGGATTCACGTGCATCACGAGCCGATATTGTTCGATATACCATTCCTAAACAGGGCCATGGTATAAATTTTTTTTTTTTTTGATAGACTTAGTGTACAATATATATTATAAACAAAATTAATAAAATAATTATTATAATAGTATGTGGTAGTAAATTGAATTTTAAGCAATGATCTGATAGATTGAAGCTCATTTGAAGAACAAACACAAAAAAATATAGAGACTCAGCCCACAGCAAAATTCAGGATGACGAATGGAGTCTAACGAGCTAAAGAACAGTCCAAACGGAGTCCATATGGAGAAGATACGAATCCGTATCAGCAGCAGCCTAGCCGGCTCGAACCATAGTCGAGTCGGCTGTCTCAGTCAGATAGAAACAGGATTTCAAACTGGATGCAGTCAAGCCAACTTGGCTCCTGAGAGAGCTGGCTTGATGGGTGCGAACAAATACGATGGAATTTTTTGTTTGGACTTGGATTATGACTAATTCAAGGGGTCTACGGAATTTATGCATGGATCATAGAATCTAGCAGTCAGAAAAGGTTGCGGACATGGTCTGAAGGTTGAAAAATATTCTAAGAATCCATCAAGAACATGTTCGACTTGTATTAGAAGAATAAATTATGACTCCTGTGAACTGCTGAAAAGAAGATTCTCATCCTATTTAAAGGGTTGAGGTACTGTGAAGCATGTGTGTGGTGAAAGTAGTGCGTGTGTGTATCCAGAGAGCAGGAAGAGTCTATAGAGGATCCAAAGAAAATTGTAGAGAGTTTTGTTAGGCCTTTTTTGAGAGCATTAAAGAGAGATCTTTTCTTTGTTAAGAGAGTCTCTGTATTATTTTTTTTTTATAATTTTGTACTCTTTTGTATCATGGAATAATAGACGGAACATCGAGGAGGTCTTGCTCGTGAACGTAGGCCAAGTTAAGAGACCGAACCACGTAAATCTAGTATACTTTTTTTTTTAATTTTATTGCTCAATTATCTCCATCTTTTGCATTCTATGTTTGTTCAAAATTTTTTCTCTACAAAATGATATTTTCGCTATGCTTGTGTACCGTGTGGATCGAGGTGTACTCGATTATCCCACGATCAGTTATTTCAATCTAGTATCAGAGCCAGAAAATTTTTTGTAGTTGGTTTGATTTCTTAAAATAATGACGGGCAAGACGACGACAACCAAGTATGAGATACCGAAGTTTGATGGATCAAACTTTGCACTCTAGAAGATGAAGATGTAGACAATATTAATTAAAGATAGTTGTAAAGTTACTTTACAAGGAAAGAAACGCAAACCACATGAGATGATGGATGGATAATATGAAGAAAAAGATAAGCCAGCAATAGCGAACCTCTGCTTGGCGTTGGATGATTTGGTATTATTCAATATCGAGGCCGAGACTACTATAAAAGAAATTTAGAAAAAATTGAAGAACCTTTATAAAGGAAAGTCTTTGGTAAATAAAATCTATTTGAGATGGCAATTATACAATCTAAAGATGAAGGATGGGGCACCAGTTTAAGAGAACTTGGATGTATTTAATTCTATTGCGACCAAGCTTGCGGCCCTAGATGTAAGAATTGAAGATGAAGAGAAGGCTAGCATTCTACTCTGTTCTATATCAGAATCTTAGGATAATCTTATCATGAACTTGAGTCACATTGAAATCCTCAAGATGGAGTCAATTGTTGCATCATTGCTAACAGAAAAGATGAGATAGAAATCTAGCCAAGGAAGCTCTTCAGGAGAAGCCATGGTAGCACGAAAAAGACCTTTCGAGAGGGAATGTGGTGATCGAGGAAAGACAAAACCTAAATCCAAGGGCAAAAAGAAAGTAAAATACTGAAATTATGAAAAATCAGGGCACGTGAGGAAAGATTGCCGGGCTAGAAGAGTTGATACAAAATCTGAATTAGAAAACTTTCAAAGTAATATTGCCGAAGGTGAAGCTGGTTCGGCCACTTCGAAAGATGGAGATGCATTGACGACAATAGATAGATTCGAGCTTGTACATCATTGGATCTTAGATTCGAGAGCATCTTTTCACATGACTCCTTTTAGGAAGTGGTTTCATATATACAAACCATGGAATGGTGGAATTATTTATTTGGGTCAGAATACAACGTGTCCTATGGTTGGAGTGGAAGATGTTCGATGGTATAGTTCGGACGTTTTCTAATATATGTCATGTTTCTGCATTTCGCAAAAGTTTACTATCACTTGGAAAGCTTTGTAAGCAAGGTTTAAAATTTGTCGGAGAAAAAGATCAACTAAAGATGTGCCAAGGATGTTTGGTAGTGATTAAGGAAGAGCAGATAGATGGTCTTTATAAATTGATGGGCAAGACTCAGGTGGGAGAAGCGACAGTAGCAAATGCAAAGATGGTGTCCCCAATGGTTTGGTATCATCGTTTGGAACATATGAGCGAGCGCGGGCTATAGGTACTATCAAATAAAGAGTTTCTTCCAGGATACAAGTCAGCATCACTGAAATTTTATGAAGACTATATCTATGGTAAACAAAGAAGTCTCTCTTTCTCTTTATCACAACATCGGAGTAAGGAATTTCTTGAGTTTATTCACTTAGATACTTGGGAGTTGCCTGATAAGTCATGGAGCAGATGTTCTTACTTTCTTTTCTTCATTGATTACTATTCTCGGAAGGCTTGGATATATATTCTAAAGCGAAAGTCTGACGTTTTAGAGACCTTCAAAAAATTTAAGGCTTTAGTGGAGAATGAAAAGGGTTTGAAAATCAAGTGCCTACATTCAGATAATGGAGGAGAATATTGCTCCAAAAAATTTGAAGAGTTTTATGGCAAGCATGGAATTCGATGATACCTCATAATTTTTGGGATATCGCAACAAAATGGCATGGCTGACAGGTTTAATAGAGCACTCATGGAGAGGGTCCGAAGTATGCTAAGTACCGCAAAACTGGATAAGAGATTTTAGGCAGAAGCTGCAAGCACAGCTTGTTATTTGATCAATCGAGTGCCAACAAAATCACTTGGATTGGATATTCCAGAAGAACTTTGGAGTAGCAAACCTGTAAATTATTCTCATCTCCGTATCTTTAAATGTGATGCATACGCATGGATATCAAAAGAGAGAAGGATAAAATTGGATAAAAACTCTCAGAGATGCATCTTTCTTGGTTATGCTACAGAAGTAAAAGGGTATCGCTTGTGGGATCCTACTACCCACAAGATTTTTGTTAGCCGATATTTTATTTTTAATGAAAAATCTTTTCAAGGCACCAAGAAAAAGCAAGATGATAATGCTGTTACTACTATTGAGTTTCTTGATACACGCAATAAGGAATAAGCATAAGTAAATGACGAGATAGTTGATGATGAACTAGGCGTATAGTCTCTGCAATCACCTGAGGATACTATCTCACTGGAAGAGCTGCCAACGGAGTCTGACAGACCTAGGAGGGTTATTAGACCTCCCACGAGGTATGATGAATATGTCACTTCTTTCATTTCTTCTGCTAACCATGTTTGTGCTTGTGTTGCTTTAGTGGAAGAGGATGAGCCAATTTCATATAGAGAGGCTTGTGAGTCCACCACTGAAAAGTGGTATTATGTTATGGAGGAGATAAAATCACTTCAAAAGAACAAGACTTGGGAGCTTGTGGTTTTACTGAAGGAAAGGAGTCCGATCGAATGTCGGTGGGTCTATAAGGTGAAGAAGGATACAGATGAAAATATGGAGAGATTTAAAGCACGTTTAGTAGTGAAGGGATATGCTCAGAAGTCAGAAATTGACTTTAATGAGATCTTCTCACCAATGGTTCGTCTGACTACTATATGGATTATTTTGGCGATCGCGGCAGTCATGGATCTAGAACTTGAATAAATGGATGTAAAGACGATATTCTTGCATGGTAACTTGGAGGAGAAGATTTATATGGTGCAACCTGAAGATTTTATCGAAAAAAGCAAGGAGTAGTTGGTTTGTCAACTGAACAAATCATTGTATGATCTTAAACAGGCGTCAAGATGTTGGTACAAGCGATTTAATTCCTTTAATAAGAGTTTGAGATTTGATTGACTAGAGGAAGATCATTGTGCATATTTTTATGGTTATGATGATGGAAGCTTCTGTGTCTTGCTATTGTATGTTAATGATATGATGGTCATAGAGAATAGCAAGAGTCGGATATCAAATGTAAAAACTTAGTTGGCTGGGGAGTTTGAAATGAAGGACTTAGGAGCTGTGAACCAAATACTCGGGATTAAGGTGCTATGGGAGAGAAAAGATAGGAAGGTCTAGCTTTCACAAAAGGAATATATGGAGAAGGTTCTACGGCACTTCAACATACAGAATGCAAAGCCGGTGACTATCTCGTTTTCTATTCAATTAAAACTATTGGTTGAACAATCACCTAGCACGGAAGTAGAAAAGGCTGACATGGCTTGGGTACCATATTCATCAATAGTAGGGAATCTTATGTTTGCCATGGTATGCACAAGATCGGACATTATGCAAGCAATGAAAGTTGTAAGCCGGTATATGACAAATTCAGGTAGCGACCATTGGACAGTAGTAAAGTAGATCCTCTGATATCTAAAGGAGACTTCTGATTATTCACTTTGTTATGGTTCTACGGGTTTAGAGTGCATTGGATATGTGGATTCTGATTTTGCAGGAGATCAGAACAAGAGGAGATCTACCACAAGTTATGTATTCTCCATGGACGGTGGTGCTATTAGTTGAAAATCTAAGATTCAGTCAGTGGTGGCATTATCAACGATAGAAGCAGAGTACATTATGGTGGCACATGCATATAAAGAAGCTATTTGGCTCAAAAGGCTTCTTAGAGAATTCAAAGTGAAGCAAGATATGATCAGAATGGGTTGTGATAGTCAAAGCGCATTGCACTTAGCAAAAAATTCGGTGTTTCACTCTCGGACGAAGTATATCGATATTCGCTATCACTTTATGAGAGGTGAAGGATGATGGTCTAATCTCACTGATAAAGGTTCATATTGATGCAAATCTAGCAGATATGTTAACAAAACTCGTGATCCGAGAGAATTTTAACTAGAGCAAAGTTTCTCTCGATCTTGGAGCTATGTGAAGAGTGGAAGGTTGGCAAGGCCTCTAGGGATGACATTTTTCAGAGTTCGGCACATATCTTCAAGTAAGAGAATTGATAGATTAAAGCCCATGTGAAGAATAAATAAAAAAAATATAGAAACTCAACCCACAATAAGGTCCAAGACGATGAATGGAGTCCAACGAGCCTAAGAACAGCCTAAATGGAGTCCAGATGAAGAAGATATGAATTCATATCAGCAACAGTTGGGCCAGCTTTGGCTTGCAGCTGAGCCGGCTGTCTCAGTCAGAAGAAAATAGGGTTTCGGACTGGACGCAGCCGAGCTGGCTCAATTACTGAAAGAGCCAGCTCGATGGGTGCGAACAAATATGATGGGGTCTTCTGTTTTCACTCGGGTTGTGACTAATCCAAGGGGTCTACGGGATTTGTGCGTGGACTATAGGATCTAGCGATTAGGAAGGGTGAAAATATTCTAAGACTCCATCAAGAACATATTCGACTCATATTAGGAGAACAAATCCTGTCAAAACTCCTGTGAATTGCTAAAAAGAGAATTTTCATCATATTTAAAGGGCTGAGGTGCTGCGAAGCATGTGTGTGGGTGAAAGTTGCGCGTGTGTACATCCAGAAAGCAGGAAAAGTCTAGAGACGATAAAAAAAAATTATAGAGAGTTTTGTGAGGTTTTTTTTAGAGAATTAAAGAAAGATTTTTTTTTGTAAAGAGAATCTTTTTATTATTTTCTCTTATAATTTTATAATTTTTTGTATCGTAAAATAATAGACGGAACATCGGACGTAGGCCAAGTTAAGAGGCCGAACCACATAAATCTGGCATATTTTTTTTTTAATTTTATTACTCAATTATCTCTATCTTTTATGTTCTATATTTATTCAAAATCTTTTCTCTATAAAATAATTTTTTTGTTTTGCTTATGTACTGTGTGGATCGAGATATGCTCGATTATTCCACGATCGATTCTTTCATGATCAATTATTGATTGAACATGATTTATGATGGATCATAAATTATTTTATTATTTTATTTTTTTAATATATATCTTATCATGTATCTAATATTTATTTTATTTTTGATAATATATTTTATCATATATTTAATTTTATTTTTTATTTTTAAGTATCAAATTATCTATGACACATTTTAGATTAGGTCCAATTAACTTACAATACGTACGATTGCAAATTTTTCGTTCGTACCATAAGGAATACGGCAGCCATCCAATACGATCTAAAGAGTACGATCCTACGGTGCCCAAGTAATTAAAACGCCGAAACCATCCATGCAAAGTCGTTCCCCTCCGATGCCCATCATTCACTGCCAATTCCTGATCGAACGGTTATATCACAGCTCGTTCCACCAACAACGAAAAAAATTATTGATTACAACTGTTACACCAATCGATAACAAATCAATATATTATCTAAAAAAAAATATTAAAATATTTTTATATTTAAAATTTTAAATAAAATATAAATAATAATATATTTTTTATTTTTTTAAATAATATATTAATTTATTATTGATCGGTATGAGATAATAGTTTTAATCAATAATTTTTTCAAAGACTACAGCCGTCCATCAACCGGAGGTGGTACGAACCTAAACTGGTCCGCTTGACCCTTTCTTTTCCCCCAACCCAAGATGTCGACATTTGCGTCCCCGCCGGAGGCATGAAATTCGCGTCCGTTCCCAAAATCTCACGACACCGCGCGGAGGCAGCACGGTTCCTGCCGCCACGACCGCAAAAAATGAGGACATCATGTCCTCATTGGCGGGGCCAATCGCTAAGCTTCGAACATTTAGTCCCCATTTACTATAATAACCCTTCCAATTTGCGGAAAATGCCCCCTGCGGGATAGCGGTTTGACTTTGGTTTTCAGACCGTAAAATCTCGGACCGGGTTATCGTGGTTTGAGTTTCTCAGACGGATTAGCTTCAATTCAAATCGGAACCAAGCAAAATTTGTCCTGCTGGACTCAAATTATAAATATTTATGAGATCTAATTTAGATTTATTAACATAGAATCTGATTGATGTCGGATTGAACTAGAGTTGAGAAAGAAAAAATTATCATTAGTGACCTATAAAATAAAGTCTTATCTAGAATCGATGGTGGTGGCTCCGGCAGAATCCTTCGACGATCAAATCAGCTTTTCTGATCAATAAAAATGAAATACTCAGATAAGAATTCAACAGAATTTTTGGAAGGAGAAGCGAGCTTAAAGAAAACGTATTTAGATGATCCTTTTTTATAGACGAAAATTTATTACTAAAACCATCCGATAGTGGACCGCTCAGAATCACGTAAAATTTATTACCATAACTATCCGATAGTGGACCGCTCGAAACCACGTAAAATTTATTATGGAGAAATGTGTCATCCGTTCGTTGAGATTTAATAGTCGAAGTTCAGAGGAAGCAGGCATTGGTTGGTGAAGAGCTTTGACATATGTCAATTCCAAAAGAGTTCGGACTCCTAAAGAAAATACGGTTAGAGGGGATTATCCAGGAGGAATACTACTTAAAATCTAAAAGTAATCCGCTAGAGGAATCCGAATGGAGTTCGACTGATGGAAAAGTCTAGAAGGAGTCTGATTGGTGGAGAAATTCGGCTGAAAGAGAAGTTCGGAAGGAGTTCAGCTTCTGGACAAATTTGACTGAAGAAGAAATTCGAAACGAGTTCGGCTCCTGGAGGAATCCTACTGAAGGTAAAGTTTGGAAGGAGTTCGGCTCCTGAAGAAACTCAACTGAAAAAGAAATTCAGAAGGAGTTCAGCTCCTAGAGGAATCTGATTGAAGATGAAGTTCGAAAGAAGTTCGACTGCTGGAGAAATTTGATTGAAGGTGAAATTCGGAAGGAGTTCGGCTCTTGGAGGAATCCGACTGAAGGTGAAGTCCGGAAGATGAAGGTGAAGTTTGGAAGGAGTTCAGCTGTTGGAGAAATTTGACCGAATGAGAAGTCTGGAAGAAATTCGGCTCCTAAAGGAATTCGACTAAAGGTGAAGTCCGAAAAGAGTTCAGCTGCTGGAGGAATTTGACTAAAGAAGAAGTTCGAAAGGAGTTCGGTTGCTGGAGGAATTTAACTGAAGAAGAAGTCCGGAAGGAGTTTGGCTGCTGAAAAATTTTCGATCGAAGCTCTTGTATGATTATCAGTTACATTAGGCTAAGCATCAGACTGAATTTCGATGGGAGCGAGATTTATCCCTAACAAAATCTATCAAAAAGACCATCCAATCCAAAATGAGTATCAATCAAATTCAATTAATCCACTCTATATATTTAAGCATATAAAATTGCTTTATAGCCCAACCTGATCAATTTTACTATCTTGAATATTTTTAATTTATTATTGAATTGCTATAAGTCATATATTTGATCCTACTCTAATATAAGAATGCCAATAATTTTTATATTTATTGAAGAATACTGATCTACCGCCCGATCCATTAATTACTGGAGAATACTGATCCATCATCCGATCCGCCAATTAGGAACCAACTGATCATCGATCCGTAATTATCATCAACCAACTAACGACTGATAATGCAAAAAAACTGTCGAAAAATCAATGCTCATCGATGCATGATTATCCAATGGATAGTCATCATAAGGAAGAAGAGATCACCGTTAGTGACCTACAAAATAAAATTCCATCTGGAGTTGATGGTGGTGGCTCCGGCAGAATCCTTCGATGATCAAATTAGCTTTTTTGATCAATAAAAATGAAGTACTTAGATAAGAATTCAATAAAATTTTTGGAAGAAGAAGCGAGCTTAGAGAAAATATATTTGGAGGATCCTTTTTATTGACAGAAATTTATTACCATAACCATCTGGTAGTGGATCGCTCGGAGCCACGTAAAATTTATTACCATAACCATCCGATAGTGGATCACTCGGAGCCACGTGAAATTTATTACGGAGAGAAGTGTCATCCGTTCATTGAGATTTAATAGTCGAAGTTCGAAGAAAGCATGCATTGGTTGGTGAAGAGCTTTGACATACGTCAATTCCAAAGGAGTTCGGACTCCTAAAGAAAATATGGCTAGAGGTGATTATCTAGGAGGAATACTACTTGAAATCTGGAAGTAATCTGTTGGAGAAATTCGAATGGAGTTCGACTGATGGAGAAGTCCAGAAGGAGTCCGACTGGTGGAGAAGTTCGGCTGAAGGAGAAGTCCGGAAGGAGTTCAGCTTCTGGAGGAATCCGACTGAAGAAGAAGTTCGGAAGGAGTTTGGCTCCTAGAGAAATCCGACTGAAGAAGAAATTCGAAAGAAGTCCAGAAGGAGTCCGACTGGTGGAGAAGTCCAGAAGGAGTCCGACTGGTGGAGAAGTTCGGCTCCTGGAGGAATCCGACTGAAGATGAAGTCTGGAAGGAGTTTAATTGCTTGAGGAATTTGACTGAAGGTGAAGTCCAGAAGAAGTTCGGCTCCTGAAGAAATTCGACTGAAAGAAAAATTCGGAAGGAGTTTGGCTCCTAGAGAAATTCGATTAAAGATGAAATCTGAAAGGAGTTCGGCTGCTAGAGAAATTTGATTAAAGGTGAAGTTTGGAAGGAGTTCGGCTCCTGGAGGAATCCGACTGAAGGTAAAGTCCGAAAGGTGAAGGTGAAGTTTGGAAGGAGTTTAGCTGCTGGAGAAATTTAACTGAGGAAAAAGTTCAGAAGGAGTTTGGCTCCTAAAGGAATCCGACTAAAGGTGAAGTTTGGAAGGAGTTCGGCTGCTGGAGGAATTTGACTGAAAAAGTTCGAAAGGAGTTCGGCTGCTGGAGGAATTTAACTGAAGGAGAAGTCCGAAAGGAGTTTAGCTGCTGGAGAATTTTCGATCAAAGCTCTTCTATAATTATCAGTTATATTAGGTTAAGCATCAAACTGGATTTCGATGGAAGTGAGATTTATTCCCAACAAGATCTATCAAAAAAACCATCCAATCCAGAATGAGTATTAATCAAATTCAATTAATCCAGTCTGTATATCTAAGCATATAAAATTGCTTTATAGCCAAGCCTGATCAATTTTACTATCTTGATTTTTTTTTAATTTATTGTTGAATTGCTATAAGTCATATATTTGATCCTACTCTAATATAAGAATGCCAATAATTTTTATATTTATTGAGGAATACTGATCTACCGCCCGATCCATTAATTGTTGGAGAATACTGATCTACCATTCGATCCACCAGTTAGGAACCGACTGATCATCGATCAGCAATTATCATCAATCGACTAACGATTGATAATGCAAAAGAACTGCCGAAAAATCAATGCTCATCGATGCATGATTATTCGATGGATAGTCATCATGATGAACGGTAATTGGATTTCAATCTGACCGACTGATTTTGGTTGATTGATCGATCGATGATCAGTCGGTCCCAAACAATCTTGCCAACAGTCACTCGGCACCGACGGTCAATCGGCATAAAATTAGTTGATCGACAATCGATCAATATAAATTCAGTCGATCGATGAACCATCGATACAAAGTGGATCGACCAACGATCGGTCAGTCCTAAATCTGCCGACTGATCCATGGGAGCTCTCCAAATAACTTATCTGGTTCCGATTGATTCTACGAAATTATTTTCCAAAAGAGTGGGCGACAATAATTAATGGATGGTTTAATTACCAACCCACGATCACGCTACATTGAAAAAAGAGGGACCCATGTGCTAAGTAGTTATTGCCCCAATGCCTATAAAAAAAAAAAGGTAAACTGGTCATTTGTAGGAGGGTTAGTTTATTCTAAGAGCAAATCTTGCTACCTATCTCTTCATTTTCATGTTCGACTAGTCCATCCACTAACTTTAGCATCGGAGGGTTTCTATTGAAGTCAATTTCGGTCAGTATAGACTTGTGTTTGTAGGTTTTCCGACGTTCGATTGCAGGGATAGATGATTTGGCCGCAATAATATTAATATAATAAAATTTTCCTTCAATAATTAATGTACATCATATGTTTACGAAGATCAATAGTTAATATTATAACCCATCTGACTTGCAATATCCTCATGAATCATATTGATCCTATATTATCCTGTGATACGGTAGCTCTAAGGAGAAAACTTTTATTATAAGAATTAAAAATAATATATATCTAGATCAATTTGGGCCCAAGTTTGATGGTTGCACCGTTATTAGACTTTAGGCAAATCAAGACACCAAATTAGATCGGTTGACGCTTGTACATGAACCGACGGTTTCGCATGGATATTTTGGTCTTATTGCACAAGACGTGACATCAACTTCTTATAATAACTCAAAATTTATTTTAAAACGATAGATTAGATCTGCGGTCGATGCTCGATAATTTATATTTTAGCCGTTGCTTGTAACATCCAGCTCGGATCTGAGGTTGGTTACTTTCTCAAGGCAGAACCGGGAAAAAAGGGCAAAGAGGGGCAGGAGATGGGAGGCTGGGATGCCGCAATATCTGTAGTAGTGGGTGTGATCATGAGGAAGAGCATCTGCCGGTTCCGAGAGGTGCGGAAGGTGGCCATGGAGTTCATATCGGTCCTCTCGACAGCGCTCAGGTTTTCCGGCCTGGTTTTCCGGCGGCCGGTGCCGGTTCCGACCAGGTATTCCCCCATGTCGTCAATGGTGACCAGGCATGATAGGTAGGCCAAATCTAGTAAAAGTCTTGACGCCAGAACTGTTCTCTCTTTAACTCATTTGTCTTGTTTGAGTTTGCACTGTGTTCATATCAAGTTGTGTGAAAAGGTGTGGAGCTTTGGTGTTTTAGAATGATGGCAGATGTCTCTCTAATTAGGCTTCTCTTCCATGTGTTTGTTTTATCCTTTTTGGTTGCGTGTGAAAGTAGCACGTATGTCTCGTTGGATGGTGTTTCTTCGATGCATTTGCGCTTTTTTTTTTTTTTTCTCTCTCTTTTTCTTGAACAAATTATTTGCATGGTGTTGTTTGAAGGCAATGATGTATAGATCTGATATCCAGTTTTCTTTGATGTTGAATGAGAACCTTTCGTTAAAGTTATGGTACGTATCTGGGTGGGTTTTCGTTTCAGTGTTTGACAGATGTAGGATGGTCGATCAATCTGGTGGTGGGATTTGGATCTAGGTCGTCAGCAATCTTCTCCCGCAAGATCAAGTTGATAAGACTGTAATTGATCCAAAAGGTAATGCTAGACTAAGTCAAATCCATTCTAATATATAAAACTGTCTTGATTCTAATACCATTCGCTGTGACTTATCTTGTATTGTAGTGCTATTATTACGCCACGATTCTAGCACTACGAACTTATACTATAGTGCTATTATCACTCCTTGAAGCACTGCTTGCTGTGAATTCATCTTGTATAACAAAGTCTTGTATTATATAAATTCTGTACAAATCTAATAAATTTGTCCGATAGTTTTCTATTCAAGTATCAGAGCTATAATTCTCACGAGCGTCTTTCTTTTTCCCATCTACTTATCATGGTTGAAGAAATCATCGGTTACCACCCAAATGACTCTTGTCACTAAACAGAGCTCTTCAAACTTCTCATCATACAAAGCTCAAATTAATTCATTCACTGTTGGTGGGCTACGATCTATTTAGGTATGTTGATGGAATACTATCCTATCCATCTCCAACTATTACTAAGAATAATACCATTTTTTTTTTTTTTATTGTTTCAGTTTCTACCTCACGACGAGCCTGAGATAAGTTAGCTCGTCTCTATGTTGATAAGTTTAAATCACGAATCATGAACTTGAAGGATAAACTCTCCAAAATAACTCGTGGTTCTAGATTTATGTTAGAGTAGTTACATTTTCTCAAATCTACTGAGGATGAACTAGGCCTTATCAATATCCCTGTTGATGATGGTGATCTGATAATATATGCATTTAATGGCCTTAGCTCTGAGTTCAGGAAAATCTCTGCAGCAATTGGTGCTCAAGAATTAGCCGTATCATTTGAAGAGCTCCATGACAAGTATACAGAATATAAGGACCATCTTTCTCGGTAAGAGTCCAATGAGACCGATCCATCCATAGCCACAACACACTCCATGCATATCTCTAGCGATTTCAAGGGTTTCACTCGTGTCTTTGGCAATTTCAGAGATGGCAATAATTGCAACTTCTCATATGATAGAAATAACTCCGATTTTTCATTTCAAAATTTCTTTCAACGTGGCTTTACAAGTCAAGGTGGCTCTCACTTTAACCAAAACAATCAGCTTATCTGCCAATTTTATGATAAACCAGGCCATGCTACTAAAAATTACTACCTTCTCCATAGGAGGCCCTCTAACAAATCCTCCAAGTCTAGTGCCAATCATGTATCCTCTTCCATTCTTACCAACTTTAGATGGCTTGTTGGTTCCGTTGCAGTAGGCTATATAATATAAGGTAAGACACGGCAAATAGTGTTAGAATCAAAAAAATGATAGTTTTACATATTTAAATGGATTTGGCATTAACTTTTGGGATCAATTAAAGGCTTATCAACTCGATCTTGTGGAGAAGATTGCTCTCCTCTAATAGACTGGGTGTAGTATGTTTTGGTGATCAGGGAGTGTTAGGACTAAGAATTGGTTATGACATGAATTTTGGCTTTGTTCTGGAGATCAGATATTGTTTTCTTAGGTACATTATTCTACCAAAGCATCGTAAACTATGAAATGTAGGTAAATTTATGTTAAGCATGGTAAGAAAAGTTTGATTTTCTGTGTGTGTCTGCGATAAGGTACTTCAGATCATGTATCTTAACTTGCGGCCTTTTCGAAAAAGATTGGTGTGGTGGTCATGTAGTTTAGGAGTGAGAAGGGATAACCTTTCATCTGGTTCATGACATTCAAGATCTCGGCTTTGGCCAGAGATTTCGGCCGGCGGGCGGGCGATCGGTGACTAGTTCTACTCCAAGCATCAGACCATGCAGTGACTGCTTCAACTTACAATTCTTTGACTACTAGATATGGGCTGCAGAGAAACCTCATGTTTAGAAGGCATGCGATTGAAACATTGATGAAATTAAGGAGGCTTTTCAAACAGTTTTGTTTTAATTATTTCGTTTTATTTATCTCTAGATCGTTTATGAGAGGTTTTCTTAGAAAACAATCATTGGTGGGAGCGCCTTCAATCATTTCATAGGAATTGCAGGAATGCTTCAGGTCAAACACTCAGGGAAATTAACACATCCCAAGGTTCAAACACAAATAGGGTCATTAAGAATAAGAGAGAGCTTACTTTCGTGCTTTTCCTGAAGGGTTTTCAGGCGATCTTTCAGGTAAGAGCCAACTACAAAGTACAAATGCATTCTCCTGAAGCTTTTCTTTCTCAAGCACCCTAAGAACGGTGAGCCCTGCAGCAGGGCATACAGGATTATTGCCTCCAAAATTGTTGAAGTAATTTCGACTGGTCAAGACTTGGTCGATTTCTGGAGCTGTAACCACTGCGCCAAGAGGGACCCCATTTCCAGTACCCTGATGATGTCAGGCACAACATCATGGGCCTGAAATCCCCAGAAGGGCCACCGGTGCGTCCAAATCATCCCGACTGCACTTCATCAGCTGTAACGAAACCCTCAGCTTTCTTCATGCTTTTAGATGGCAGGCAAGTAACCTGGTGCTGGTTCAACCATTCCACCCACTCCCTGTCACTCAGGAATGCATTTTCTACTTATTAGCGAGCAAAAATTACAGCACCAAAACTATAAAATTAATGAATACCTATGTAGTATGGAGGACACAAAAATACTTACTAAATATCAAAAAGTATGTCATGCAGAAGGTATCGTAATACTAAAAAAAAGGGTGATTTCTACACCATAAAAGCTAAAAATGGTGGTACCTGTATAGCCTCAGAAATGAAACCTGCAACTCGTCCAGAAGTTCCAAAGTAGATGATTTCTTGGCCATCTCCAGCACATTTTTCTCCATATGACCCAAAGGCACCTCTGTATGGATCTGGGTTCAGCGCATGGTGCACTCCACTCTGTTTTGCAGAAGATTAATCAGCAAATAGACAGCTAAAATCATCATACTGATTTAATTATGGCAGCATTATCCTAAAAACTAGCTATTTATTCAGCATCATCTCTAATTCATCCTATAAGGTTCCATGATGTCTATATTACAACGTTGAATTTCCAGTTGAATTGAGTGGTAGCCCCCGTTGCTCCTGCTGCATGCATGCATTCCCATTGTATGTGCTGGGAGATATTGACCTGCCGTCCAACTCGTCAATCTATTCATCGATCAGCAATCGATTGATCATCGAACGACGACCATCGTCTATCGATCGATGATCGACGATAAAGAGAGCTGGTTGATCGATAAAAAGTTTTTCAATCGATCGATGATCAGTCAATCTTCAAATAAGCCGATTGACCGAGGAACCGATCGACTGAAGATTGATCGACCCTAGATATGCCGATCGACCGACAATCCGACGATCCCAGATTAATTGACCGATCGTTGGATGTTCTATAAATAACTCATCGGACTTCTGATCGATTCTGTAAAACTGTCTCCAAGAAGAATGGGCAACAACGATTAGTGGATGGTTCTCACCATCTCTCTACGATCGCATTACGTTGAAAAAAGAGGGATCTACATATTAAATGGTTATCATTCCGATATCTATAAAAGAAAGATAAACTAATTAGGTCATTCATGTGCGATCAATCCATTCTTCTAATTTAAGCATCAGAGGATTTCCATCGGAACAAATGAGGATTTTTTTCTTGTAGAATTTTCGGTATGCGTTCGTAGGTGTAAGTAGATTGACCGCAATAGTATGCATTTCTGAGTGATATAATATCATGGAGATCATTATAGATCCGACCGATCGTCATGGCAAGTTCATTTACTTCTGTACCCAAATTTGTGAAGAAAACTACGTACAAAAGTACATTAAGCGAGAATGCTTAGTAGATTCAAGCAGAAAGTAATGAAATTATATAAAAAGCAAGGAGAGAAGAAGGTACATACGTTGAGATCGCCGGTGGCTTGGATGCTAATGCCTCGGCGAAATCGGGCAATGGTATGGTTTAGATATAGAACGTTAGAATGCCGAAGACGTTTTCGTCTGTTCAATGACAGCTTCAATGACTTCAGGATGGCAGTGCCCACAGCATACGGTGGCTATACCAGCAAAAGCATCAAGATAGCGACGTTCATCCTCATCAAACAAGTACCGCATCTTTCCATCAACAATGTTTAACCGTGGAAACAAGGAACTAACGTACCATCAATATAGCAAATTAAGAAACATGACTGCCACGCTAATCAATCAATGGTGTATACCCTGCAAGCTATGGATATCCAGCATCATAAAAACATGAACATGCAAGCAGCAAGGATTTCATTGTAATTTGATTGCTAGGGATAAAAGTAAAAAAAAATTTATGATTTTATCTACATTATCACCAATTTTTTTATCCCACTGCATACCAAATTTCAATATATATTCAGTAGCAATACAATTGCGAAGTCAAAGATTATAATACATTAGTCTTAACTCCAAATTTTATTCACCATCTACATGCTTCGTATAGCTCTATATTTCCTGCGTGCCTTCCGTATCCCATCAATTCATTCCACGCTCGTGATAAACTCAGCCAAGAGCTAAGATCAAGCCAAGTCCACAAAGAAATGTACGGGCGGAAATTGTATCTTCCAAAGTCTAGAAATAAATTATTACAGCTAAAAGTTGAAACGATTATGAAACAGGATCGAACATGGATTCACGAAAAAGAATAAACACACAAAGGAAGAAAAAAAAAAAAAAAAGGAGTCTCGGTTCCAACAGGGCCTTTATTCTCTGTATATGATTTATTCTCTGTATATGATTCTGGCTGGTTCATTCTCTAGGTATTTATAAAGATAAAATATTTTGTGCACCTGATAGTGATTGGCTCATGCACGAAACCGAAAGAAATTTTTTTTTCCTTTTGGATGTCATGTTTCGGTTCTGAACGTGAGTTAATTGCAGATGGTGCATGTGAGGCTGCACCGTTCATAGTGCACGAAGAATTTTCTTTTATAAAGTTATATCCAATCCAGCTTCATGCAGGTGACCGTATTGGCCCGCCCTTAATTTCAATTAGGTTGGGCCCAGTCATTTAAACAGATTTTTAGATGAAAAAAAAAAAAAAAAAAGGGCTTGTTTTGAATTTTGCGCATGTGTGTGTATATATGTATATGTATGATGTATTCAGGTATTGTCCATAGTTAGTCTACTCAAATGGATCATTCTAACATGCATGTGTATCTAGAGCATATAATAATAAAATTTTGTGATGCAAAATAAGTTACACTGCATAGCTAATTTAAAGTGGCGTGAAGGACGAAGTTGGCGGAATGTAGGCATCTAGACATATTACACATCTTTAACGGGTAAGAGAAATGGACTTGTCACGGACGCCCTCATATAGGAAGAAATTAAATTCAAACAATTAAAGATCATTTCTTACTTCACGCTACTATAATGCATCTTAGTGCTCGGATGATCACGTCAATTCAGGGACTAAAGGACCTAACTTGCTTCAGTGGGTGTCATTTTCTGACCGTACAGTTACAAGGGGAGAAGCCATTCATATCGTTTGTGAATCCATGCATCGTGATCGATGCTATGCGCCGTATGTTATGAGGTCATGTTGGCACCAATCCAGCATGGAGATCGCACATCATCAGACGCAATCTTAATCTTGGCAAATTTAGCGAACGATGGCATGGCATTTCAACGGTCACGGCCATTGCCAACGCTGAGTCAGCGGGCCCGTGAAGAGTTCGCCGGAGAATGTGAGCTACACCGACTGTGACGCCCCCCGAGACCGAGATCTGCCCTAAATTGTTCACGTAGACTAGACCCAGCGTCCCACAACACGCATAGACCACAAAATACCACCAAAACACTTGCCTCATCACCATCTCCCTCACCTCTATCTCGCTCCCTTCCCTTAATATATAACATCCTCCATATTCCCTCTACCTTCTTCCACTCTGTCCTCCCCAACCCACCACCAGACCCTACTCCTCTTGCACCACAAAGATCGGCACAGCCATGACCAGTGGAACGCCCATTGAAACCGCCCTCGATGGCACGTCGCCGGACTCCTGCACCGTGCCATACAAACCCGTAGCACCGGCTATAACGAACATGGCAGCTGGACCAGCGGGTCCGGCAGGCTTCATATCCTTGAGGAACGGCGCGATGATGATCCTGCTTACTCGTAAGGGCATGATGCCATGCATACTCTATATTTGGTAGAGAGGATGGATAAAGTTGAAAGGATGGATGATCTCCATTCATCGTTTGATTCAAAAAGTTAAAGAGAAAGGATGAATGAAAAAAAAGATTGTTCATCCATCCTGTTCCATCAATTTACATCCTCTCAAATCGAGATGATGCAAGAATAGATGGAACATTGAAGGATGAATTTTTATATTAATAAAATCATCTTTTATTAATTTTTTGATAAAACTATAATATTTATATATTTATATAAATATCATTCATAATTTTTTGGATTCCTTCTATACCAAATAGAGAAGAAAATCGTTTCAATCCATCCTTTCATGTTTTATCAAATATATAAAAGGATGGATGAATCTTTCATCATAATTTCATGTATCCTCTCTCTCATCCATCCTTTCAGTCTTGCTTTTATCACAAGGGTTGTTCCCATGCATGAATTCGGAGATGGCCAGCTACATCTAAGCACTCGGCCGTGAGTGGCTAGCTAGTTGCAAGGCCTATGGTCGCCCCGTACGTGTGGTTGGGTGAGACCTTCCCACGAACACGACGTCGCACACGTTATTGGCAGGTGCCGTTCCCTGCCGGCAGGCTGAGCAGGATGACCCGTCGTTCCCTGCTGGCCAATAATGTGTGCACGTAGGTTGGTTATATCGGACGGTATGCGGTTTAATTAGCAGGTTGACTTCGACCTACAAATTCTGTAGGGTATGGCATCCATGAGCTCCCGGGAGCTGCATCATGAACCAAAAGACCGGATATTGACAAATTCTCGTGAGCTTAATTGCTAACACCACAAGGTAAATGGCAATCATGGAGTCCACAAAATTGGTGAACCATGTGAACTAAACCAGTCCAAGAGGTTAGATTTTGTGCAGTGATTCGTTCGTGCGTGTGGCGGAACATCACGTGCAGCGAATCATGAGAACCTCACACCTGACCGACTCTTTTTTATTATGAATGCCTGAATCCAAAACTGTGCACTAATTGCTTTGTCCAAATTCGATCTCCATCAAGGACTTTTGGTATGGCATCTTGGTTTTCCAACAAAGGCATGCCAGTTTGGACACTTGGACCCAATTATATATATGGGCTAGGCTAAATTTTATGAAGCCTTTCACGGGCAATTCAGGCCCATGTGCGCCGCTAACATTAGGGAATTTTCTCATTGTTGTGAAACATTTTTAATTAAAATAGAAGCTTATTTTAGAGTGCTTCTTGAAAGTGGCAAGGTAGTATTAGTAGTGTAGCTAGAAGAGACAAGTCCAGATGTTCTATATGTAGTATGGACCGACCTCCTCCTCTTAGTTTATTTATGAAATAAGCTTTGTATTTAGTTTAATCATGGTTAGCAATGGTTATCGTCCTTTATGATTTGGAACAATGTTAACTAAGACATCATTTTGGATATTGGTATTTGGACATTTACTTGGTGGAAGGTTTGCGATTCTATATAATTTCTAAAGTATTTAATTTTGTCTCAATGGATTTTAGCTGCAGCTTATCAAGTAATTGGAGGATATCTATCTGTTTTTGTCTTCACTATTGATAATCATACAGGTTTTGAAGCCTTACATATATCATAGGGCCCAACCTTATAGTACATGCTGTCATGTTACATGCCTGCTCCATGTAGCTAGGTTGGATAAATACAACTTTGTCGTTAATTAATTATTATATCATCTTTTATGGAATACACATGCACTTTGTCTTTTGTAATTATATATCCAACTTCTTTTCTAAGCTGTCTTAACAAATTCTTTACATGCTTTTACATTTTTAAGGATATGATTAAAAAAGTCAAACCATATTACTTTTTCTAAAAAGGAGGAGAAACTTTTGATCATACCACGTTTATTTTTTTGTCATTTCAAATATGAGCAGATCCCTTTCCACAAGTCATGAGGGACTTCGCATGAGTGCCCCTCCATACGCTACTCGATCTCCCCTGCATGATTCATGCCTACTTAACTAAACAAATTAAAACTGTGTGAGATCGATGCGGGCAAATGCAAGCACGGTACTCAGAGTTGCATTAAATATAAAATTTGATCGTACTCCCCTTTGGAAGAAACAATCATATGAGACCAATAACAGCAAGTTTATAGCTTCACGAAGCCTTCACGGGGGCGATTCCTCGTAAACATACGAATTCAACAGGAATGTAAGGTCCCGTGGCAAGCATAAATCTACCGTATCCGATGGAAGCAAGAGCCCGAGTGAAGTAACATTATTACTTCTCTTTCTTTTGTTGCACTATATCACTCTTTCTTCCACTAAAGCCAAAACTTGTAGTACTTCCATGCATGCAGCCGTGTAGGCTTGTACCATCCGAGCTTCCTTGTCTTTGGCGTTCATCTTTTCACCTCCATGCTTTCTTTACACATTTTACCCTCGGCAGATATTTGTCCATCCCATCCCTTCCCTACGTACGAAATGGCAGCGTATCCTCCACTTCATACTTTAATTAGGTTTTGTTTCTATTGTCACGATTGCATGTGAATGTACTTTCCAAAAAGTCCCCAACTCACGTGACCCTTGGTAATGTATCACGAGAATCCTAGAGAGCAGTCCATAACGGGTGCAGTTCATCCACGCTCGTCCGATACGTAGCCTCCTTCGTTCCATGCACGCGATTGGCTTGCATGCATGGTGGGGGCTGGCCACAGAGGCCCGAGTGCCAGGGCGAGCACGGTGCGTGGCCTCCATCGCATGGACTAGTTCCTGCATAAGAGTAGAAAGGGTCACATGGAATGAGCCACAGATTGCACTGTTGGATAATTATATAAATTAAAATTCTTTGGAAGGAAAATGTTTGGCAGGCTCAATAATAGACATATATATAGTAGTAATAGCTGTAAATGCAGAATTTTTTAGATATATCTTGATGTAAAAGCTCAATAATTAAGTCATCTGTGACGGTCATCAACTATCAAAAGAGAACAACCGGATAACAGCGCAATATTAACTAGGACTTGGAAATTAAAGTTTAAATTGTTAGAAATCGAGAATGAGTTAGCTGAACAAATTACATAAATAATTGAGATGGAGAGGATTCAAACTCATGATCTCTAACAACCTACACTCTAAATAATATTATTAAAGTTTTTAAGAAATAACTAAGATTTGAACCCCGGAACTCCCTCAGGAGTAAACTCTTTGAAGGGTGGGTGGGGGGGTTACTAATCAGCTAAGTTAACAATATGTTAATTGATTGGTTGACTCAAAAGCTTAAGTTGTTAGGTAATGGGTGAACAATATATATCAAGCTCAAGCTATATTGTTGCCTCTTTAATTAACTAAGGATCTTACCTTCAAACAATTCTTTACAAATTGACATTCTAATTAATAAGATCATGCTTCATCACAAATCCTATTAGTGTTGCTGTGCAATTCCATTTTTCATTCTTCATTTAGATTAAAAAAAAGATAGGGCATCCACTTGTTCTATATTCCTCGGTTCTAGGAGTTTAGTACATTCTAGGTAAGTGCCAAATGTTGAAGAGATGAAACTGACCACCTAGGAAATCTGAATGAGATTTGACCTCATATTTCTCATGCATGTGTTCCATTGGAAAAGTAGGATGCACCTTTTGTGAATCCTACCAACTTGAAGTAACAAACATCAATTAAGTACCAAGGCTATATAAATTACTACTACTAGGAAGTTAATTTTTATGTATCTTTTTACCTGTTTCATGAGATGTCACATGTAACATTGCACCTATGGCATGATGTTAGCAGGAACACCAATAATAGGTAATATTGTAGAACGCTCTAGGTGCTGGCATGTGATCATTCTCGTGGCATCGTTGCCATGATGCATTTGACGGGCACCCATGGCTGAACCCCAAATGTAATGAAACATCCTTTTCCCTTATGCATGTAATCTGATGAAGACACCAGCAATTATGGTAGGTGTATCTCTTTTGTCTCAGTCATAATAAAAGATGAGTTGGAAGGGTTATTTTATTTATGATCAAGATAATGGGAGAGACAAAATTACAAAATTTAAGTTTAAAATGAAAAATTTGAAATCTAGGATTCCACGTCATGAGAGAACGGAACTTCTCTACAACAACCAAATCCATTCAAAGTCCAAACAAATAATGTCGTAATCGTGCATCCCTCTCTTCTTTCCTAGTGTTTTTACCCCTTATTTTCTTCCTTCATGTGTTTTGGATATGCATTTTTCTTGTCTTTATTTAAGAGGAAGTTATCAAGCGGTGTGGCAAAGAAGAGACCTATGGAGACTCTGGAGAGTTTCACAAACAGAGCTTAATTTTAACCGAAGTTTTGGGTTATACATAAATGTACGTATTAGACAATATTATTTTTATATTAATGTGGATCTTTTGCAAGTATTACAGGAAAAGATATATCCTAGTTTCCTACAGAAAAGCTACGTCATCGATCCCAAGAGAAAGAGATCCTTATCATCAACTCCTTAGGATGCTTTAAGAACTCGAGGTAAAATTTTGCAGCCAACAATTTGCAACAAAAATAAGACAAAAGCCCAGTCTTTACATAGGCATGGGGGGTTGTTTGTACCATCCTATAAAGGAACAATTATGAACAGGGAGGAGTCACGAGAGGTTGTCAAAATACACAGCAGCCAAACTGGGCATTGCCTGGTAGACATGTCGAATGGCGCTACCACAACATTTTTATCTGTCTTTCCTCCACCATTATATCGGGGGAAAAACTATATTAAGAAAAGACACAACGCCTACAACTCAGCAACACATTCCTCCTATTCCGAGCAAAGTATACTGTACACCGCATGAACCGACGTAGCTAGGCACCGTGCCGATCAACTCATTTCCTTTTTATGGACCAATCATTGAGATGAGTGCATGATAAATGAAGCCTATTGGAAGGAGTTGAGATAATTCATGTGGTGCAAGATCATATAGTGCATATGGTGTAGGCTATAATTTTTTTTGAAGATTGAGAAAAAGTAGCTAGGATTCTATTTTTCTCATTAAATAATAGTAGTAGAAGATATTGCTGCTAGTAAAACGGTCTCAGTTTCATCTTCTTTCTATTGGCCAATCACAAGGAGACGAGGTGCTTGGCATGGTGCATGAATATGATTTGTCATTGATGATACTATATATTTGCAATGCTGGTATGCCTTAAGGGTTCTCCTACACACCTTTCTTTCCCAATTAAATACACTATATCATTCTCAGTACATATGTTAAGGAAACAGTCAAATCCACCAAAGAATCTTCTTAGACTCCCATTTCCAAGCAACCAACCATGATCATTAACCAAAATCCTTTCTAATTACATGCTTCCACACATACATGCGCGTAAGAGGACTAGGGTTATAGAATGCATTATCCGATGCCGGAACTCCTCGCATTCTACGTACGAATGACTTGAGGCTTCAATTTAGTGAATACGTTTGAGCTAACACAGCAGACTAAATCTTTGATATAAATATCTGGAGATCTCATAGTTAACTTTTTAGAACCATTATCTAATTTTACCCTATAACCATATACATCCAGGGCCATGCACTAAATCTTCCCGGTTGCAACATGCACATATATACAACCTTTCAAGTTAGTGATAGAAACACTGATCTAGGACCATCACAGAATGATAGAGAGCCACGATGAATTGCTTTTGAATCACTCTTGAATTAATCAAGCATAGATCCTAAGTGAAAGCAGCATATATAATTTGACTTTACTATTTCCAGCAGCATGCATGGTACCAAGAAATTGCAAGTCAAGTCATTTCTTTCTTTCTTTCTCGACAAAAAGGAATAATTATCCCAAACCTACTCACGGGCTTCATGGCCATGTTCTTAAGCTCTTGAAATTATGCGCGTCAACACTTGCATCTTACGTTATTTCTCTTTCAAAAGCTTAATTCAGCGTATACTGTTTTTGGTCATTTCTTTTGGGTGATTGATGATGGTAGGACAAAAACAAAGTTTTCCTTCTGGAGTTGGGGAGGGGAATGCTGGGACGAGAAGGAAGTGTTACGCACTGCCTCCGCCAATTGGGATCCAACAG
Organism: Cocos nucifera; assembly: GCA_006176705.1. NCBI lineage: Eukaryota > Viridiplantae > Streptophyta > Magnoliopsida > Arecales > Arecaceae > Cocos > Cocos nucifera. The sequence continues at coordinate 377,139 of QRFJ01000218.1, read as the reverse complement.
CTACCACTTCTCGACTGTAGTTCTGCTGAATGGGTTAGAGGGAGAGACGCATTATTTCGAAAGATAGCCATTGATACAACTGGATCCAGTCACTTGCAAGAGAAGAGAGGATGTAGCCAAACACAGTGCCAAGTTTTGGTAGATGTGATAATATTGATATATGTGTTCTCCGCCCGCGTGAGGCATCTTTTGGCCCATCCGCTTATTTTGTGTCCTTTTTGTGTGGTTGCATGTGATAGAAAACCGAATGAATTGGATTACAATTTAACATTTAAAGAAACAAAAGCAATTTTACCACCCCCACCCCCGAAAAAAGAAGAAAGAAACAAAACCAAAATAAGGTGAAACATATATGCAAGTGCACATAGCTATGTGATAACAAAAACCTAATTAATAATTTCTCATGCTAATATATGATGCAGCACAAAACAACATTATCATTTTGATAAGCACGAGGTCATCCTCAACATGTAAAGGATAATGCAATATTTCTTTACTCAAGCCGGTCATGTTGTCATAAACAAAATGAACATCGGATGCAAGTTGCTCTACTATCATTTTCACCCTAGTTTTTGTCATTCATGGTGGTCTCAAGGAAAATGGTTTTGAATGGTCCAAGTCACATATATACTGCATGAAGGCTAACTAATAGGCTCGATCCGCATTTTAATTATCTACACTATTATTATTAGAATACTGTCATCCGCCTATTCTCTCTCTCTCTCTCTTCTTTTTTTTTTTTTTTTTTTTGAGATTATCCATAAAAAACTAAGTACCAGGTCGAATGCATGAGAAACACACATATCATTAGTTTGCGTTTGAAATATTCTCTATTTAGGACTTGTTTCAATGTTCTTGTAGGAAAACCCAGTCCTGTTGGCTTGTCCAGCCCATATCTTCTAATGGTTACTACAGGAAGAAAAAATGATTCAAGAAGACTTTTTCCTTCTCACGGGATTCGAACAGGAAAGTATTGGATTGATATGATCCATACTTAAATGAGCAGTACAATCCACGGATCTAGGAAAAATTCAATCTAATCATGTTGGATTACCTAAACAGGCTTCTTAGAAGACTGTTGCAACTACTTTAATAACGACATCCAATTTGCTTTAATCTACCATTTTACCAAAATATTGTAGCATGCCCTTTTTTACTTGGAGATGCATCAAAAAATTATCATCTAATTAGCTATGAAATCCTTCTCCACTCATTTTGCAATACAATCGAAGAGTTTTACAAGCGGTTCTAACCATATTCATAGAAATTAAGGATGCAAATGGGTCGGATCAGATCGAATCATGAGTGATGCCAATTCGATCCGATTCTTTAATCGGATCTTAATATTGGACTTAGACCCAACCAAATAGAAGATTGGGTCAAGTCGGACTAGATTCATGATTAAATTTTTTGACCTAATGGTCATTCGGGTTGGGTTGGATCCATGTATAATCTGGCTCTAATCCATGAAATATGGATCCGATTCGGATCTCGATCATGTCTGGATTGGATCGTGGGTTAAATTAACCAACAGGCAATAACCATAACTATTCAATCGATTCTCATGAGTAGAGTTGAAGTTGATCTCATAAATTTATCGTCCAATGATATTCGCGATATTGAATAATTTTTGAAGTGGTCATTAATATGTGACAATTATGTCCAAGAAAAACTGCTAAGATGTATCTCATATATATACGAAAGCCAAATGAATGTAAATTCCTAAGATTGGTTGTAGGATACAACTACAAGTAAAATATCTATTTCCTACTTATTTTTTAAATTTTTTGTGTTGATAATATTATGTAGGTTTGATGCGAAGGATTTCTTGTAGAGGTAGAAAGAGAAGAAGATAATGTTAGTTGGGGACTCTATTGGCTCGAATCAATGAATGTTACTCAATTATGGAGGTGGAAAGAGAAGAAGATGATATGTTGTGTAGATGGGCAGTCCATTACAATTTGTGCCTAGCCCATGCTAGTATATAATAGGTTCGGATCTAATCGTATCATTGAGCATAAGATGTATATAAATCCAAAAAATTAAGTGAGTCAAGTTGGATCGGATTGGATTAAAATTTAATAAATCTAGATCTAATCCGAAAAATATATAGAATGAATCCAACTTCAAAATCCGATCCGGATCTACGGATCCTTATAAATGGTTCGGGTCGGATCTTCACGAATTGGATCGGATCGGATCATGGGTTATTCCAACCCATTTATAGCCTTAATTGAAATTGATGATCTATCTATTGATCAACTGCTTCGACATCAAGTTGCAGAGCACTTTTTCCAAAATGTCGTACTGGATAAAATCGTTACTTGCTCCTATCATGCTAGATCAAACAGAAATGACCCCCAAGAACAAAGGAACAAGTAGAGGCTTCCCATTTTGATGAAAGGTAAGGGGTTCGGTTGATGGAACCCTAACCCTAGCTAGGTGCGGGAGCTTCCTAGCAACGAAGGCCAGTAGTACACCAAGGGCAAGAGACAAAGCCAGGGCAGGGGTGCGTGTGTGGTGAGATTGTTGGGTTTTGATGATTAGGGCAGAAAAGAGAGAGAGAGAGAGAGAGAAAGCGGTGCACACATGTGATTAGGTTGGTACGTGGTTTGTCCATGTGGCATGCGGACAAGGCCGGAGGAGGCATGAGAGGCAAGGGGCGGGTTTCAGACAGACGCGGACATCGAAAAAGACCGAGACACGCACCCAACCACGAACCCATTTCAAGAAGGAACGCAGCACCTCACGAGCGGGCAGTAACAGAAGGGCGCTTCCAAAAGGTCACGAGAGCCTTTGCAGAGGCCTCCTTCCAGTCTTGTGACCGTTAAGACAAGATGCCATATTTTAGTGTCCAATAAGATCGTGCTAGCATACGGTTTTCGTACTTTTGGAGGGTCCCACTGATATGCTCATGTGCATATCATCTAAACTTGATGATTAAATAAGTCATTCTAATCGACGAACAATGGTGGATTTCTTTTTCTTTGCTGGGATTCTAATAGATTTTCATGACCATCCATGTTTGTGATGGTGCACCTAACATGGACGATGATGCTCGTGTCAGTTCCTCTCCTTTTCTTTCCCAGGTGATTAAGATTGCTAACTACGATATCATATTTGTGTGCTCTTAATTAGAAAATCCAACCCAAGGTTCAGAAAGAACGAACAAGGGCCTATGTTAGTTAATTAAAACATCGGCTAAAATTGGTGATATGCAGTAGGGTAACTCGCACGGATGTTTTTATTATAGATTAGTTTAATAAATCCAATTTAACCGACAAAAATCTTTCTCTTCCTACCCCTAGTCTTTAGCAGCGGCAGTCAAGTAACCTACCAACATATCTTGCTTGTTGACCTCCATTAGCCTTTAAAAGTAGCCATGGTTAGGGAGGTAGATTATAATCTCTTTGACCTTAAGTACGAGAAGGAGCCTTAATGCTAGATACTAGCTTTTGATTAAAAAATTTTAAAATTTATCTATACCTTATGCTCTCTTTCTATCATGTCGAAACATCGTAATAGTAAATCTTATTAAAAAAATGCAATATTTAGGGGCGCCACGGTGTTGTTGATGTCACGTATTAATTTGTACATGGCATGCAGTGATGTAGAGGCCATGGCATGTGCAAAGCACATGAGGCATGAATCGGAAGATGATCATGTACAGTAGCTAGCATGATAGAATGGATCTAAACCACAAATCACCGGAAGTGATCGTTGTTCTCACCTAACTAGACTACTGCATGCTTAAAACCAATGTTAGCTCAATCACCTTCCGTATGGGGTGGGAACGAGGGACACGCTTGGAGTGAGGACGATGGACAAGGAGGTGACGGCGAAGTCCCCCCCGTGAGGGGTATTTGGAGGCATTCACAACTCACACCTCCCCAAAAGCAGACTCACAAACCCCACAACCCCTTGCCATCTCTCGTACATTCCCCACACGCAAACAACCATCCCTTGACGCCTTCGCTGCTTTCGATGGCGTCCCGATCACGAGCAGATTCCCACCTCCCTCTCTCCCCTCGCTCTCGCTCTTTCTTTTACATACCCCACCCCCTCTATCCCTTTTCTCGATCTCGTATAATAAAAAAACCTCATGGTCTTTTTTTTCTCTCAACTTATGTGGTGGGGTGTTATTATGGCAACAATAATTGCCTCCGTTGTCATTTGCAGTGGTCGTAGTAATTTAACCTATTAAGGTCACTAGGTTTTTCTACATATCAAAGGAACGGCGGGGTGTTGATGACGACGTGGACCTTGTGAGGATGTTTGTTTACCGAGAGATGTTATGGATCAAATATAGTGATAAATCACTCCAACAATCACGAACTAATATGTGTGAAAATAAACAAAAGAGAAGCAAAAGAAAAAGAAAATAATACTGGTTGGACTAATTTACCAGCTTCGTAGAAGTTCTGCTCCAACTAAGAATTAATGGTACGTTTGCATGTGAGTGCAATCCAAATGATGGCCATCAAGCAGCAAAAATGGATTATATTATTCGTGCAGAAGAAAGATATATCTTTCTTTGCATGAATCCATCGTTGGATCATCCACTGCACAGCTCTCAAGGCTCTTCGTATGCTGAATCCTTCTTTCACAAGAAATTGCAACCCAACGTTCAAATAAGCTACTAGTTGCTCGGGAATCATGCCAAGATGACCTTATTTTTCATGCTCTTTGTTGTTTTGCCGAGCGAGGGAATGTTTGGGGGCATCGAAAAATGGAGGGCTTGGCTTATGCTTTTGGACTCTAGCTAGCATTAAGCTGTTACAAATCCCATGTAAGGTTGCTCGAGTGATGAGGATGGGGGGAGAAAACTCGAATTTCAACTACCATGTTGATAAAATGTTACGATAAAATGAAGGAGAACCACAATTAACATGCCTTCTAATGTATAAAAAAAAACACGTAATGGGACAAAAGAATTCGAGATGGTGATCAAGATTTAATTCCATTAGACCACATATACACGCTTTTCCTCTTTATGTCGCTAGAACAGAAATTAGTTTCTTTCTTAAATTGTTATATTAATTTAATTCTATGATAATTAATATTTTAGGACATGATTGAAATTAAAACAACACCCAATCCCAAACTAACCAAAGATTAAGTCACCTATATAATTTTTCTTAGCAAGGTAAGGAGTACGGGTACTGCAAGAGTGTGTGTATATATATATATATATATACATATTAAGCTGAAGGGTATTCTGGGTATTTCCTCGCCACATATCATCTGTTATTTATTTGAGGAAACTGAGGCAGCTCTTGTGGGTGGCAATCAGGAGACCATAGAGATTTGAGCGCTCCATCCTCTCTTTAAGCGATCCTCCAGTCCCCCTAGAGCTTCAGAGAGAGAGAGAGAGAGAGAGCCATGGTCTCTAGCGAGCACAATAGAGCTTCTCTGCATGACAAGCTGCAGCTCCTTCGCTCGATTACAAACTCTCATGCAGTAATTTGCCTATATTTCTAAGCTCTTTAGCTTCCATTGTTGTGCGCTTATTCTCCTCGTCCCTTTAGTTGGCTATGTAGGAAGATGTGTCTGACCTAAAATTTGGTTCATATTTATTTAGAAAGTCCTTGTGAAATCTTCCAATGTTGTTTTCTTTTTTCATGTGTGCATTTGTATCAGCATCTAGCCCTTCGGTTGCTGGCTTGCCATCTATTCTATCAACTTAATTTTACATAACTTCTCAGTTTCTAACTCATGTTCCTGTAAAAATACTAATTTCATCAGCTTACTCATACCGTACTGTTATCATCCAATCCCTCTAAATAATTTCTCGTGGTAGTTTCATTTACTAAATTAATACTAATTTGTTTTCTCTATTGTTGCATCCTATAATAATGTTGTTATTCCTATTGTTGCCAAAATTTCCCCACAGTATATGATGGGTAGTGGTATCTTTTCTAAACTGCATTACAGGGCCACAAGTGTTGATGATATATATATATATATATATATATAGCCAAGCAGCGGACTTTAAGATAGAAAATACTCACCACAAGTTTACACTAAAATTCCGAAGACATTCTTGTCCTAGTCAGCAGTCTTTAACAAGCATTCCAACCAACAAAAATTATCTCCATGTATGTATTTGCGTACAACCATCTTGTTACACCTAAATATTTATTCTTTTCATGTATCTAGTTCTTTTGCGAAGTGCCACATGAGACTTCTTCCTTTATAAAATAGTATTAGAAACTACTAATAGACCACACAGCTTGTACATACAAGGGCAGAGTATGATTTTATTTTCACCTTATTATTTTCTGGCAGCTAAGTAAAACATCAATCATAATAGATGCATCAAAATACATCGCGGAGCTAAAGCAGAAGGTGGAAAGATTGAATCAAGAGATTGCATGTGCGCGGAATGTTGTTGAAGAAAACCCTTTGCCTATGGTAAGAGCCTGGTTGCTGTTTTTTAATGCCCTTTGTCTACGTACAGAACTAAAACTATACGTGGTGTATATATAGGTTCTCACATACTCCTAATTATTTCCATCTATATCTCGACAGGTCACGGTCGAAACCCTAAAAAAGGGTTTCCTCATCCATGTGTTCTCAGAGAAGAGATGCCCAGGACTGCTTGTCTCCATTCTGGAGGCCTTTGAGGAGTTGGGCCTCGATGTGCTGGAAGCTAGGGCTTCTTGCACGGAGATGTTCCGTCTCGAGGCAGTTGGAGGAGAAGTAAGATGAGAAAGAATGACACAGTTATATATAATTCCATTATAATGCATCCGTTATATATCTATTTAAATACATGCACACATATTGGTATTTTACATGAATTTTTCTTTCTTTTTTCTTTTTTTAAATACGTCATACATGATGATAGTTGAATATTTGTGATGAATTATTTTAACAAGATAAAGAGTTCCAATCATTTGGGGTTAGCTTCATGAACTTGCCTTTGATTCAAGAATGGTTATTTGTATTATATCCCTCTCAAAGTATTTTTCATGCAAGTTTAGTAGATGTGAATCCAAGCATAGTTTTTTGGCTTCCCTTATCAACATCCATCCTCGAGTTTCTGTTTTCTTTCTCCTTCCTTTGTGAACATAAATTAGATACATTAGTAGACAGTAATATTTTTCTCAAATACTACACGCATAGAATGCACCCAAGCATGGGAAATAGTATTCTTTCAGCTTTATGGGACATGTTGTACGGTATCCAAGAGTATCCATTGTTACATTGATGATGGCACATCATAGATATATAAGGTTCAGAGGGAATGTACATCACCTGCACTTAAACATAGACAATCATTAAGCCAGACATGTACGGCATGTGGATCATAATGTGTGCATAATGTATGTGAAACGAAACGCACCCCCCAAGAAAATTATACATAGATGATCAGACAGAGAGATGTCATCAGATATGAAACTGTACATTATATGAACTGTTGGTATTGGCCAACATGTGACTCAGTTCTAACGGTTGGGACCCCTCTACCCAGCCTATGCACGAGGGAAGAGGTCCCCAACACTGGATTGGGATAAGGTGGTTCTTCCACTGTTATTCTGACCCAGAAAAGAAAAAAAAAGTATACTGTTGGTTTTGTTTATTTCATTATATTGATATAAATAGCTTAGTTATAATCAGTCACTAAGTTTTTTTTTTAAAAAAAAATAATAATTTGCAGAATCAAATCAAAAGTCTGGATGCGCAAGTGGTAAGACAAGCAGTGCTGCAAGCCATCAAGAGTTGCTCCGAAGGTAGCGAGCAAGAGTAATTATAGAAGACCTCCCAGCGCAAGCTTTGATCTTTAGATCCTTTCCTCTAGCATTTTGTTATGGGCTGCAGAAGCTCTTTAATGAAGGTAGATTATTCTATGTATAATTATAATTAAAAGGCTTCCGAAGAGTATGAAATATGGTGGAATGCAAATAGAAGAAATTTTAAATTTTAATTAGAATTAATTATATGATAATGACAAGATATTTCCACGTACTAAAATCTTTTAGTTCTGAAAAGTAGGGAACGGAGCCCCAACTGGTTAAAGGAACACCAGATTTATACATGACAGTGCTACTTGAAATAACAAGACTCTGAATTAATGAGTACACACCCTGTTCCAGTAGAATATTTCATCAATACAGCTGAATACAGCACAACGTATAAAGTATGAATAAGGATCAAACTTATGTCTCACGGTATAAGTCGTCCCTCGTCAATGATGGCAAATCTTCCATAACTTTATTCCATGAAAGCAAAATTTTGAAGGCTTATGAAGCAATTCAATTATCTAAAGTGGCAAGGATTAAACGGTGGAGATGCTCTGCAAAATAGAGTAATGTGGTGGTGCAAAAAATCTACAGCTCAATCAACAATCCCAAGTAGATGAAGAATGTTGAAACTAATACTTCAAATAATGTAGAATTAAAACTAAGGCAATCACAACAAACAAAGGAAATCAAAGGTTAGAGAATAGAACCTGCTTTGAGGCACGTTATGGAAATCTCCTTCTTCTGAGAATACTTCATCACCACCCAAGTGAATACGATCGAATGACATCTACTTCAATTCACCAGTCTCCTGATGTGCATTCAAATAGGATCCTTGACGAACCCCATAAATTAACCTCGCACCAAATAGAAAGCAATGCCTATAATCTTCAAGAAAATATTAGAGAGAAAAAAAAAAAAAAAAATTTTATGGAGTTCTCTTTATGAACGCCCAATTCGACAAAGTAAGTTCAATAAGTATACATTCTTTATTGGTATAGATAATTATCCCTAGTTATGTGGCAATATTAGGACGTTCATTGATCTGATGATATACTGATAATACGGTGACTACCCATTTTGAATACAGGTTGGTTGAATACTAATTTAGAGCTTTGACTGATTCGCACCGACAAGATACCAAGTTACAGCTACAGCGCTATAGCTTTGTAGACAGTCAACATCAGTAATTTACCATCCTCACAACCATATTGGTGGACCTGATGGCTTAAGTCTTGTTGTAAAATAAGAATGGTTTTCAGCTGTCTTGCAGGTTAGCAGCTCAATCAAAAATAGGTAAAATACTGTCCTGACTATTTTTATTCTATTTCAAGACTTGATTTCAACCATTTTCGAGAGTACTTTTATATCGAGGTCGGGTTATCACCGACCTCATCAGTAAATAGCAATTGAATCTTGGCACAACTGAAGATGAGATCGAATCTATATCATCAGGCTATTAGCACGCTAAGCTGAGATCGGTTACGACTGACATCATCAGCATCACTTCAAGACAAGATCGGTTAAAAACTGTCCTACCAATACTATTCTACCCAACATTGAAAGGAATTCGGGATTCTCTGAGTTTGATATAGCTGTTATCCAGCTAAGCTATAGCTGTTCTCCAACTATACTATAGTCAATCTCCATATAGGCTAACGGCACACACCTGCCATCAAGCTAGCAAGTCTATTATAATAAATTAACGGTCTAATAAACTTCGAATGGTCTGAACAACCTAAGCAATTTTTTTTTTATAAATAAAGAAGTAAGATACTCTTTCAAAGATAAGCACAAAGTTCACAGAGTCAACACTATACTAAAATCTGGGCGACTGGACAAGGAACTTGGAAGACGAGCAGATTGCCATGCTTCACCATAAGCTTTCCTCTTAAGCAAAATAAATTTCTTTTCCTTAACGCAATAGCTTAGTCAATGATTTTATTATTCACTTGTTCTCTCTTCAGCACCACCACCTCTTAGCACAAATTTCAGTGACTCTATTCTATTTTAATTATAATATAATATATCAATGAGGGAAATATCTCACTAACCTCATTTTCATCAAAAAATACTCTACTAAAATCTGCTCTCGAATTTCTTACCTAAGGAAGATCGAATCTCAACTTTTTTCACTCAAATCCTCTTTTCTTACATTCTAGTTTTTCATTTCCACTATCCGTTCTCAAAGCTTTAGTGCATCAGAGGATTCTAAATCGAAGGGTACCACATCGGTTTTCATAACTTTTTTGTAGGTCGATTTGTGATCTACATCGACTCGATCTGGATCAGCTATCCAGCGCGAACTTTTTTCAATAATCTAAAGCCTTGCAACAGCATTCTTAATTTACACAATTCTTAAATCTCACCAAAGGTGGTGATATACTATTGTTTCCTTAGTCTCATTTTTAGATCTTCATACATATTGACCAAATGATCCACACCATATTGGTGGATATGAAGGGTGTAAGTGAGTAAGTTTCTCAAAACAAAAGATTGCATCCCTTCACTTAATAAATTTGTCCCTTAGATATATTACATTCCTTTAATAAAAGGATGTGTCCTTAAAACTTAACAATCAGTTCAAGAGCCTTTTTTTTATTTATTTTATTTTTTTCTTATAGTTTAAATTAATATATGTGTCTTCTGATGTATGGCCACCGACAAATGCATCTTTTTCCATTTATCATCCAAGACATGTCTCTTTGATTTATTATTCAAGAAATGTATATTAAAGCAGCTCTAAAAAGAGAACAAGGAAAGATATATCCATTCAAATATATAAAATAATCAAATTTTGGATCACTATTTTGAAAATAAAATAAATATTTTATTTGTTAAATCCAACAGAGTCGAGGGTGTCAACTAGTTCATTCAATACCAGTGATTTGGGTCAGAGTCCCATATTCACCACAATCCTTGCGCATCTTACGTAGAGGGGGCAAAAAAAAAAAGGTAGACAAAGACTGATGGTATGCATAGAAGGTCAAATTATGGATGTTTGTGTAGAGCATCGTGAAAAGAAGTTATTTAAATAACTAATAAGAGCTGATATTGGCATTATGACCAGCCGTTCCAGAGAAAACAAGAGTATTATATATAGAGATTTTTTTTTTTTTGGTAGTAGAGATATCAAATTAATTATAGATTCGCAGTATGACGTGAACTGGAGTAGCACCATATTGACCATCTCAAGATTTTGAAGGTTCTACTTATTGTCGTCCATTGTGGATCATGCCAAGCTTACATGATGGCCCTCTAGCCAAAAGGTTCAAAATACAGGGACATTAGATATACAGTGGATTGTTAAAACTTAATATGCAAACTAAGTATACCTCCCTAGCTGGATTGATGTCCTCACTGAGCACCGTTATGGGTAGGTAATATGCACCGGGGATGAGGGCCCAAGTACTAGGGTGGCAAGCCTTCACGAGCAGCATTTCTTTTGGAGGACCAAAGATTACTGCAAGTTTTTCTTTTTAAACATATAGACACAGATTTTTGGAGTGTGCTTACATAGCTTTCCTCTAATAAATTTCATCAACACAGTCAGTTCATCGATAAAGATCTGCTACCTTGAATAAGTTGTGTCGTTCTTTGTCTCTGATTCTTCAAATGGTGGGTCAAGAATGGATCAGAGATTTTCCTTTAGCATGCTCCATATCTCTGCCATTAAGTTTTCTTGTGAGCCAAATTAAGGATCCAATTATTTCACCTCATTGCAGTCATTTCTTAATAATCTATGATACTATGGACATCACAAAGAGTTTGTTGTGTTCAGCTTATAATAGCTGATCTAACTCAGACAAATTCTCGCCCCACAACAAGCTGAGGCAAACGGCTAGGACCGGTAATAATTTAAATTAGACCCCCCAGCTCATATGTCCTCCTGCTACAGTATATTTTAATAATCAAGGGTCATAGTTCTTCTAGGCATCAAGCCCAAGGTTTGCTTGGCTTCGGTATTCCATCAAGTTTGCCTAACAATGTGCACCACGGCCTTGTTCCAAATGGATGCAGTATTTCTCAGCTGCTGGTTCCCGTGAAGAAGCCTCTCCTCTTTCTCACAGTGAGAAAGGGTTTAAAGAACTGATACCTTGCTTATAAACTGATACAGCAAAGCGGTACACCATTCCAAGAATCGTGGAGAGGGTCCTGAGGTGAATGTAACATGATGTAGCTTCTAAGTACCAAAGATAGGATTTACGATAATGTTTGATGAGAATGGGATTGTAGGCGAGGGAACATAAACGGTGCTGACGTTGGTGCCTTTTCCTGGACACAGGCAGCTATCATCACTAGTATCGTGCATTTTTAAATAGCATGAATGCAAGTTTATGTGGTTTATGTACTCATCTTAATTGTCCCATCCCCCCTTCCCACCCCTGCCCTTTTCTCTCTCTCAAAGAAGATATCATCTGTCACAGAAAACCATGATGCTACATTTTGCAAAGACATTTCCATCACTATTAAGACCACACCATTTCTTCGAAACATCAAAAAGTCATCCCTTTTCGTTGGAACCGTATGAACCATATGAGTTCTTTGCGCCTCATTCTCTGGTAGATAAATATCGTGAGAAAATTGGTCAATTTTTTTTATTGATCAACTTACCAACATTCTCACATTTTTTTATATAGATAAATTATTTTTCTATAAATAATATTTATCCATAAAATAGGAAGAAAATCTTACTCACTTAGAAGATGGGTAAATCATTTTTCCATCCATCAATAGTAATCTTTTCATTTTATTCTTCATATACCCCTAATCCTATGATAATAATATAATAATATATAATACAATCTTATATATAATATAATATCATATTATTATCGGATAATAATATTTTATTATTTTAATATAAATATTATTATGATAATATAATGTTACAGTATAACATCTTATTTTATTATTATAATATAACATTAATATCTTATATTATTATATTATATTATAATAATATATTATTTTAATATATATTAATATTTATATTACATATAATATATTTTTATTTTATTATATATAATATAATTTATTATATTATATTATATTATATCATATATATATATATATTATAACATATAAACTATAATATATTATATTATATGATAATATATAATAATATTTATATAATAAAAGTATTATAAAAAATATGGATAGATCTTAACAATTTGTCTAAAAAAACTAATAATGTAAAAGAACATAGATAATAAATTCTCAAAACATCTTCTAAAGTATGAAAGAACGTGGATAAATTATTTTTTTATTTAAATATTTTTTAAAAAATATTTATCTAAAAAATATATATTTTTGGATAAATTGATTATCCTCAAGTGCTTAGAAAACAAGGGAAAAGAAAATAAAGAATATTAAACTACCTAATTTTCTTCTTGAAATAATGGTAGGAGATTCGGAGGGGGGAAGGGGTGAATATCAAGATCAAAATATCACAAAAATGCTCTCATAGGTATTCGCTGGCGGCTTTTTGGTAATCTATTGCGCACTTGTGCTTCATGAGAAGTCTTATCCATCGTGATCCTTTAAAAAAACTGAAGGAAAAAAAAAAAAAAAGAAACCAGGAGATCCGCTCTCAGCGCGAAGCATCGGCAGTCAGCCTCTAGTCTGCAGTTGCATTAGCAGCTTTATAGAGATCCTTTCTGGGTATAGCTGCTTTGTAGCTACAAAATATGTCGTGATGTGAAGAGATATAATCTTCCATTAAAACTTTCCTAGTGACAGAATATATAAATAATTATAACTTTTTTATTAGAAACACATGCATGAAAGTGAAATGGCTATGGCTGTAAATTTTTATGATTGATGATAAAAATTTAAAAAAAAAACAAAAGAAGAAAAGAAGTGGATCGATGACTCAATGGACCTCCTATTATTTGATTTGTTAGTCCCGAAAAAAAAAATTATTGAGGCTCATTTATTTCTTATGATTCCATTAAATTATCACTGGTTTTTCTTTTTTGATTAGAAGAGTCCCAACATACGAGACCATTTGAGGTCAAAAAGGTACCATCATAAATCCTCTCCTCATTAGTCTTGAAAAATAAAAATTATTATGATTCCATAATATAATCACTAGTTTTTCTTTTTTGATTCAAAAAGTCCGAACCATATGAGACTATTTGAGGTTAAAAAGTTACAGTCATAGAATTTTTTGAAAGTATTTTTTATAGCAAACAGAAGAATGATCTTGTACATTTTCTTTTAATTATATTTTAAAGTAAAGTGCCGCCATCATGAATCAGGAAAAGGGTGCCGATCATCTAAGCTAAACCTGGTTATTCTATATCATGAATGGTCTAAATGATTTATCTTTTGTGATCATGGAAGTGCTTGTCCATTAAATAACGAAAATTATACTTCCAAGAGAAATACAGATTAAGCAACAACAAAAATTGTGGACTTGGAAATCCTACCGTACAAGGACAAAGTAATTTCCTTTTTGTTCAGCATAACAAAACAATAAATTGCATATAATCATAACGTTTAATTTCAAAAGGCATGCATCATCACAAATATCATTATATCATCAAGATGCAGTCTATATTCTCATTACCATAACCCTGCTACACATTTAATTAGGCACGATGAACCATCCCCACAAGCTAAAGCTACAAACCAACATGATATCACTGCAAGATGCTTCACCAGACACCGTTCCTTGGAATCATCCAGCAAGAGCAGCTGACTCAATTTTTGGTATCATCTGCGGCAAAATTGGTCTCAAAGTAATGTTTCAATGCTGCACCTGAGAGCACTGCGAGGGTGAGGGCTTGGGCATGCATCCTGCACCACCACCAGCGTAAACAACAAAAATCATTATTAGCTTTATTTCCACCTTCAACATGAAACTTATCATGCTAAAAGAATACCTAGCATGGATCAGCCTGAGGCTGGTCTTGTGTGCCGTTCTTTTACGCGAGTAAGCTAAGGACGCCATCAAGGCTGAAGCCCATAGAGTTCCTGAAAGACAGAGGATTCCATATTTAGCCAATGGCTCATCATAGACCTAAACTTCGCTAATCGTTTCCTGCACTATGAGAAGAAGCCAGATGATCAGATGGTTTGCTTACCAACACTGGCAAGCTTGTGCTCAGAGACCCATGCCTGCAAAGAGCCCATCCTGAAAAGACACAGGAGGGTGGAGGGGGTGAGTAGAGGGAGAGAGAAAGGCACCTGAAAGAGTAAAAGGAAAGGGAACAAGTTATAAAAGTGTAGGTGCCCCTGGGTTTAAACATGAAACCTGGGATGAACGTTAAAAACCACAGGCAGGCAGGCTTCGGTTTGCCGCTCTTTTCAACTTTGAGACAATGGGGATGGTACTTTTCAACCTTTTATTCTTTAAGAATGAGTAACAGGCCAAACGGCAGGTGGTCGAATGGAAGTGGAGCGGGTCTTTCAACTTCAGCCATGGCCGCTGGATTAGCTAAGAAGCACTTGTCCTACCAACACGTGGTTTGCAACACATTACAACTGGATTAGGTGTAAGTGCTACCAAGCCCAATGGTTCTGACCATGGCAAAGGCTACACCCTACTAAACCATATAGAGGCTTTTTCAAGTTTAAGGTGCATGGTTTAAGCCTTAACCCGGTAAAATGGAAAATTAACTCCAACAATGGTAACTATGCTAGTATCATTTTCTATCTGCATGACCTCATTCCATGGTCAAATTGTGTTATGTGTCAATCACAAAATCATGGCACTGGAAGAAATATGGCACAGAAAAGGGGGCATGGACACATTGCCACAAGACTCCACAAAGTCGAAAGCGCCTGAAATACCTTGAACAAATTGGGTGGTTAAAGTGGAGCAGCATCTCTAGGAACTCATGTTTGGAGGCCATCAAGGACCAGACAAAAGAGGAAGAACGAAGCAAAAGTCATTTTAAAACCCCTTTTTGAATGAATCAGGGTACGAGACAGTGGTGATGTCACAAGCATAACAGGAGAACGCCACGGGAGATTGCCACAGGTTTAAATATCAAAATGATTAGTGAGGCTAGAAAAACTATAAGTAGCAATGATGGTGGATGAAATTTCAACATGATTTGACCATGTGAGTATTTGCAACAAGCGATATCAGCTTGGATTGGAGGATCAAAGAGAGCATGATAAACAAAATCATTCAAGTACCTCCAAAAGGGTTTCATAACTGTCAAATTGTATTATGCTTCACTTTCACTTCTATGTTTGAAGAAAACTTTCATTTAAAACTCGTTTGGTTCACGAGAAGAGGCAGTTTCCAGAAAATGATGAGAAAGCCTCTTGCCTTGTTTAGTTGAAGTTTGAAGAGGAAAGAGAATCGAAAAAACTCTTTTCATGAAATGTCACTTCCTACATTTTATAGAAAGTGAAAATCCATGGAGAAGGTGAATTTTGGCACTTCCCATGGAACAAGAAGTGGTGGTGCTTTTTTCTTTTCCAAAATATTCTTTCAAGAGCTATGACTAAGATTTTGTAAAATATCATAGATAGTTAGGATAAAATACTGAATAGTAATAATATAATATTATATTAATATTTTCATAATATTTATATGAATATAATATTAATATTAATATTATAATATTTATTATATTTTAGTATTTATACTAATATAATATTTTTATTAATATTAATATAGTATTTATTAATATATCAATATTTATATTAATATAATATTATATTTATTAAGATATTAATAAATTTATTGTATTAAAATATTAATATTGTATTAACATAATATAATATATATTAGTATTAAATTAATATAATAAATTATTATAATTTAATAATTATATTATAATATATTAATATTATTTTTATATTAATATAAATATAATATTATTATTTATATAAAGTTTAGGAGTAAAAATACATGATCTTATATCTATTAAGGGTATAATGGATATTCTATTCAGTTTTCCTAGAAAAATGGGTATTTAACCAAACATAAGCCATTCTTCAATAAGTCACTTTTCCGATCAAACAAACCAAAATCCTATTTCCAAGAGAAAAGTTCTTCCCGCGAATCAAACGAGTCCTTATTGTAAAACATATTCAACTTCACTAGGCGTTAAGAGCATAAAGAGCATATGACAAGAATGGACAGCCTTTTGAATAAAAGATCAAGCATACAACATTTTCCTTCATAGAAATACAAACAGATATCAACACATGCATCTCTCGCAATACAGCAAAGCTGGCTTCCATTGTTCACACAACAGTAGGATCAAAGGCACTGGATGGAGGCAAGAATATCTTCACCTAGGTAGAAAAATGGGGAGTGATATTGTACCTTATTGCACACTCGCTGGAGAATTAAGCATAGGCCAAGTTGTAACTCAAAAAAGATTTTCTTTGCTTCTGAGAAATTTTATTCCATGCCTTCCAAGAAGCTCTGACTTCATCCAGCTCTGCATCTGAAATACTTCTGTTGCATCTAGACCATCCACCCATTCCTTCCATGAGGATTTGGATGGATCCAAGAACTTGGATGACTGAGGCAACATCATAGAAGAGCAGAACTCATGAAATGCTTCTGGATTTCTTCAGACTCGACAATTTGCATTTCAGGTCATGTTATATTACCAGGGCAGTTTCTTGTGGAGTAGCAGTTTCCCCAAGGATCAGAACTTCAGAAGAGGCAAGGGTAGCATAATGCAAGAAAACCTTGCCAGAGACAACTCTATGACATCTTTTGGTAGCAAACCCTGCTTCACTGCTGCACAAGTCCCAATAACAAAAGTGAAGCATTTGTATGACTTGGATTAAGATATGCACAAGCTCTGATGAAAAAACCCAGATCTTATTAAAATAAAGCTCATGTTTTTATTTACTAAAGGATAGGGCATCATCCTATAGTACACACCGGTGCAGTTGCAGATGATCGTATATTGTAGTATTTACTTCCAAGCATAATTCTCCATCATGGCTGATAGCTTAGTTGACATGGTTGCTTAAAAATCACTTGTCAGATATCTAAAATAGGCAAAGATTTTCATGAGGCTCATGAAGCCATCTTGCACGAACAGCAATACAGAACTCTGGGTCTCTAATTTCATCATTTTGTTCTGCTGGCAGATTATTTCACTCACCATCACATAGAATGTTTGGAGTTCTTCACACTTATCAAGTGCAACCTCCACAACCTCAGAACTTTATAGATCATTCCTCAACTTCAGCGGTCAACCCACCCTCGGCAAGTTGTTTTTCTGATTATGTGGCCTTGCTAGGCTGTTTCCTATATTTGGAACAAACAGTGTAGTTATGGAAACAATGTACTCCTAACATGGAAACCATAGATGTTAGCTGTCTAACATTCAACCAGTAAATGCTCTTAAATTATAGATGCTTTATGTATTCCTGAGACATCTATGACAGGCACACTCCCCAATCATAATTGACTTGACCATGTGAAAAATTTTTAAATTTCTAATGTAACTGAAAGTGTTATATACATGTCTTTTCAGATCATTTTAGCTGTAAAAATAACGTGACGGTCCTGATTTAATACTACAAACCTCTAAATAAGAATGGCTTATGGATGGCTCCTCAATTTCTATGTATAATAAGCAGGTGTTGTTAGACTGTTCCATGCAAATTCAGATGCCACTTGTTCACAAATGAGGAAACAGATCTATATATGTATTAATCATTAAAGAACAAAATGTCCAGAGAACCAAGATATCATAATAAAAACAAAATCAAATACAAGCCAGCAACAAACATATACCTCAAAACTTTTCAGTATATTGTTGAATTGATATAAATGCTCATAAATTTCTGCGGAGATGGAATCACTACCAATTCCAATAATTTCAGCAGGCAGGAGACAAGAGTACATCCAAACAGTCCACTTTTTTTTTTCTTTTCTTGCATCAAAACTCCTACAGACACCCATTCAAAAATAAGTATTGAGAAGCAAACCAAGGAGCATTCTTTTTTCTTCCTTTAATACAGTCATTACCAAGAAAGAGAGAGGAAAAAAAAAATGCTTAACAGCAGTAAGAGTATCAGTATTGCCATAACATGCTATAACAGTCCAAACAAAACATTTTGTAAAATACATCAACTATCTCGGAAAGCTCAGGGATAGGCTACCCTTTTTCCTTTCCTCTAACTTGGAGAGCATAGACAGTATGTAAACTAGTAGAGAGTTGTTAAAAGAAAGACATCATCATCAACAACATCACTAAGTAGAAGGGTTACCTAGACACTCTGACATCCAAAAATCCTGACACAGGGACACTTCCATATAATACATATATTGATGACCAGGTAAGTTTACTAGTCAATAACAAATTTTTGTTACATTACACTTGCACCATTGTAACACTATAAGAAAAAGAACATATGGATGTGACACTTCACTAAAAGAGTATGGACACTCTTCACTATCAATGTTTAGTACTGTAATCATACTAAAAAAGAAGTGCCAGAAATTGCAATATGGTGCACTCAACAGGGTATGCCAAAAAATAAGTGTCAAGTACTAAATCTTCTAGATGACATAAACAGGACACTCCATGCTATGGGAGTGCCACCAAATGGCATGCCATGTTGTGTCAGCTCCATGTGTCTAAAAGAAAGAAGCAGCTAGGTAACATAGCTGGACAGTGGCGAATATGGAACTGTAGCAAAAGAATCATCACAACAAATGTTGAAGTGAATGCAATGAAGGTGATATTTACTAATGGTTGTATTGTTTGAGCGTGAATGCATGCATCAAGGTTTTAAATCCTATGAGACGAAGGCATATCCCGTTTCTCTACATAGCAGGATGCCTCGCTGTCCCGGCAACACTTCCAATCATGGATCCCCATAGATATCCTTTATCTCTCTCCCTTTCTTCTTTTCTTTCTTTCTTTATTTCTTCTATATTTTTTCTTTCTTTCATTCCTTTCTTCTACCTTTCTTTCTTTTCCCTTTTCTCTCTTTTTCTTCTCCTTTACTTTCTTTTTCTTATTTTTCTTCTTCTTTTCTTTCACTTTTTTCTTTTCTTCATCTTTTCTTCCTTTCCTTCATTTCTCTTTCTTCTTCTCTTTCCATGTGGATGGATTTTAAAGTCCAAACCCATCCTGGTCCCGTTTTCTCACAGGAACGGGATGAGATTAAGCATTGGTAGCTCCATCAAATGGTGTTCTCGAGAATATTGCATCAATTGGAATTCCAGTTCTTAAATAGCACAAACATAAATATATAATGAATGCAACCTTAGTCAAAAATATGGAAAGTGAGATAAATTTTCCTATGAAGTACTAGAAGATTTTTAAAATCAGAAGCTTCTTGAAAGCTTTGTTTGGGTACCTTGCTTTTCATATCTGATATCAGGTGATTTATAGACGTGACAACAAGGCATCAGCAGATATCTATACAAAAAGAAATGCATATGTGGAAGATGCTCAAGATCATTGTATGCCAAAGAACCTTACCATATACTTGGAAATATAACAAGATAGCTTGCCAATTAAAAGGAGGCTGTAACGAGAATATGTTTCTTTGTTTAAGTTCCTAATGTAAGTTCAGCATATATGTCACTGTATAATATCAATTACTAATTCACTTACAGCATACTAATAAACCACAATTTAAATTAACATGACCAATCTGATGACAAGCACCAAGGCTTTCTTAGCACATGATGAAGGCTTACGTAAGAAAGAGAGGACTCCAATGCCTTAGTCTCATGTATTGGAAGCAGATAATTATTATGTACACCTACTTATAAAGGAGGTATTATGGAAGAAATTCCTCCCTTGCACTGCATTTTTCTTCTATGCATTTGTAAATTACAAGTTTGGATAAGAGCGATAGGTTACATATTTTATCATAATGAAGATCACATTAGTACATACTAACAACTGCAAAAATAAAATAAAAAATATCATTATATTTAAATAATGAAGAAGTATTTACATGTCACCCTTACTCCTTTTCTCGGTTCAGCTAATCCTGGCCCACCCAATTCTATGCAGATCTGCATTCCATATTTACTATCACGGATCCACCTGCCTTAAAGACAGCAGATTCCAACTCTGCTTCAATTGCTATATGTCAAGATTGGAATGCCTTAGCAAAGATCCTTCCACGCTAAGCTGATAGGATGCATAATGCCATCAACACTTAGATAATTTACAAAAACAATAAGTAATAACACAAAAAAGGCCTTTCCGAAAATAACATATACGGAATATCTTTGGGTAAATCTTATCTCCTTCGAAGAAAAATTCCTCCTATCGAATAACATTCTTTCACTTTCTTTTTGTTCAAGAGTGGAATCCAATAAAATTTTGATCAAATTATCAATTCAAATGCAGGAAGATTTTCCTTTATGGTCTTACTCTATAAAACAGGTTTTCTTGCTGCATCTGTACCGGCAAAATTAAAGATCATCAACGTTAAAAATATAAAATCCTCCAACTATTATAATAAATATCTTGAACAGAATAGAGAGAGAGAGAGAGAGAGAGAGAGAGAGAGAGAGAGAGAGAGAGAGAGAGAGAGAGAGAGAAAAGAAAAGAAACATTTAATCTCGAGCTACCTCTGTAATCAGTTCCCACGTATCCGACGCGCATGACGACCTTCTTCTTGCGGGATTCCCGTCTCCTTCCTCCATGATCAGATGGCGGAAGAGAAGAGCACAAACCCTAATTATTCAGGGGTTTGGAAGGGGAAGGGAGCTAGTGTCTCGAAGGAGGTCGAGAGCGCTAGGGTTAGAGGAGGCTTTCACAGGAGAGGAGTCGCACCGAAGAGGCGCAGCCATTCGAAACCGACTGAAGCGGGCGAAGTCGCGAAGAGGCTTTAAGCAGAGACGGAGGTATTTACGAGAAGTGGGGCGGATTAGAAGGAGACGAGAGGAGGGGCCGCTTGAACTAACGGATGCCAACGCGCATAACCATCCGATTGGCGACGTAATCCATATAATAAGGGCGAAATTATAGTCTTGTTCTATGGTTATGCTAACAAACAATAAAAGCGGTGAAGGAATAAACCCGGGCTACAGGTTCACCTTTTAGGCCCGAACCCGGGGTGACGGGCTCGATCCTATTTTTCTTACTGGATTCGGATCCCTTGTTCATTTTCTGGATCCATGTATTGGACTAAACCCGAATCATGCCGGACATTGCTTCCACCGCCCCCAACGAGGTCGCACAAATTCCACCCTTCTCTCTTCATGCTCCGTCCCCTCTCCCGCCCAAGCGGGGATATAATTTCTCGTCTCGCCTCTCTCTCTCCCTCCCTCCCTCCCTCGCTCTTTCTCTCTGGGGGCCAGGGAGACTTGTTAAAAGAAAGGAGAAGATAACGGAAGGGAAAAGAAGCAAAATAGGTCCTTCTTTTTCTCTCTCTTTGTTGTTTTCTTAAACAATTGTTCTGATACTTTTAGGAGTAACGGAAGGGAGAAAATAAATAGCGAGGTGGCTTCGAAGCATTATACGAATTTTTCTACACAGTGTTAGATTTGCCCTAGTTTTTGCAGGTAATATCAGCGGCTGTATCTTGTCAGAATCATAGAGGAAAAGTATTGGAATTTTATTTAGTCATCTGTGCGACGTTTGGTTGGCAGAGAAAAACTTTAGTTTTTGTCCATCTTTTCACTGAATTGTTGGTTATACTGGGGATTTTTTTTGGCTCTGATGGAAATGTTTTTTTTTTTTTTTTTTTTTTTTTGGAGCTCGTTTTTTGCGTTTCTTGGATTTAGGCAAGAAAATGTGGTATTGGCATTGGGATTGTAGCATTTATTGCTAATTTTTGTGATTGTTTTATTAAGCACTTGTTGTTTGATTGGGCTGTTCGGTTTTAGGTGTTAAGCATTCGTTGTGTGAGGTTTGGATTTTTTAGTGCTTTTACGTTTGGAGGTTGGTGATTTTTCTCACGTTATATTACTTTGCCAATTTGGATTCCATGTCTTTTAGGTCCCTTCCCCCTTTCTTTCTTGTTCGTGGTTTTCTGTGAATGTGTAGTTTCTTTACTGATTCATAGCTACAGTTAGTTACAGAAGCTCTTAATTTTTCTTAATTTTTCGAAAGACTAAATAATCCTTCCTTTCTTTTTCCCAGTCTTAATTTCTAACCAAATCAACCATGACTGGTGCCAGTTCTTAGGCAAAAAGGTGGAGGGTTAACACTATATATAAAAAGAAACTCAGAAATTAAGACCAGGGCATTCGAATTAGACGAATTTTGAAGCTCTAGTTCATTCGGTAAGGAAGAGGACATGACCAGCTTCAAATCCGGATCTATATTATTCTTCTATAAAGGCAGATTATTAATTAAATTTGCACAGAATAAATATAGTTCCCCAAATCAAATTTTTATCATTTGTTCCTGTCCTGTGCAAAATACATTTCATCTGCAAAACCCTTGTTTATGTACCGTTGATAATTTCAGAATATTATGATACAGATTTTTATGGCATCTTATGAACATCGCATTAGCAATTGTTTTTGCGATGTTTAAAGCATCACTAATGTTGCTTTTATTTATAAGCTTCTGTGAACATGCCTATTTTGTTTTGGATAATTTTTAGTGGACTGGTGATCTTCTTGTTATTTGTTTTGGATAATTTTTTTTGTTTTTTTCCTGTAATAAAAAAATGGAAGATTCGTGTGGCTCATGACCATTAAGGACCAGATTAAATTTGTTATTCTCCTATGAGTTGATAGCCTGTAACTGCTTGGTGACTTTTGCTTTGTTCATGTTTTGAGGTTCCTAGAGTTAAAAAATCCGCTTCTTATCTCCAGCAGGAATCTAAACAGTCAACAAAATCTGAAATGGTCAGGGGATTACTTAATTGTGCCTTTGCAAGTCAGTAAATATTATTCTGATCTGGCATAATATATTACATGTCAGTGCAGTCTGCTGCAATGTCTCTTGTTTAGATCATCTCTATAAGTAAGCAGTTCCTTCTTTGGCAATTTTTGGCCAATAAATTTAACCATCTGTTTTATTTAGCTATATTCATTAACTTGCCTGTAGTTGGGTTAAAATGATGCTTGCTATGCTGTATTATAGTGTGACTAAAGTCTGTACAAGAGAACAAGGGACTGGGTTAGTACCAAGACCCTGATAATACTTCCTCTGGCTTTGTCTTGTAATACTTGTGGGTTAGAAAATATGGGAAGTCATGATTTTTGCCAAGTGACTTAGCTTTTGGTGAAGAAAGAACATCGATCAGCATATCTTATGCTAAGTACGATATGTCTTGCATGTGCAGATATCTAGATGGGATTAGATTTTGACACTTCCAGTGCAGAATCCACCAACCTTGGAGTTTTCTTCTGCTGATATTGTGCGGCCCAGGGTGGAAGGCTGGAGAGAGCAGATGGATAGGCCTGCACTCATTCCCTTCTCTCGTGTGAATGATTTTGTAAGAGGTGAATCTAATAATAAATAGTGCCCCACAAGATTCCATGTTGAAGCAAGGAGAAGGCGTCCTCCTGAGATGGCTTGCAAAGCAAAGGTCGATTGGGTTCTTGAATATACCTTGTAAGTACTTATATTTGACGCTAATACTAGGTAGAAAGCTAACCTCTGGATTAAGTGCTGGTATGCTGTACTTATATAATCATCGAAGCCATGTACTTGTATACTTGCTAATATAGCTTTTGTTTGGTACTTTTCTATGCTTCGTAGCTATAGTTTCTTTTTCCTTCTTCTTTGTCCTTTCATCTAATCTCTAACTTCCTCTGAAAATGGTCCTTTCATTGAATAAATGCATGTTAACCGGATTGATATTCTGCCTGAGAAGTTAGTTAACATTAATTGGTAATGTAACATGGCATTTCTTGCACCTTTAGTGAAATTTTATGCCGTCATGGGAGAGGATTGGTACTTGAAACAGAGTTACAAACCATACCCATATTGTCTAAGATGTCTAAGAATGTTGTCTGTATTCATTAGTAATGTGGCTTGTGGTATTATTTGCATGCTCGTCGAAACTTTATGTCATGAATGTTTTGCTATTTGTGAGAGAGGATTGGTACATACAAAAGATTCAACCACCACCATTTATCCTATCACTTCTGGTATTGTGATAGGTACAACTGAATGCGGCTAGTGGTGTTCCTTTGGTCCAGATGATCATAGGAAGGGGGGTGTTTTTTGACCCAGCAGGAACTTTACTGCAAAAAAGAAGACTCCTGCTGGCCGGCCAAATACAGAGAGAGGTTGTGTCTGCCATTTTATTGTAAAACAACTAATAGCTGAACCATCAGTTGCACTTATCATATATAATCAAGAAAAGCATATGGACAAAAAGGGATTGCCCTGCCATGGTCCCATGGACAAGAAGGTTGTTGGAACACGGGCAATGTTTGCACCTTACATTTTGGATGAGCTTCGTCTTCAGATTATGTCTTTGCTCAATGTTGGTGTTCCTGTGAAAACCATCATGCAGAGACATGAAATGGTAGAGAAGCAGGGTAGACCATGTAATAGAGATGATCTTCTCACTCACAGGTACGTCCAGAGATTGGAGACAAGTTCAGGTCTTCCCAACAACATCTGGTTCTGGAGTTTTGATGGTGTCACAGAGGAAGAGAATGCTTTCAAAGTATCTGGTGTTTTAATAGACAACAAAAGAGCAAATGAAGTTTCGGAAGCTCATTCCTCTGATCCTGTGGTGTTGAAACTGTTGAGGACAGCAATGGTGTCTGTGATGGCACCAAAAAGAAGCAGCTGATTGTGCATGACTCTCATGGAACGACTGATGAGAATGTTAGCCTCGAGCAGAATTTTGGGGCATTTGACAGTAGTGTTGGAGATACTGAAGAGAATAATGGTAACAAAGGCATGACAACTGGAAGAATTGCAGGTGATGGTAATGGTTGTGCTGTTGTTGATGGAGTATTTCAAATGTCAAACCGTGGATCTTGTGACCCTGATGATAAGGAAGTAGATGCCAATGTGAATAATATCTCAGAATTGGACTTGAGACCTTGCTCTGTTGTTTCTCCTGATGATTTGAGCATACTATATTGACCAATCGTTGGATGTTGCTCAAGCTGAAGAGAAGGTTAGTGCTGATGTTATGGAGAAAACTGGTGGTGGTAATGAGAGGGATACAAAAGAGACTACTAGCAATAACGTTCTCTAAACCGTTCCAAACCAGACGGTTCAGGTCGTGCTAAGTCGTACCGATGAGAAACCGGTCCGGTTTCGGTGTACAAAACAGCATAGCGGCCATCTTGGAGAGAGGGAGAAGAAAGAGAGAAAGAGGGAGAGAAAGAGAGGGAGAGGAAGGGACCGTCGGAGGCCATCCGAGCTTTTGCCAAGCTCGGTAAGGAGGGAGGGAGGGAAGGAGAGAAGCGGAGGGGGAGATCCTTACTGGATGTTTGGAGGCTGTCGGAAGCCTTCGGACGAATGGTTGCCAATTTCACATGATAAAAGCCACAAAAAGAAATGCGAAACAGGGAAACAAAGGCAAACCCCTGTTTCGCTGGAAGCCCTCCTCCAGCCTTGGCCATCCTCAAGCCCCTCGGTGTTGGCTTGCCAGCTGTCGGAGACGTCATGGCGGTATTGCTGTCCATCCAGAGGCCTCCAGACATCCGGTAAGCTCCCTCCACCCTTACCAAGTTTGGTAAGAGCTCAGATAAGTTCAGGTTGTCAGGGAATCTTCTTCCGGTGTTGGCAAGAATGATGGCGTGGAAGTTCCAATTGATGCTTCTCCAGCTAATAATGGCACTTCCAGTAACACAGAAGTCAAGTAGCGGTCATGCCGTACGTAACATGATTCTCACCGGAATGTAAGTGGTTTCTTGTGCTCCCTTAAAATGAATACCATCTAGCGTGCCAGTGGAGACAGAAAAGCTTACCATTTGCAGCTATACCGAGCGGAGATTTGGAGATGCTTGAGAACAAATCTGGACCATCATTTTCTTGGTAATATTTTCATCAGTCAGTTGGGGGCAGTTGTTGATGCAGTACAAGATACAGCCAACAACTACCATGACCATTGACCAACTAGATTATTGCAGACTTCAGGGAGCCACTGGATTAGCAGGCAAAAACTGCGATAAGCAAAAATGGCGGTGATATAAACTAGAGCTGCAAACTAGAGTTCCTGATACACGTTAGAAACAATTCAATGACATAAACCAGAGCTACATTTAATGCAGTGCAGGCGCTGAAAGACACCAGCTCTACTGCCATCTTTGGACCCTCAATCTTCATGGAGATGCACAAGATGCTACACACCCCACTCAAGGTGGTTAACATGAGGAACAAGCTCCTTCGGTTGAAGTTCTCGATGCAAAAGGAGGTGATCAGCGATGAGGGTAGTTCGGCTAATGCATTATATGTGACACTCGAGGAGATATTGGATGTCAAGTTTCCTACATTCAGTGGCATCCCATAGCGTAGACCATCGCAACACCGAAGGCCACAGTCGTGATTTCCGCTAACCTCCAAAAGGCTCATCTCCTCTCCATTCATGGCAGACATGCTCTACGTCTTTTGCAATTAGTAGAGTCGAGAAGCTAGAGCCATCTCATTACCATTCCACGCCGCAATTCTCTTCAATATATGGATAGCCTCTTTTCGTTGCTCTCATACTAGGAGCGACCTCAGAGATTGTTGGACAAGAAAATAAAGCAAAATGGAGTAGCAAAAAGCAGGAATGGAGGTCTGCAACTAGAGAGTTCTCCAAGATGACCCCCCGATTGATGTAGGCCATGGCAGGCAAAGCTCAGAAGCCGAATCCAAAACTAAGGAATCTGATGATGCTAACACCATCTCGCCATTTTTTGCTGACTTTTGTCGATGGCAAGAGCACGCAGGTGACGACGTTGGCTCTTCCAAACCCACAATTAAATCTTGATGCCGAGTAGACCCATATGTTCGACGAGATGACCGTCAGAGCTCCTGTGAGAAACATGGTGAGGCATGAGAAAAAGAGAAGCGAGTCAGCATCCTCAGGAAACAAAAAAAAGAAACGAGTCGGCGAGTGTCGCAAGCGAGAGACCTCCGATGTGGCAGCCAATGATGTAGGCCCAGTGGCAAGCTAGCGATGGCTGAGCCAGAGCACTCGAGGTCCGATAAATTATTGGGTAGACTGAGCCTACCGCCTATGATTATAGACAAAGGCAATAAAAATTCAACAAGTCAGCCAGTTTTATTAAATATACAACCATGGTTAACCATTACCTGCATGCTACGCCAGCAAAAAAAATTGAAACCTGAACCTAGTTTTTTACCTTTATAGCCTTCCTCAGTTACACTTCCACATTTGCTGTACTCCTGTCAACTGGGTTGAGTTTTAACCTTACAAGAAAAATAGAATTTGATGGGTATAAATCAATTCGAAGATAGATTTGAAATAATTTGTGCCCAAAAAATGAATATAAGAGAGGAGGTTTGACCTCAGTTTTTTTTTTTTTTGGTAAGAAAGGAGGTCAATTGTATTGCTGAAAAGAATTTAAAAAAAATATTTGAAAGATACGAAGCAAAAGACTAGTACATAAGAGAGAAGTAATAGACCTCTATTTTTTATTTCATAATTGGAGTATGGACGGTCAAATTATTCTATATTTCAGCGGGGTTATCTTCTTTCTATCCTTTGTTCTCCTTACTTTATATATGCTGTAGGGATTACATCATCAGTAGGATTATCAGAGTTAATATATATTAGGGCGTTCTTTATTATGGGCTTCTTATTGCTGGTTTTTTTTAGTACTAAATATTTTTTATTTCTATTATTTCTTTAGTAGGCATTTTTGAGTTTTTATCATCTACTACTATTCTTGAGGAATCAAAGTTAGAGTTTGTATTTTAGTTACCTTCTACTAATGCATCGCCTGCACTTATCTCTTCTTCTTGTATGGCCTTACCACCACTCTCATCCGACATCATCCATGTTGCAACCAGACAATGGTATGCACTGGAATAACTGTATCCGAGAGTTGAGAAGAATGAAAATAGAAAAGATTGCAGATGAATGGAAATAAGAAAGAAGAGTCTTTTCACTTCCCACCAAGCGTCCAATCCCCAACAATTTTAACACGTCAAAATTTGGGTGCGGGTTTCAAATTCATTACTGACATAATGGCTTTAAAACTCAATTGAACAACTATCTCTGAGAGTTGAGAAGAACGAAAATAGAAAAGATTGTAGACGAATAGAAACGGGAAGAAGAGTTTTTTCACTTCCCACCAAGCATCCTATCTCCAACAACTTTATCACGTCAAAATTTGGGTGCGGGTTTCAAATTCATTACTAACATAATTAATGGCTTTAAAACTCAATCCTGTTGACAGGAGCACGGCAAATATGGAAGGGTAATTGAGGAAGGTTATAAAGGTAAAAGTTTGGATGCACGTTTTAATTTCTTTGCTGACGTAATTGCTTTAAAGTAGCATGCGGGCATGTTGCTTTTCAAAAAGAAGTTATTGGATAGCGTTAAACCATGGTTAACCATCGAGATTTTTTTTAAATTATTTTTTATTTATTATTTTCAAAATTATTTTTTTTTTAATTTATTTTTAAAACTATCGTCTACATTGAAATCGTCACTTTAAATGGTGATTTTTTTGCCAAATAGAAATCCGATGTTAGCATAAAATCATCACACGAAAAGGCAAGTTCGTGAATTCGCCGTATCAAGCGGCGATTTCATGAAATCATCCTTTGTAGTAGCGAGTTCAGCTTTTTTTTTTTTTTTCTCCTGGATGGATCATGGATCGAACGAAAAGGGGGCACCGGGGTGGAGTGATGGACGGGAGTTTGGAGGATGGTCGAATGGTGTGGCGAAGGGGAGACGAGGGGAGGGAGTTATGTGTGTATGTATGGGTGGTTGGGGGCGTAGGATGGAGGGGGTGGCCGACAGGGATCGATGGGTGTGCGGATGGAGGGGTGATTGGGTGGATTACAGCACGAAGGGGAGGGAGGTGGTGATCAGTGATGGGGACCAGCCTGGGGTTGGGCGGTGGTCGTGGAGGGGAAGGTAAGTGCGGGGTGCGTTGGTGACCGACAGTGGGGACCCGGTCGGAGGATGGAGGGTTGTGGTCGCAGAGGAGGAGGCGGGCATGGGGGCCAGAGGAAAGGAAGAAAAGAGGTTTTTTTTTATTTAAATACTTAAAATAAAAGTAAATAATAATAAATAATAAAATAAAATAAAATATATATATATATATATAATTAGTTTTTAAAATAATAATAAAATATTATTTTTAAAAAAATAAAATATTTTCTATTTAAAAAAGAAAAATAATATTAAAATGATGGAGAGTCTAGGTGTTCAGCGCAAAGCCATGAAAGAAAAAAAAAATATATTTTTAAAATAATAATAAAATATTTTTTTAAAAAATAATATTTAAAAATAATATTTTTAAAATAAATAAAATAATAAAATAAGAAGAAAAATTTATTTAAAAATAAATTATTATATAAAATTATTTTATCTTAAAAAAATTAAAAATAATAAAATAATAAAAAATATTATTTTTTATAAATAATTAATAAATAATTAAAAAATATTTTTTAAAGTAATAATTTTTAAATAATAAAAAATTTTAATTTTAAAATTATTATTTTAGTTTTTTCTAAATTATATAAAAAATTATTTTAATTTTAATAATTATTATTTTAATCTTAATTATTTAAAATTATTATTTTAATTTTTAAAAATTTAAAAAATATATAAGTGCATATGGAGGAGCAGCGGTCGGATGGAGGAGCCTCGAGTGGTGTTGAAGGGGGGTGTGGGTGTTCGACATAAATCCATAGAAAGAGAAGAATGAAAAGGAAAAAATTTTAAAAAAAATGCTTAAGGTCCAAAGAATCCATTCGCATATTTTTTAAATTTATTTTTTTAAATAAACCCTTTTTATTTACTTTTTATTTTTTTATTTTTAATTATTAAAAATAAAAAAATCTTCCTCTAAAGTAGTGGCCGACATATGGGGCCGGGGGCGTGCATGGAGGAGAAGGAAAAAATCAAATAATAATAATAATATATTGATTTTAGAAAAGATTTAAAAAAAAAGAAAGAAAAAGGAAAAAATAAAATTAAAAAATATTAATTTAAAAAATAATATTTTTTAAAATTAATTTTTCAAAATAATAATATTTTCTTAAAAAAATAATATTTTTTAAATTAATTTAAAAATATTTTATTTATTTTAAAAATAATTATTTTAAAATTAATTTTTTTTATTTTTAAAAAAACTAAAATAATAATTTTTAAAACTAATTTTTTTTATTATTTAAAATAATATTTTTACATTATATATTAATTATTTATAAAAAAATAATATTTTTTAATATTTTTATTTTTTTCTTTTACTTTTTTAAATAACATAATTTTAAATAATAATTTATTTTTTAATATTTTTATTTTAATTTTATTATTTTATTTATTTTAAAAAAATATTAATTTTAAATAATATTTTTAAAATTATTTTTTATAAAATATTTTATTATTATCTTAAATATATATATATATTTTTTTTTCTTTCATGGCTTTGCGTTGAACACCCAGACTCCCCACCATTTTAAAATTATTTTTTTGAATAGAAAATATTTTATTTTTTTAAAATAATATTTTATTATTATTTTAAAATTAATTATATATTTTTAAATATTTTATTTTATTTTAAAAATAATTTATTAAAAATAATTTTTTATATTTTTTTATTTAAAAAAATTAATTATAAAAATTATTATTTTTTAAATTAGTATTTTAAATTTTAAAATTTTTTCTTCTACTTTTTTAATTTTTTTAAAATTAATATTTTATTATTATTATTATTTTTGGGTTTCTTCTTCTCCTCCATGCCCCCACCACCCCCATATGTCGGTTGAGGGGCGGTTGTAATGGGGGCCAAAAGAAGGAAGAAATATTTTTTTAACGCTTAAAAATAAATAAATAAATTATTTAAATTTCTTACCTATTGATGACCATAAAAATAAATAAAATTTAAATTATTTTAAATTATTTTTTAAAAATAGTTTTTTTATTATTTAAATAATAATGATAATAATAAAATTATTTTAAATAAATTTTAAATTATTTTAAATTATTTAGAAAAATTATTTATTATTATTATTTTAATTTTTTTAAATTATTTTAATTTTAAAAATAATTTAAAAAAATACATGGCTACATGCGGAGGAGCATTAAAAAAACTTTCTTCCTTCCCCATGCATTAAAAATATTATTTTTTAAAAAAAATTATATTATTATTTTAAAAATCTAATTAAATATTTTTAAAAAATTTATTTTATTTTATTTTACTTTTATTGTATTTATTTTTATTTTTTTATTTTTAAAAAAAATAACACTCCTTTTCTTCTTATTTTATTATTTTATATTATTTACTTTATTTATTTTATATTTTTTCTTATTTTGAAGCATTTTAAAAAAAAACCTTTCCTCCCTTCTCTCTGGCCCCCACACTCCCTCCCCCTCTGCCCGTGCCTCCCTCCCCTCCACCCCTGCACCACCGCCACCCCACACCATGCCAAAAAATAATAATATATTTTAAAAACTAATTTTTATATTTTAAATTTTTTTTTATTATTATTTAAAAAATATCTTTTCTTTGCGAATATCCACATCTCCTCCGGCACTACTCGCGACTCGTCCATGGTTGCTCTACGCGGTCGCCACTTCTCGATACTATCCACATATTTTTAAATTTTTCTTAAAAATAATATTTTATCTTTATTTTAAAAATTTTATTTATTTATTTATTTTATTTATTTTTAAGTATTTTAAAGGAAAAAAACTCCCTCATCCTTCCATCTCCGCCCTCGTACCCCACCCGATCAGCCCCCTCCATCCCGCACGCCCCACCCCCCGGCCGATCATGCCCCTTTCGTCATACAAGAAATCTCATCTTTTGTGATGAAATTATTTACAATGAAAAAATTTCATTGCAAATAAAGTTATTTATAATAAAACTAATTTTTTATCATAAATAATTGATTTATTTATGATAAAATATTCCATTATAAATAATCTATTATAAATAAAATATTAAAAAAATAAAAATATTAGATTATTTATGATGAAATATTTTTATCATAAATAATCGATTATTTATGATGAAATATAATATTGCATCTTAAATAATCGATTATTTACGATGAAAATTTTTTATCATAAATAATCTATCATAAATAAAATATTTAATTATAAATAATTGATTATTTATGATAAAATTTTTTTATCATAAATAATCTATCATAAATAAAATATTAAAAAAATAAAAAAAGGCTAAATTATTTATGATGAAAAATTTTTATCATAAATAATTAATTATTTATAATTTTCATCATAAATATTTTATAATAAATAAAATATTAAAAAAAATAAAAAGATTGAATTATTTATGATGAAAAATTTTCATCATAAATAATTGATTATTTATGATACAAAATAATTTTACATCATAAATAATTAATTATTTATGATAAAATTTTTTCATCATAAAAATCTATCATAAATAAAATATTAAAAAAATAAAAAAACTAAATTATTTATGATGAAATTTTTTTTATCATAAATAATCGATTATTTATGATGCAAAATAATTTTGCATCATAAATAGTCGATTATTTATGATGAAAATTTTTCATCATAAATAAAATATTAAAAAAATAAAAAGATTGGATTATTTATGACGTAACTTTTTCATCTAAATAATCGATTATTTGTGACATAAATTAATTTTATGGTGCAAATAATCTATTATTTATGATAAAAAGTTATATCATAAATAATCAACCATAAATAAAATATTAAAATAATAAAAGACTAGATTATTTATGATAAAAATTTTTCATTGCAAATAATCTATTATTTACGATGCAAAATGTGTTTGCATCGTAAATAATCTGACCAAAATTTTAAATTTTAAAAGTAAAAAATTATGAATTATTTTAAAAATAAAAAAAGAGCAAAAATATACTGTGCATGACCGATGCGATAGGCTTGTGGGGTGCGAGCGCGTCCACTGTTTGCTAGTCTGCAAGCAAATTAATATTTTTTTTAAATTTTTTTAAAAATTAATATTTTTTAAAAAAAATTATTTTTATAATATTATAAAATTTTTAAAATTAAAGTCCATCTTCATCATTTATTATTTAAGTAATTATCATGCAAGTATCATCATAAAAGATTGCCTCGATCTGGTAGCTCAAGCTTTGTAGATCGATTAAATTTGATTTCGACGGTCATGAACGACCGTATGATGATATGATAGATAGAAACCATCGATGAATCCAAAATTTTACAACGATGATCTCTGTGATATTTGTAGTGCACTATCAAAATTTTACTTCAATCAAATATAATTATCATAGTTAATTTAGTATGGAATGATTTGCACCGTTAAATGAAAAATGAGTGATCAAAAAGTCAAACGACGTTCGATTAAGATAATTTTTTAGATAAATGATCTTTGATACTACTTTCATCATTTATATGATGATGATCATAAAATTAAAATCATATGTATATGAACCATTCATATTAAGCAGATCTTAACAAAACACAAGTGTAATTATTTAAGGATCTTAAGAATATATATCAAGAGACTTGTAGTTTTGGATCGTTCATATACGTGCAGTTTGAATTTTATGATCTCCACCATACAAATTATCAAAGTAGTAGCAAAGATCATTTACCTAAAAAATTATCTTAATCGGATGTCGTTTGGCCTTTTGATCACTCATTTTTTATTTAACGGTCCAAATTATTCCATACTAAATTGATGGTGATAATTATATCTGATTGAAGTAAAATTATGATAGTATGCTATAAATATCATAGAGATCATTATTACAAAATTTTGGATCCATCAATGATTTCTATCTATCAAATCATCATACGATCATTTGTGACCGTTGAAATCAAATTTTATCAATCTACAAAACTAGAGCTAACAGATCAAAGCAATCTTTTGTGATGGTACTTAAACAATAATTACTTAAAATAATGAACAATGCAGATGGACTTTAATTTTTAAAATTATATAATATTCAGAGAATAATAATTTTTTAAAAGAATACTAATTTTTTAAAAAAATTTAATTTGCTCGTGGGCTAGCTAATAGTGGATGCGCTTGCACCACTCAACCGCATCGCATCACCATGCATAGCATATTTTTATCTTTTTTTAAAAAAAAATTATCACCAAAAATTTGGTGATTATTTAAATTATTTATATACAAAAATTTATTTATGATGAAAAAGGATATTCCATCGCAAATAAAGGTTATTTGCAATGAAAAATCATTTTCCATTGTAAATATTCTCATCTTTTTTTATTCTTTAAAATTATTTATTTACCAAAAAGTATTTATGATAGAAATATCCATCGTAAATAAATTTTATTTACGATGGAATATATTTTTCCATCATAAATAATTTTTATTTATGATGCAAATTTTTCATCATAAATATTCTTAATTTTTTATTTTTGAAATTATTTATTTATAAAAAATTATTTTTGATGAAAATTTTTATTGCTAATAAACATTATTTATGATGAAAATTAATTTTTCATCATAAATAATTTTATCCAATATTTTAATATCTTTTGGAGAGGAAATTTTTTTGGGAAAAAATTGGTGGAAATTATTAGCGATGAAATATTTTTTTTGTCGTTAATAAATCTTTTAGTGATGACATTTCATTGCTAAAATTCCATCGTTAAAATCCTTTAAATATCCCCTCCTACTACGTTCACACGAAACCCACTCTCTTTCCGAAATCAACTCTCTCCCCAAAACCTACTCTTGCCCGCCCTCTCGTATTCTCTCTCCCCCTCCTCCTCCACTTTCACCGGTCGGCGACCTGTTCTCCCGTTGCCACCATCATTGCCGGTGTTGTTGTCGCCACCATTGCGGCCGCACGTCGTTGATGGTATATAATTTTTTTGTTCTCTTTTGATTGTTCGAAGTGGGGGCGGTGCCTACGTGCAGTGGCTGTGCGAGTGGCGGGCACAGAGGGGGTGGTGACGGCTGCAGGGGTAAAGGCGTGTGGGTGCGGGGCCGCAAAGCGTGTGTGGATGATCTAGGATTGGGCTATGGATGTTTCCATGCGGGTGCAGTGGATGGCAGACGGCATGGCATGGAGGGTTGTGCTGGCTGCAGGTGGTGGGATGCATGGATTGCGAGCCGCTAGTCGGTGGTGACAGGATGGGTTGGGAGTCGCGGGGCATCGATGAGTGGCAGCGGAGGGTGCCAGGATGGGTTGCTGCAGCAGGCACCGGTGTGGGCGACGGAGGGGCACCGTAAGGGTGGGGGCCATGGACACGGTTTATGGGCGGTAGAAGGGGCGCCGCAGATGGTGGGGTCCATGATAGTGTTCGGGCCCATAGGGATGGGGTCTTATGAGGGTGGGGCATGGAGGGGCGGCGGTGGCAGGTTAGGTGGGGGGCCACGGGTGGTGGGCGGTAGAGGGGCGCCGTTGGTGGTGGAGGCGAAGGAGCTTAATTAATTTTTAATTTTTAATAAATAATAATAAAAAAATAACATAGTAATGGTAATAATCATAATAATAATAATAAATAGTAAAAAATAGTAATAATAATAATCATAATAATTATATTAATAATATTATTAAAATAATAATATATTAATATTAATAAAAGTAAAAATAGTAATAAATAATAAAATAATAATAATAGTAACAATAATAATAATAATGATAATGATAATAATAATGATAATAATAATCATAGTAATAATAGTAGTTAGAATAATAATAATAATATTAGTAAATATAATAATAATAGTAAAAATAGTAATAATAATGAAAATAATAATAATAGTAATAATAATAATAGTAATAGTAGTAGTTATAATAATAATAATAATAATAATAATAATAATAGTAATAATAATAATAATAATAGTAGTAGTAAATATTATAATAATAATAATAATAATAAAGATAATAATAATAATATTAGTAATAGTGGCAATAGTAATAATAATTAAAATAGTTATAATATATTTACTTGTTATAAGTAAAATAGTTAAGTTTTTAATTATATTTTTATGCTTTTACTTTTATAGTTTAATTTTTTTATTTATTTAGCTCATGTATTTCATTATGATTATGATTTAATATTTTAATTTGCATTAGTCGAATGTTTTAATTTATAATGCATATAAACTATCAGGTATGAGGATCCAGATTGGGTTTCGATCAAGGATTTGATTTGGAATCCTGTCCAGGATCCGATCTAGGATTCGCTCTAAGATCTAATCTGGGATCATGTTCGGGATTGGATTTGAGATTCGGATCATGATCCGGGTTGGATCTCGATTGAGATTTGGATAGGAATCCAGGTCGGAATTCGGTCTAGGATTCAGTTAGAGATCCGATTTGGTAATGATTTAATTCATGCATTGATTTAACCTTAAACTCCTATTCAAGAGTCAGTCCCAGGATCCTCAAAATGAACTATGGGAGCCACAGCTATGCCCCGATGATGCTCTTTGATTGACGTCAGGTTACACGGCCTCAGAAGAAAGTCTTCTATAGCCACTTATAGGTACAATAATATTTATTTAAATATTTAATTAATATTATATTTTTATAATATTTATTATTAGTAGGCTATATTTGAGATTTTTGATTTTGAGCGCGATTGCATGCGGTGAGCTGTAGATGATCATTTATGCTCGCATTTCAAGAAGTATCGGCATCGTATTTATCGCCATCGGTATCACTATAATAAAATATGTTTTAGCGATACAAAATATTCATCACTAATAATTAATTTTTATTGCTAATAATTATTAGCGATAAAATTTTCGTCACTAATTCTTAGTCGCAAAAAATGGGATCACAGATAATTATTAACGATAAAATTTTTTTCATCGCTAATAATAATTATTTATGATGAAAACTTTTCGTCGGTAAAAATTTTTTACATTCGTCGTCTTTTCTACGACGAAATTATTGACAATGAAAACAAATTTTTTTCCATCATAAATAATATTTTTACTGATGAAAAATTTTCATCATAGATAAAAAATTATTTATGATGAAAATAATTCCATCTTAAATAATTATGTCATAAATAATATTTAAAAAAATAAAAAAATATTTTTATGTTAATTTTTTTAATTTTAAAAAAATAAAATAAAAAATTCATAAATAAATATCATCATTTCATTCATCCATAAATAAACATAAAAAAATTTCATCATTTCATTCATCCATAAATAAATTTTATTTTTCATTACACAAAAATTTAATTATAAAAAATATTTTTTTGTAAATATAAAATATTCAAAATAAAAATATACAAAAATAGGTAGTCGACCATCAAGCATCGATAATATCTGGAGAAGGAGAATGGGTCGAAGAAGGAGAGCGCTTAGAAAAGCTTGATCCGATCTGCTGTTGCCTCATCATGTGCATCATCTGCTCCATCTATGTCATCCACTCCATTATCTATATTTGAAATAGATGGTACTCATTAATGCGTGCACTCAAATCAGCAGCCTGTTATCGATCCTCAACAATCTATCTCTATATCTCTATCAGTCGAACATCATAGGCAGCATAGATATTAGTCCTGGATGAACGTGAAGGTGGAGGAGCTCTGATTCAATGCCCTAACCTCCTAACATAACAGAGTCTCGTACCAAGCATCCGATCATAGATCCCATCATCTGTGGATGCGATTGAGCCCTCTAGGGTAGGCTGAGATCCAATATCTATCATACGATCCTGAAAATTTAATTTATAACTATTCTAAGTTTGTACTGAAAATCAAAATATAAATACACAAATAGTTAGAAAAACTTACATAAAGCTCCTAGCTCCCAATCATCCAGCCTTCTGACCGTCATTGATGTGTCTGCTGGTAGATATCGATCCTACCAGAAAGCTCGCCACTCTCTACATCTCTCTATAATTTGAGAATAATTAATAAATAAAATTTAAATAGTTAAAGAGTTAATATATGATAAATAGAAATTACTTACATATGGCGAGCGAATGGCCTCGAACCCCCATAATGCAAGACTGTTTGTCTCGTCCGATTTGTGGCATTCTTGGCTCATTGATCCTGCATAATTAACATTCAAATTAATCAATAAATAACTAAATTTAAAATAAATAATATTTAATTATTAAATTTTAAATAAGAAGAAGTTACTTGATATGTTGGATCCTCGTACGTATGATATATGATAGCCCAGTCCTCCATAGTGATACTGTCATATGGCCGCTGTCGCACTATATACATCCCGTAGTCATGCACTACAGTATACCAATGGCGATGAATGCGATGTCGGTACTTCTTGAAATGTGAGCATAAATGATCATCTACAGCTCACCATACACGATTGTGCACAAAATCAATAATGTCAAAAATAGCCTACAAATAACAAATATTATAAGAATACAATGCTAATTAAATATTTAAATAAATATTATTACACTTGTAAGTGGCTATAGAAGACCTCCCTCTGAGGTCGTGTAACCTGACGCTAATCGAAGAGTGTCGTCGGGGCATAGCTATGACAAATGATGCCCAGCTTAGTTTGCCATGGCTCATACCATCTCCTAATAGGTCTAGTATAGCCTGACAGAATCTCGATGCGGAGATGCTGTCCCTCGTGCTCGCATCTCCAATGCTTAAGGGCGAGGTTCTTCGACGGACCTCGCCCTCACCTCACCACCAAAATAGAATGGCCTGAAAAAATAATGAATAAATTATTAGTATATTAGCCATCTATTAACCTAATAGATAAATTAAAATTAAATTTTATAATATAAAAAATATTAAAATATCACTTGGGCCTGCCTGATCACTCGAACCCATCTCAGTCGGATCCTCCTGTACAGGGCCCTCCAGTGACTCTAATGGTGTAGCAGTGAAAATGTCAGAAGCCTCAGGAGTAGGTTAGAAAGTCGAACATCATCGTATCCCATACCTGCAATCCTTAAAGTATGCATTTAATTAACTTGACATATAGATGAATGTAATAATCAACAATAATAGTGAAAAATGTATAAATGCTAATCAAGAGATTTGTATTGCATACCATTATTACCAGAGAAGATTGAACAAAGAATATAGATCTATTTATCAATATCTGTATCCTCCTCAATTTGTAGATTCTCATCCGAATTATAATAATCGATTAATATATCATCTTCTTCATCATTTATGAAATGATCATCATTCTCTGAATCATCGAGATTAAATACAATATCAATTTCAACTTCATTGGATGGCATATCAGCCTTATCCAAAGGAGCTGTCATAAGTTCTTCATCAATAAGGTGCTCAGTCAATATTTGTTCTTCTTCTTGAAAAGCTTCATCTTCATGTAGAGCTAAATTATTGTCCATCTCTAGTTGGATTGGTATGTCATATACGCCTCTAGTTATTATTTTTTGTACGACATGTCAATCACCTCGATATTTCATATCCTTTAAATATATTACTTGTTTTGCTTGATTTGCTAATATATATGGCTCATTCTGGTACCATGTTCGTGCAAAATTTATACTAGTAAAGTATGGATCAATATGAATATTGATCTTCTTATTGCTAATATTCCACCATTCATATTGAAACAAAAATATCAAATTTTTAAACCCATACTTCAATTTTATGATATCTATCAATACACCGAGATATTCAATCTCATCTTCTCCTTCATATTCTATTGTAGCAATCCCACTATTTTGGGTTCGTCTTTGCATCTCAAGCTCTCTTATATGAAATCTCATTTATTCAACAATGCAGGATGTGTAGTAGTTAACCCTTCGATCGGGACCACATGCTAAATTGTACAACTCCTCGGTTGCACCTTCTTCTTTATTGTAATACTTAGATTTCATCTACAATATAGAAAAAAATTATATTATGCTATCAGTAATTAATTACTTAATTATAGAAATATAAAATAATTATAATAAAACTTACATGGTCTTCAAATCATTTCGCAAATTTCGTCCTATGTCGATCATCAACATCTATATTATTCTCCTTGGATAGTACATTCTTATGATCACTATAATAAGTCATCATTTTTAATTTTACATTGATATGAAAAAAATTAGTTAGAATACTAAAATTATGCGATGATAATACTTACTCAATTAAATCTTCAATTTCTTCATAATTATTTAGAATATAAAAGTGTGCTTTGGATAGCTCATTCATGTCCATAAACTTATATCTTCTTCCACCTATGGGTCGAATCATTTGTTTGAATATGGAGAGTGTCGGTTCATCGTCATCCCATTTTTGGTCAGCATTATGATATGCACAATTGAATATTATTTCGATATCGTCAAGATACATCGAGTAGAATGTAAGACACTCTGTAGCAGTGTATACTTTCGCTATGGATCCTTCGGGCTATATCTTATTGCGGACATATTTTTTTAGGATGCACAAGAATCTGCAAGTATAAAAAAAAGTTAAAGAGCTCTAACACATTTAAAACATACAAGTTCTAATGTGTCAAAGCAAATTATGATTTTTTTATCTTTCAATAGGATACATCCACCGATAATATACCGAGCCGATCAAAAGAGCTTCTTTTGGAAGATGAACAGCCAGATGCACCATAACATCAAAAAATGATGATGGAAAGATTTTTTCTAACTTACAAAGAATGAGCATAATATCCTTCTCAAACTTCTCGATTATGTTAATTTTCAACTTTTGATAACACAGTTCTCGAAAAAATACTTCCAACTCAATCAATACAGTTTGAACATCACCACTCAGATAGCCACGCATCACCATAGGAAGCAAGTATTGCATCATCACATGGGAGTCATGACTTTTTGTGTCAGAGATATTGCCGTCATTGTTGCCAACACATCGTGTTACATTTGAAGCATAAGCATCAGAAAACTTTACAGTTTTGAACCATCCACAGAAACTCTTCTTCTCCTCGCCAAAAAGTGAATAACATCCAGGTGGGATAAAAAATTTATCACCTTGATGAACTAAATGTAGCTCTGGCCGGATTCCCATTTCCTGCAAATCGAGGCGAGCTTTTGAATTATCTTTTATTTTTCCTGGGATGTTCAACACTGTACCGATGATATTATCACAAATATTCTTCTCAATATGCATCACATCCAGGTTATGACGAAGTAGTAACTGCTTCCAGTATGGTAGTTTAAAAAATATGCTTCGCTTCATCCAATTCAGCTCAGCTTCAGTTCGAAAAATAATATACAATTATTTTTGCAAGCATGTATAGGAATATAGCCAAATCCTAATTCCCGTATATACGTTTTTGCTTCAATATATGATTTTGGAAGTATCGATCCATTAGGAAGAGCTGCTTTAATCAATGCTAAATTTTGATCAAAATACTTCTGACTCCATCCAGCCCCCACCTAACCGTCATGGCCCTCGCCCTGGCCACCCAGCCCCTACGCCACGCACGAACCCACCATCGCGGCCCTCCAACACATTGCAGCTCCCCTCCGCACCCACCATCCATGGCTGCCCATCCGAGACAACACTGACTGCCGTGCGCCCCTCCATGCCCCATGCACCCCCAACCGCCCCCCACCCGATATCGCGGCCCCCCTCGGTGCCCTACTTCTAGCGGCCCCACAGCCCCTGCAGTGTCGGCCCTCTGCCTCCCACCACCATCAACCTCCACCAAGGCTGTCAACTGCCATGCACGACAGTAGGCACCCACCATACGTGGTCGGCATCCGCCACCAGCCCCTGCATGGCAACACGTGCATCGTCGGCCCCTAGATCGAAAGAATAATTAAAAAAATAAAATCTAATCCACAGTCGGCAAGTATTTACCTTCGTTGATGATCGATCAATCGAAAATGCACAGCGATGAGGGCAACAGCAGTAATAATGGTGGTGACAACGGCGGCGTCAATGGTGGCGACAACGATGGTGGAAACGAAAAAGACGGTCGTCAGCTGGTGGAAGCCTAGGAGGAGGGGGAGAGAGCGGTCGAGGGGGAGAGAGAGGGAGACGAGCCGAAGTGGATTTTGCGGGAGTGAGTTGGGATATTTAAAGATTATTAGTGATGAAATTATTGACGATGAAACTTTTGTCGCTAAAAATATTATTTATGATAAAAATAAATAATTCATCATTAATATTAATTATTTATGATGAAATTTATCATCATAAATAATTTCATCTTTAATAATTTTCATCAAATATTTTACTAAAACTTTTTTTCTCTCCAAAAAATAATAAAATAAATTATTTATAATAAAAATAATATTTCATCGCTAATCATTCATTATTTATGATGAAAATAATTATTCATCATAAATAACTAATTTTTAGCGACTAATTATTTTTGTCGCTAATAATTTATCGCAAATAGCTAAACTTTAGACTAGTTTAAAAACCAAAAAAAGAAAAAAAAATTATCATATTTTACTAATGCGATGGGGTTATGGGTACGAGC
Organism: Cocos nucifera; assembly: GCA_006176705.1. NCBI lineage: Eukaryota > Viridiplantae > Streptophyta > Magnoliopsida > Arecales > Arecaceae > Cocos > Cocos nucifera. Next base: position 334,002 of record QRFJ01000218.1, on the reverse strand, counting down.
GCGTTCACTATTAAAGACCCCACAAGCAAATTATTATTATTTTTATTTTAAAATAATTAGTATTATTTTAAATTTTAATTTTTTTTCTAAATATTACATGCGATTTTTAATTTTAACATCAATCTTCACTGTTCATTATTAAAGTAATTATCGTGAAAGCACCGTCACAAAATATCCCCTCAATTAGGTTGTACTAGCTATTGAGATCGATAAAATATAATTTCGATGGTCATAAATGATCGCATAATGATTTGATGGATAGAAATCATCAATTAGTTTGAAAATTTACACCAATGATCTCTGTGATATTTCTAGTACACTAGCAAAATTTTACTTCAATCGGATATAATTATAATAATCAATTTAGCATGGGATGATAATTTGAATCGTTAAATGAAAAATGAGTGATTAAAATGTTAATTGACGTGTGATTATTAGATTATTTTTTAAGATAAATGATCTTTGATAATAGTTTAATCATTTTTATGGTGGTGATCATAAAATGTAAATTATATGTATATAAACTATCTAAAACTATACGTCTCTTGATACATATTCTTAAGGTTTCTAAGCAATTATACTTATGCTGTTGAAAAATATACGTAACATGAATGATTCATTTATACGAAGTTTAGGTTTTATAATCACCACCATACAGATAATTTAAATATCAGTAAATATCATTTGTTAATAAATTATCTTATAATCGGATATCGTTTGGCCTCTTGATAACTCATGTTTTAATTAACAGTCCAAATCATCCCATGCTAAATTAACTATCATAATTATATCTGATTAAAGTAAAATTTTGATAGCATTCTAAAAATGTCATAGAGATCATCGTTGTAAGTTTTTAATTCCATCGATTGTTTCTATCTATCAGATCATCATATGATCGTTCGTGACCATTGAAATCAAATTTTATCAATCTGCATAGTTAGAGCTACCAGATCGAGATGATATTTTGTGACGATGCTTGCATGATAACTACTTAAATAATGAACGGTGAAGATGAAATTTTAATTATAAAATTATATAATATTAAGAGAAAAATAATTTTTTTTTAAAAGAATACTAATTTTTAAAAAATTATAAAAAAATATACTTGTTTTGCTTACGGATGAGCTAACAGCGGATGCGGTCGAACTCCTTGATCCTGTCGCATCGACCCTGCATGCCATATTTTTTTGATTTTTTATTTTTAAAGGAGTTCATAATTCTTTTTAATTTAAAACTCTAATCGACTTATTTGAAATGAAATATTAGCGACGAAAAATTTTCACCATTAATATTATTATTTATGATGTAAATAAAATTTACGTCACAAATAATTGATTATTAGCGATGAAAAATTTTCATCGCTAATAATCTACCATTTTATTTTTAAAAAAAAATATTAAAGGCAGCTTATTAGCAACGGATATTTTTTATCGCTAATAATCAATTATTTTTTATGTCATAAATAATTGATTATTAGCGATGAAAAATTTTTATCGCTAATAATCTATCATTTAATTTTTTTAAAAATATTTATTAATGAAAGATTATTAGCGATAGAAATTTTTCGTCGCTAATAATCAATTATTTGCGATGCAACTATCTTTTCCATTGTAAATAATTGATTATTAGCATTGAAAAATTTCCATCGCTAATAATCTATCATTTAATTTTTTAAAAAATATTTATTAATAAAAAATTATTAGCGATGAAAATTTTTCATCGCTAATAATCAATTATTTATGATGCAACTATCTTTTTCATTGTAAATAATTGATTATTAGCGATGGAAAGTTTTCGTCGCTAATAATCTAACATTTTTTTAAGAAAAAAATTATTAAAGTCTGTTTATTAATGATGAAAAATTTTCATCGATAATAATTGTTATTTATGATAAAAAAAATTTCCTTCATAAATAATAAATTATTAGTGATAAAATTTTTTTCGTTGCTAATAATTTTTTTTTACGGTGGAAATATTTTTTGTCGCTAATAATCGTATTTGTAATATAAATTATTTCATCATAAATATTTACATCGCAAAATAATATATTCTCTTATTGTGTATGCTGTAGTGCATGACCAAGGGGTGGAGGCAACACGGCAGTGGCCATATGAAAGCATCAGTATCGAGGACTGGGCTATCATATGCCACACGTATGAGAATCCGGCATATCAGATAACTTTCTTTTATTTAAAATTTAATAATTAAATTATTTATTTTTAATTTAGTTACTTACGAACTAATTTGACTATTAATCATGCAGGATTGATGTGCCAAAAATGTCGTGAATCGGACGAGATAGACAGTCTCGCATTATGAGGATTCGAGGCCGTTCGCTCGCCATATAAAGCATATGGCAAGTAATTTTTATTTATCATATTTTAACTCTTTAATCTTTAAAAAAAAATATTAATTATTTTTGAATTGCATAGAGATGTAGAGAGTGACGAGCTTCCTAATAGGATCGAGATCTACTAGCGGATCCATCAGCGACGGTCAGGGGACTGGACGGTCGGGAGCTAGGAGCTTTACGTAAGTTTTTTCAACTACTTTTTTCATTGATATTTTAACTTTTAGTACAAACTTAGAATAGCTATAACTTTAATTTTTAGAATTATATGATAGACATTAGATCTCAGCCTATCCCAATGGGCTCAACCACACCCACAGATGACGAGATCTATGATAAAATGCTTGGTACGAGATTCTGTTATGTTAGAAGGTTAGGGCATGGGATCAGAGCTTCTACAACTTCATGCTCATCCAGGGCTGGCATTCATGCTACCTGCAATGCTTTGCTGGCGGAGATGCAAAAATAGGCTGCTGAGGATCGACAGCAGGCTGTTGAATTGATTGCACGCGTCGACGAGTACCAGCTGTTCCAATCATAGATTTGGAGTGGATGATGCAGATGGAGCAGATGATGCAGCAGCAGATCGATCCGAGCTCCTCTGAGTGCTTCTCTCCTTCGGCACATTCTCTTTCTCCAGATATTACTGATGCTTGATAGCCGGCGACCTGTTTTCTCTTATTTTTACTTTTTTTTGATCTTTTGTATTTATTTACCAAAAAATACTTCTATAATGAAATACTTTTTATATAATGAAATGATGAAATTTATATTGGATGAAATGATGAAGTTTATTATGGATGAATGATGAATTTTATTTATAAATTTTTTATTTTAATTTTATAAATTATAAATATAAATATTAAAAATATATAATAATTTATATTTTTAAAAAATAATTAAAAAATATATAGTAATTTATATTTTTAAAAAATAATTTATGATGTAATTATTTATGATGAAAATTTTTCATTGTAAATAAAAAATTATTTACAATGAAAATTTTTCGCTGCAAAAAAAATATTTGCGACGGAATATTTCCATCACAAATAATTTTTTTTTTTACAATGAAAAGTTTTCGTCATAAATAATTTTTTATTTACAATGTAAATATTTTGTTGGAAAAAATTTTTATTTACGATGAAAAATTTTGGGTTTGATCGCAAAAATTTTTATCGTAAATAATTTAGCAAATAAAAAAAAATTTGACAAAATTTTTTTATCATAAAAAAAATTTATTAGTGATGAAAATTAGCTTTTCATTGCTAATTATTATTTACGATCTTATTTTTTGTGATGAAAAATTAGCGATCAAAATTTTATTACTAATAATTATTAACGATGAAAATTGATTATTTGTGACGAATATATTGCATCACAAAAAATATATTTTATTATAGTGCGTCCTGCACCCCTCACTCTCCTGTGGGTCCCTATCGGCCACCCTCTCTTCGTCTCACCCACACCTCCCGGCTAGGTCTTTGCTGGCCACCCCTCCTCCATCCCGCACCTCCTACCGCTTCCATCATCACCGCAACCCCCTCCCTCCCCCTTCGTCACCACTGCAATCCCCTCCTCCAGCCCCCCCTCTCAAATCCCTCCAAACTCCTACCAGTCACCCTATTTCGATGCCCCCTCCATCCGATCCATCGTCCATTCGAGAAAAAAAGAAAATAGGCACTGAACTTGCCGCTCTTTCAGCGGTTTCATGAAATCGCCCATTAAAATGGCGAGTGAACTCATTTTTTCATGTGGTGATTTTAACATCACATCAGTTATTTATTTGATAAAACAATTATTATTTTAAATAATAATTTTTAAATAATTAATAATTTTAAAAATAATTTTAAAAATAAAATAATAATAATAAATAAATAATTAAAAAAATAATTATTATTATTATATATTTAATGAAACCAGCTGACGTGCTGAATTTTTATTGTTTGCCTATAATCATGCGTAGACTCGTTCTACCCAATAATTTCTCGGTCCGAGAAATCCAATGCCCGTGATCTCTTGGAGCGGCTGCAGAGATTGCTCGCCGACAAGCACAATGAGTCGTCGGGACGGGTGCAACGCCAACTGGGCTCAGCATCTGTGAAGACATGGATGAAAGTCCGTTGGGTGTCGAAAAGCCATGCGAGGGAAACGAAGCATGCTTTGATGAGCTGGACAAGCAACGATTTTAAAATAAGTATCTTGTGTGATGTTCTAAAATATGACCTGCACGATTTTCATAAACAATTTTGGATTCAATGATTGTTCCTCCAGAAGAAATTGTCTACAAGGATGGTTGGTAAAATTTGCTAGAAGCATCAAGTAGAATATCAACGTCACCAACTTCGGTATTAGCGTAGAATGTGACAAACTATAAAAGGAAAAGCAACGATTCCTCTTTTAAGCCCTCTAATCCTATGTACATGTACATGTGAAAAGTTTGCAAGTTACAAACTATTGTAGTGTATGTATTATGATCATATGCAACGATGTGATGGATAGAGATGGGCACCAAATCGTATCGTCCATAGGTTGATCTGGTCTGGCATAAACTGGGTCGTGCTAGACATGGCCCGCTTAGTACTATAGTAGGTCGTGCCATGGCACGGCCCAAAATAAAGGGCTGAACTGGGTTGAGATTTGATGGCCCACAGCCCAAGCCCGGCACGACTCTTCAGGGCCTAGGCTGGCATGGCCTGCTAGGCCAGGCACGGCACGGCACGCGCCCAGGCTCGGCACGGCTCGCGTGCCAGCCCATATGGGCCTTGGCATGCTATAACCTTTTTAAAATTTTTATTTTAAAAAATATTTTTTATAAAATAAATTAAGTTGGTATATAAATAAAAAAAATAAGATATTAAATTTTTTTTATAAAATTAAAAATTATTTTATAATGTTGGAGGATTTGGCGTAGATCCTACCAGTTTATTAACATAAATCAAAATTATACAAAAGATGGAGGGGGTTAGACCTAACCTCCGGAATACAGAGAGAGAGAATTGATAAAAAAATAGAGATGAGTCATCTCAATAAATAAAAAATAAAAATATATAATTTTAAAAAAATAAAAATTAAAAATAAATCTTACTAATTATCTGTTGTATTTATTCGTCCTCATCATCAGATCTAGTATCATGTCCTCCTTTGTTCTAAAGTCTCGCCTCCACGTCCAGCCAATCTTTGAAGCAGAGCAACATCTTAACTATTTCGTCCGTCATCCTGCTCCTCTTTTCATCCAAAATGCACCAACCTGCACTGAAAGCTGATTCCGATGCTACTGTGGATATCGGACAGCTAAAATATCACGTGCAATTACAGACATAATAAGATATTAATTTTTTATATTCTTTCACTAGCCAATACATCAAGATTTTCTATTTGATTTTCATCTAATACAGAAGATATATCATTTCATAAATAAAATTCTAATTTATTACTTAAAGATGAAGAAGATACAGATGAAGAAGATGCATGTGAATATCTCCTATATGCAAGAAATGAAAAAATAGATGATGAACGAGATGTACTAGAAGTTGATTGTGAAGATGATGTAGACTGTCTAGATCTACAAAGCTTTTCATTATATAATGCAAAAATATCATGAAATAGATGAGCTATCTCAGCTTTAGATTTTTCAGAATCATGATTCATATATCTACCAATTTTATCAAGTAAATATGTACGCTACTTAATTTGATCCGTGGATCAAATACAGCAGTTAAGTTATGCATTGAACATACCATTTTTCAATACTGATTTCATTTTCTTTCTATTTCATAAATAATAGATATTAAAATATTATCAAATCTATATTGTACAAATTGACCATAAATTATATATGCTTGTTGTAAAAATGCACAAGATGTTGAAAAATAAACACTAGAAAAAGTATTTATAGCATTATAAAAACTAACTAAAAAATCTTCTAATTTTTTTTTTCAATCATGTTCGGTCAAAATAAATACTAATCTACGATCATTTATATATATAAATATATAATAAATTTTTTTATGGATATACATCATGAATCATCATATATATAGAGTTCTAATGGATAACTACATCAAGTTTAAATTTTTTAAAATATTTACCATGGTCTAAACCTAATTATTTAAATTTTTATAATCATACTCTTGAAGCATGAATAAAAAATATTATATTTCTAATTTTTATAATTATATCTTGAATCATGCACATTACAGCTTAAACAGAAAGATTCAAAATATGACATGCACATCTAATATGAAATAATTTTCATTAACAATGGGATGAAAAGAATCTTTCAATAATTGGATAGCTATATTATTATTAGATGCATTATCAAATATAACAGACATAATTTTATTATTAATACCATATGCAGCTGTAATTTGATAAATAGCATTAAAAATTTATTGGTCAGAATGGGGATAATCAAAAGAATGAAAAATAAGAATATATTTATTTAATTATCAATTATTATTTATATAATAAGCAGTATCAAAAATAAAATACATACTACCTATAGATGAGTCTATATATCAGAAGTTAATAATACTTTTGCATTTAAAGTAGAAAGAGTACCAATTAAATCATCCTTCATTGCTAAATAATTTGTTATAGCTACTCTTCAAAATGTGCGTCTACTTGTTCTTCTATAAGTGGGTTGTAAAGCTAATTGAACATATTCTTCAAAATTAAAAGATTCATATAAACTAAAAGATAATTCATCTCTAATTATCCATTTTATAAGTGCCTTTCTTTGATTTTTATGATTATAGATAAAAGTTCCAACAAGAGCTTCCTTGTGTATTAAGAGTGCTTTGAAGATGAGAATTACTTATCCTATAAGATTCTTCATTTCTCTTCAAATGGACAGTTTCTCCAGTACTGACACAACTATATAATTTGATATATTTTTTATATTTTGCCTTATAGACTCCATCTATCAAAATTCTATCGAAATCATTCCATACAGTGCTAGTCCTCTTACGGAAAGAGGATCCAGCTTTCCCAAAAGGAGCTTCAGAGGGAGCAGGAAGAGTTTCTTCCTTTTTCGAAATAGAAAGAAAAATGACGGCATATCCAACGGTGCTGGCTATACTCTTAACATCATAACTTGCCATCTAAACTAAGCAAATATAAAAAAATAAAAACTAACCAGTAACCAGCAAAAAAATTAAATTATAGAGCTAAAGAGAAAGAAGAGATAGAGCTGAGACTGGAGAGTTAGAGAGCCGAAGAAGGAGGGCTGGGCCGTCGGAGGTTGGATAGTCAGAGAGCCGAATGAGTGAAGAGTTGGAGAGCCATAAGAGGAGGATGGGACCGTCGGAGAGTCAAATAGCCAGAGAGCCAAATTTGTGGTGCTATCCTTAAACTACGATCTCCAAAAGAGAAATGCTTCCTCCTCTTGTATGACTCTTAAATTGCTAAACTATAATTACTACGTACTAAATATTTAATGGAAGAGAGAAGAATTGCTAGAAGAGAGAACAAATAGAAGTAGGAAGATTAGAGAGAGAGAATTGGTTTGATGAATTAATGTGGTGAGAATGAAAGAAGAAGGCTCTATTTATAGAAGTCCAAAATTTTTATTTTTTCAAAATATCTCTCAATCTAGCCATTTTTTTTGGCTGTTGAAGAGGTTAAAATGATAAAAATAAGAAAACTAGCTATTTTAATCCTTAAAAAGTTAAAAAAAATTTGGTTTTAGTTGTTACGGGCCGGTCTGGCCTGTTTCAGGCCATTACGAGCTGGGCTAGGCACGACCCATTAAGGCTATAAAAAAAAAAATCCGAATCTGATGGGCCAACGGGCTGTGCTAGGCCCGGCCTGCCAATTCTCGGACCTAGGGCCATGCCAGATGGGAGTTTTATGCTTATCGTGCCATGTCAGCATGGCCCATTTATGGGATGGACTGTGCTTGGCACAGCCCCCTAAAGTACTAGGCCCGTTGGGCCTAGGCCGGGCTGGGGCAGGCATGGCCTGATGCCCATGTCTAATGATGGGTATATACAAATGTGAATCTTGTCAATATTAGGCAACTAACAGTTAACTTTTTTATAATATCTTTTTTGAGAATAACTAGTTTTCTATAAAACTTTTGGGAGATAATGAATTTTCTATAAATTATAAGTTTGGTGGTACCATCCATTGCCAAAGGGTAACTGTTTCATTAGAATCATCACTAAATGAATGCATTGATATAGAGTAGAAAGATGAGATTAACCTCTTCCTAAACCCAAAAATAAAATTTTTTAAAATATTTTGGAGAATAATTAGCAATTTATAAAATCAAAAAAAAAAAATTTGAGAATCATAGCCCTATCTATCCAATAACATTTACTTCCTATGAATCCAATCCATATCTATCTAGGAACATTTGCTTTCTATATATGAATCCTATCCCTATTTATCTTGCAGTATTTACTTCTTATGAATCCTATCCCTATCTATGCGGTAATGTTTATTTCCTTTGAATTCTATCACCATCGATCTAGAAACTTTTACTGCCTATGAAACAACCCCTGTAGTTACAAAATTATAATCTTTTAGTATCCTTGCAACATAACATTCTTCCTAAAAGCCATCCTTATCTATCTAGAAACAATTACTTCGTTCTTCCAGATTATTAGGATAAACTTGCCCCTATCATCAACTAATTATTGAGTTGATCCATTGTCATATATTAAATAATGATCATGTTTTAGCCTTATTATTAAATAATGAGTTCTGTTGCAATAGAAAAATGCAAAGATGAAAATCTACTAGTATAGATTTACACTCAAAAAAAGAAATTAATCTTGTAATATTTTACATGACGGTGAAGTTTGCATGTTGATGGGAAAGACTGAAGCAACTAAGCAAGGAAAGCAATTATATATAGACAATCTTTCATATATAATGCCAAAAAGCTCTGTACACAAGGAGGTTTACTTGTTTCTAAAGCAGACTCACTGAAAGACACTCCCATTGATTCCTTAGAACAGCACCCGCTACCATATTGATTCTTTGGTCACCATGTATCGGCCGAGTAGCATGGTCTCTCTCTGTCACCATTAGCTAGCTGCTCGACCCTGTCATCATTTGTGACAAGTCACTCTTTTCCGCAGCTCCAGGGTGCAATCCTCGTTCTTTTCTTCAGCATAGGTACAAAGTATTCCTCATTTGATGTACATGCGCGAGATAACCTCTTTTTTTTTTTTTTTTTGGATGTAAGAGCTAACCTATATTTAGATACGTTGACTTAGCTTTAGCATTGTAGTGTGACATTATTTATATTTCTCAGTTGATAAAGTAATACATGCACGAAAGCTTTTGCTCGAAACATACGTAAGCCTTCCTGTGAACACCCACATACAAAACCCTCCAATCCAAGCAACAAACCAAACTCTTCGTCTAGTTCGAATTCACAACTCGACAATTTTTACGAATCTCCCCATCACTCCCGGTCAGGGGGCTCATGTTCCCCATCTTAATCATAGCCACCCCAAAGTCAGCCCAGAAGGCATCAGGTTTCTCGCTGTACTTCTGCACCAGCTCATCAGCCAAGCTCCCGTCCCCCTTGAACAACTGTTGATCCGAGTGCAACAGTCCCTTGCTCTCCACTAGATCCTGGTAGTAGGCCGTGTCGAAGCTCGCCGGAGAGTCATCAAGCTGTGAGAGGCTGTCGTCATCCCCTGACGGTGGACACACGGCCTGGAGGGAGGTGGCGAAGTCGCCATCGATGGTGGATGTCTCATTGTAGATTCTGTTTCGGAAGATAACGCATCGAGAGAAGCCGAGGGTGTGCGCACCGGAGAGGACCACGAGGTCCTCGAGGCCCAGACCGTGGGACTCGAAGTTGGCGATGAGCTCTGGAAGATCCAAGAAAGGGGCGGGGACGTTGGCATTCGCTGCGTCCCTGCTCGCCGTCGTCGCGTCCCTTCGGCCTAGGAGCACATCATAGGAACTTCCTCCAAGCTGCACGCACTCAAGTTCATGAGAGTATAGTTAGAGAACATGGATCATGATATAGTGTTAGTATTGGTTTAGTGCATGCACTAGTGGCAGTCGCTGCGTATGAATTGGGAAACGCGCAAGAATAATGAGAAACGAGAGAGTTTAGAGTTTGAATTCCAAGTGAAACGCGATTCCCCTGTGACCGTTATGCATATTTAATTTGATGAGTGAGATACGTGAATGGAAGCCAAGCATTAGGGCAAAACTCACAGCAACAACTGAGTCTCGAGCAGCGACCGCCAGGATATCAGCACATGAGACCACATTTCCTAAGCATGCCAAATTGACAGCAGATTTAATTCGATCGACCACGTCGAAGCCCCTCAGAGAGTTATTATTCGGCACTGCCGTCTTCTCGCCGTTCAAAGTTGGGGTATCATCCAACAAAATTGATCCATCACAACCCTGCCATCAGAATTACATGACAATTTCTTCTTCAGTACGAGCAATTAAAAGAAATACGAGCATACGTCGATCGAATACCATCTATTTCGATGCTCTTAGCTCGACAAAGGTAATGAAGAGAGACGGTGTACTTACATTAACAAAGCAGTCATGGAAGTGTAACCGGACCAATGATGCACCCATCCGAGACTCGAAAGCAATCGCCTGATCAACCATTAGTTTGATTGTGGGCAATGCCTGTGGGCAAACCTCGTTGTAAAAGTCTGGTGACAGCTCCCCGAATGCAGCGAGCATGATGGCCGAGATCATAGCCAAGCATGTGAAGAACAATTGGGTAGCAGCCATATTGGAGAGACAACCAGCTCGTTTTTGATGATAGGGGGAAGCTAAGGTTGGAGAATTGGAGTGTCTATATAACCATGGAGAGATTAGCTTATGATGTATCAAGAGGTTATACCAACCTCTAATTTTTTGATGTGCCTAATCCATTATATTAACACGACATGGTCATTTATGGTATGGAACTTTCTGATGATGGGTTTCTTCTGATCCTAGAGTTGTCGCTTACCCGTTTGAGTTAGCTAACTCAAAGCTCAAGTAAAGCTGGAGAAATCTTCCACTCCGGGGGTGGGGCATCAAAAGCTTCCATTATGTTCCCTTTTGAAGCCAGGCAAAGCACTACACATGAGGAGGGTGTCTTTATGAACAGACGCTGGTACGTATCCGTTCTTTCTGCAGCCAGTAATGTTGATTTAATTGTTTTCCTGACGCCTATTAAAAATAGGCAAGTACGTGCATGTTTACATATAAAAGGGAAATGCCTAAATATATAGCAGGTGTGCAAATGTTGTAAAATTCTGGTGGTAAAAAGTTCTTACGTTCCATGCACGTCGTAAATTAATATTTATTGAATGTGCAACTCTAGTTGGCATTCAATTATTGAGTAGATTAGGGTGAACGCATAGACATCAGCTTGCATGCTTGGTTCCACATGTTTGATCTGCACTATAATAGACCATGCTAACCAGCACGCAGCAATGGAGCAAATGCAGCATATTATGCCCGATATCAATATACTAGATGCCTCATAATTTAGCTCACTAGGTACATCTTTTTTTTCTTCTTCTGCACGAAATATTAACTTTTATTTGACAATCAATTGATGTCATTTTATCCAATAATGTGATGTATTGGGGATAAACCCCGCTCCCGCCGAAGTCTAGTTCGATGCTCAGCCTAATGCAACCAGTAGCCACAGAAGAGCTTCAGCAGACGGATTTTAGCTGAACCCCCAGTGGTCGAGCTTCTTCTAATCCGTTCAGCTGGTCGAACTACTTACCGAGCTCCTTCGGACTTTCCAGCCGCCGAGCTCCTTCGGACTCCCAGCGTTAGGATCGAACCCCTTCAGCAGGCCGAGCTACTTAGCGGCCGAGCTCCTTGGACTCCCAGCAGCCGGGCTCTAGTCGAACTCAACCGTCGAGCTTCAGTCAGACTCCCGCAAGAGCCGAACTCTCTTCGCATCGTTATGGCCAGGCGCCTGCGGGAGCCGAACTCCCTCCAAGCTTCCTCTCCGGTCGGATTTCTTCGAAAGCTGGACTCACCCCAGACACCCTTCGGACGGACTTCTTCAGGAGCCGAACTCCTTCCCGACACCCTCTTCGGTCGATCGAGCTCCTACCGAACTTTCCAGCGGTCGAGCCTTAGCCGCATACCTCCAGCCAGACGCCTATGGGAGCCGAACTCTTTCTAAGCTTCCTCTTCAGGAGTCCAAATTCCTACGAAATGGGCACACGACGAAGGCCTTCAACCCTTCATTCGGCTGGCTCTGCAGCCATCACCATCAGTCCACCGCAAGCGATAGCGATCCGCTATCAGACGGCGATGGCTGTCATCATCAACCTACCATAGACGGTACCTTTTCATGAGACTGACTCTGCCGAACCTCGAGCGGCCCGCCAGCACACGACTACAGCTGTCACCATCAAGCTCCGCTATAAAAAGGACCCTCCAGATATGCTAATCTCTTTGATCTCTAAGCTCTCCTCTTCTTCTCTAAGCTTCGGAACTCATTCCGAGCACTCCATTCCTATTGGTCAGAGCTGACTTGATCGTCGGAGGATCCTGTCGGAGCCACCCCTCCAACGATTCCGGACGAAACTTTATTTTGCAGGTCTCCAACGGCGACCTCATCAGCCTCCACTCCAGCGGACTCCGACGACGATCAGTTTCTGCATCAACAGATTGATGCCGTCTGTGGGAAGAGCAACCCCAAGCCTCCGAGGTTCTCTTATTCTTAAAGGAGTGCTCGACGACGATTTCTCTCTCTCCAGAGATCCCTCTTCTTCCTCGCTGGAGTTCTTTCCCGAAGAGAAGATGCTTCCAGGAGAGCTTCGACTCGACGCTCGACGGCCTCCGCGATCTGATCCCGTCTGGATCTGTTAGTTCCTGCTTCAGTCCCGATAGCTCAGGTTCCACCTATACCCATGGTGGATGTGAAGCAATTCGACCCGCTTGTCCGATAGGTCTGTGGCCTCACGAAGGCATTGCAGACCATACAGCAGCCCCCGATGGCGACTCCACCAGAAAATTCATCATCGGAATGTCGAGAAGTCCGACCCCGATAAAGGGGCATGAAGTTCTCCCATGGGAGGTTTCGTGAGAAAGAAAAACGAAGTTCGACAGCGCAAGCAAAGCCAAACTCCCCCTCAAGCCCATCATCGAGGAAGCCCCGACAGAGGGGCATGAACATCCCCGAGAGAAGGTTTTGCAAGGAGGTGGAATGAAGTTCAACCGCGTTCAAGAAGGTGGAACGAAGTTCGGCCACATCCAAGAAGACGAAATTAAGTTTGGCCACGTCCACGACCTCCCTAGTGCAAGTGAGGTCAAACTTCACCTCGAGCTCGCCACCAAGAAAGCCCCCTACAAAGAATTCATAGGAGGTGGAATGAAGTTTGGGCAAGCAAAGTCGAGCTCCACCTCAAGCTCATCATCAAGAAAGTCTAGATAAAAGAAGCATGAAATCCTCCCACGGAAGCTTTCGTGGAAAAGTGGAACAAAGTTAGGCGCAAGTGAGGCCGAACTCCACTTTGAACCTCGTCACCGGAATAAAGTTTGGCTCAAGTGAGGTCGAACTCCCGCTCGCGTATGTCACCAAGGAAGCCCCCTACAAAGAATTCACAGGAGGTGGAATGAAGTTTGGGTAAGCTAAGTCGGGCTCCACCTCAAGCTCATCATCAAGAAAATCTAGATAAAAGAAGCATGAAGTCCTCCCACGGAAGCTTTCACAGAAAAGCGAAACGAAGTTCGGTGCAAGCGAGGGTGGAACGAAGTTCTCCCGTGGAATGAAGTTCGATGCGAGTGAGGCCGAACTCCATCTCAAACCTCATCATCGGATTGAAGTTCGGCACAAGTGAGGCCGAACTCTCCCCTCATCATCCGAATGAAGTTCGGCGCAAGTGAGGCCGAACTCCCCCTTCAAACCTCATCCTCGAAATGAAGTTCGGCCGCGCTCACGGACTCTCTCCGAAAGCAGACGGGCCCGAACTTCTCGAGCTCGCCACCGAGGAAACCCCGACAGAGGGGAGCAAAAAAGCCCTCCTCCCGGAAGGTTCCGCGACTACGCTCCCCTTAACGCTCCTCAAACTCAGATTCTCACCAAAGTTAGGAACCAGCTGCCAAGACCACAAGAATTACGGTCTCCCCAAAACAAGCACGATCGAAGCAAGTATTGCCTCTACCATTGCAACCACGGCCACGATACTGAGGAATGCATCCAGCTGCGAGACGAAATTGAGGAGCTCGTCAGGAAGGAGCAGCTGGATAAATTTCTTCGACAGAAGAAGATCGGCTAAGGGCACTACTGTAACCAGAAACTATAAGATCGGCCACCTCATGACGTCATCAGCATTATCCCAGGGAGGAGCTTGGTACATCGATGATTCGTCGTCTCCCAGCGACGAAGCCAAGAGCTTGCTCCAAATCGAGAAGGCCAGCATGAGATAGAGGAGGTCGTCCGACCTGAGACTTACTGCCAGAGAGAACGCGGAGGAACAACGCTACTAGGACCCTGAAATACAGAATTTGGGGATGTGCTGTCAGTAACTTTCTTTTCATAAAATTCTTTTCTTTCAATAATATCATTTCTGGATGCGAAAACTATGCGATGATAGGGAAGAAGCAGTCTTACCACGTTAGGAACAGGAGGAGAACCTCGTCCTAATGCGAGCAATAACCTCGGCAGGAGATAAGATCTCTTCCGAGGAAAACTCGATCGTAGGAGACAAGATCTACCCCGAGTGCCCGCTTCAACCTCGACCGTAGGAGATAAGATCTCCCCCGAGGAAAGCTCGGCCGTAGGAGATAAGATCTTCTCCGAGCGCCCGCTTCAACCTCGACCGCAGGAGATAAGATCTCCCCCGAGTACCTCGAGAGATAAGATCTCCCTCGAGGAAAGCTCGGCTAGGAGATAAGATCTCCTCCGAGAACCTCGGCAGGAGATAAGATCTCCCCGAGGAAAGCTCGACCGTAGGAGATAAGATCTCCCCCGAGGCAACCTCTAACCTCGACTGTAGGAGATAAGATCTCCCCCGAGGAAAGCTCGACCGTAGGAGATAAGATCTCCCCCGAGTGTCCGCTTCAACCTCGACCGTAGGAGATAAGATCTCCCTCGAGGAAAGCTCGACCGTAGGAGATAACATCTCCCCCGAGCAGGCCAAAGACCTCTAAACCTCGGCTGCAGGAGACAAGATCTCCCTCGGGTCAACTTCGGCCGCGGAAAATAAGACCTTCCCAAAGTCGAAGGCCTCGTTCACAAAGGACGAGACGGAGGGAGAGGCGCGGACGACGGTCCGTATGTGCCCCCACAGCCCGTTAGGAATAGGAGGAGGACCTCATCCTAATGCGAGCAAAGTCGAAGGCCTCGTTCACCTTAGACGAGATGGGGGAGACGGACGACGGTCCGAATGTGCCCCCACAGCCCGTTAGGAACAGGAGGAGGACCTCGTCCTAACGCGAGCAAAGTCGAAGGCCTCGTTCACAAAGGACGAGATGGGGGAGAGGCACGACGGTCCGTATGTGCCCCCACAGCCCGTTAGGAACGGAGGAGACCTCGTCCTAACGCGAGCAAAGTCAAAGGCCTCGTTCACCTTAGACGAGACGGAGGAGAGGACGATGGTCCGAATGTGCCCCCACAGCCCGTTAGGAACAGGAGGAGGACCTCGTCCTAATGCGAGCAAAGTCGAAGGCCTCGTTCACAAAGGACGAGATGGGGGGAGAGGCACGGACGATGGTCCGTATGTGCCCCCAAGTCCGTTAGGAACAGGAGGAGGATCTCGTCCTAATGCGAGCAAAGTCGAAGGCCTCGTTCACCTTAGACGAGACGGGAGGAGATAGACGATGGTCCGAATGTGCCCCCACAGTCCGTTAGGAGCAGGAGGAGAATCTCGTCCTTACGCGAGCAAAGTCAAAGTTAGGAACAGGAGGAGAACCTCGTCCTAACGCAAGCGTCCGCATCAACCTCGGCCAAAGAAGATAAAATCTCTTCCGAGCGATCGGACCAACCTCGACTGGAGAGCTTCAAATTCGACCTCGACTGTAGGAGATAATGTCGCCTCGAGTAGCTCAACCTCCGACTTCGATCGCAGCAGACAAAGCCTCCCTCAACCTCGGTTGGAGATAGGATCTCTTCCGAGCGACCGTGTCAACCTCGGCTGGAGAGCTTCAACTTTGACCTCGGCTAGAGATAAGATCTCTCCCGAGAGACCGTATCAACCTCAGCTGGAGAGCTTCAACTTTCACTTCGGTCAGAGATAAGATCGGAGACAACCTCGTCCTGAGATCAGATCTCTTCCTAGCGCCCGCATCGACCTCGGCGGTAGGAGACAATGTTGTCCCGAGGAGCTCAACCTCCGACTTCGATCGCAACGGATGAAGCCTCCCTCAACCTCGGTTGAAGATGAGATCTTTCCTGGGCTTCAACTTCTATATCAACTTTAGCTGGAGATGAGATCTCCTCCGAGCTTCGATCTGGATCAGCACGGGGCTTAGAGGAAGACTTCGACAGTCGCCTTTTCTGCACTCCCTTCCTTCGATTTTCGAACTCAAAAGTCGGGGGGCTAGTGTCGGAGATAAACCCCGCTCCCATTGAAGTCTAGTTCGATGCTCAGCCTAATGCAATCGGTAGCCGCAGAAGAGCTTCAGCAGACGGACTTTTGCCGAACCTCCAGCAGCCGAGCTTCTTCTAATCTGTTCAGTCGGCTGAACTACTTAGCGGTTGAGCTCCTTCGGACTCCCCAGCTGTCGAACTCCTTCGGACTCTCAACATCAGGATCGAATCCCTTCAGCCGGTCGAGCTACTTAGCGGTCGAATTTCTTAGACTCTCAACAGTCGGACTCTAGTCGAACTCAATCGCCAAGCTTCAGTCAGACTTTCACAAGAGCCGAACTCTCTCCGCATCGTTACGGTCAGTCGCCTGCGGGAGCCAAACTTCCTCCAAACTTCCTCTCCGATCGAATTTCTTCGGGAGCTGGACTCACCCTAGACACCCTTCGGACGAACTTCTTCAGGAGCCAGACTCCTCCCTGACATCCCCTTCGGCTGACCGAGCTCCTACCGAACTCTCCAGCGGCCGAGCCTTAGCCGCGTACCTCCAGCCAGACGCCTACGGGAGCTGAACTCTTTCTAAGCTTCCTCTTCAGGAGTTCAAACTCCTCCGAAATGGGCACACGACGAAGGCCTTCAACCCTTCATTTGGCTGGCTCTGCAGCCATCACCATCAGTCCACCGTAAGTGATAGCAATCCGCTATCAGGCGGCGATGGCTATCACCATCAACCCACCGCAGACGGTACCTTTCCGTGAGACTGACTCTGCCGAACCTCAAGCGGCCCACCAGCACGCAGCTGCAGCTGTCACCATCAAGCTCCGCTATAAAAAGGACCCTTCAGATACGCTAATCTCTCTGATCTCTAAGCTCTCCTCTTCTTTTCCAAGCTCCGGAACCCATTCCGAGCACTCCATTCCTGTTAGCCAGAGCTGACTTGATCGTTGGAGGGTCCTGCCGGAGCCACCCCCATCAGCTCCGGACGAAACTTTATTTTGCAGATCTTCGATGGCGACCTCATCGGCCTTCACTCCAGCGGACTTCGACGACGACCAGTTTCTGTGTCAACATGATGTATGATACATTCATCTATGGATATACATATTAGATCCAATGGTTCTCACAAATCATATTGCCATGACTTCCGTTCGCTATTCAGTTTGATGACCGGGTCTGCCATGATAACGAAGAATTGCTACTATATATCATGGTAGATGGTACTATCTGTCCCATGTATGCATCACTTAATTAATTATCGATTTTCATATAGAGTCGGTGGACTAAGCGATGATATGATTGTTTGACTCTAACATTTTTCTATCTACCATAAAATTGTTTTATGTTAACAGGTATATACATACATACATACATACATAATATATATATATATATATATATATATATATATATATATATATATATATATATATTATATATATATATATATATATATATATATATATATATATATATATATATATATATATATGTATGTATGTATGTATGTATGTATGTGTGTATGTATGTGTTTGTATGTATGTATGTATATGTATATATTTTTATATATGTATGTATGTATGTATGCATGTATGCATGTATTGCGCCTAATCTTAAAGCTCATGGAAGAAAGACTGAAACGAAGACCAAGTCCTGGTCAGAAGAGGACTCACTAAACCAGATGAATTATTATTAAGTAGCAGTTAACATTTCAGATCGTCATGCTAATTTATTATTGCAGTAAGAACAAGAAGAACTCCTAAATTATATCATATTTTAGTATCCTCAGAGACATCCGATAAAATTGGAATTATACGAAAAAGATTAGCATGGATTTAAATGACACGCACAAACCGAGAAATTATCCGATTTTTAATTTTACCAACAAAAACTATATCATATTTTAGTATCGTAATGACGAATTAGGATTTGGCGTACCTCTGTTTGGGCCAAGTCATACCCAAAATATAAAAATAAAAGTTAATTAGAATCAAATCCAAAACTAACCCCTACACTCTATTTCGTTATCATTTAATATATATTGCTTTTTGGACCCGCGCAATAATTACGGCAATGCCACAGGAAATCCCTGGGTCCGGTTGATCGGATGGCATCAAGACCGTGCGTGCACCGACAAAAATTGGAAGCAATATTTGTGTTAGAAAGCTTCTCCCTACGCTATTTGATTGAGTCAAATTGTTTAACTATTAGTGTTTGATGGTATTATAAATGTTGAGTGTAATTAATTTAATGCTCGAAATGAACAAGTCCACAACCAACACTAGAAAAATAAAAAAAGGATAAAACTTCAAGTTATTGTAATGATATAGCAGGTATACACTTTGCTAAAAAATAGAGTAAGATGGTAGCTAGGTTTACTTCAGATTCAAGCAGTACTATAGATATTAAAATAATAGATGTTGGGGGTGTCAACCTTCAACCTACACAGGTGTATGAGTCTATCTGGCCTTTTTTATTATATATATGTATATAAGAAAACAGTGATTATTTGCTAGCACTCAGGTTTGAAGAACAAGATGCCAATTAATTAAACTAGTAGCAGTTCGCAATATAACTTGATGAATAGAGAAGCTGATATTTTTATCCATCTCTTACTAATTTATAATTCTATCATTATCTAGGCCATGACCAAGCCATTACACTCCTCTATGTGAAGGAGGCTGCTGCATGTTTGAAACGTGAGAGGTATTGTTTTAAGCATTGGACTGGAATAATTCCACTTGCTGATTACACCAACTGATGTTTATGTTACAATTCGTCGTGTTTATTTAGTGTTCAGAAGTTGTACTTGTCCAATTAATAAACACATGACATCAAATATATAATGATTTTATGCAGATAATTTTAAGCAAGAAATTAGGTTTTGAAATAGAGGCCACGAAATAAGTGGCTAACGTTCTTTTTTTATTTTTTTTCTTTCTTTTTCTTTTTTTGAGGGTTAATGTTTAAGCTGCAAACAGATATTTATATAGATGGGTGATAACTCTCTAGGATGCATGGCCTAAATCAACTTGAAGTATTCCATTCTGTTTACGTTGACTTAGCTAGGAAACCCCTTGAGAGGTTTCTTTTTTGAAGGGAAAGAGAGGTAACAGAGAGTTACCCCAAATTTATTTCATAATAAAAAACTGGTATGGATTACATAATATATATAAACAAGTACATATAAAAGAAAGATTAGGTTCTGGAAGGTGATACCAAGCTTTCAAGTCTCTATGGATGCTGATATAAAATCCAAGCCTGTTTGAATCAACATTGATAGCGTGATATAAACTCTCTAGGATGCATGGCTTAAATCAGCTTGAAGTATTCCACTCTGTTTATGTTGACTTAGCTACGAACTCCTTGAGAGGTTTCTTTTTGAAGGGAAAGGGAGGTAACCGAGAGTTACCCCCAAACTTATTTCATAATAAGAAATTGATGCCGATTATATAATATATATAAATAAGTACATGTAAAAGAAAGCTTAGGTTCTGAAAGATGATACCAAGCTTTCAAGTCTCTATGGATGCTGATGTAAAATCCAAGCCTGTTTGAATCAACGTTGATAGCGTGATTCAATAAATTAATCCATAACCAAACTGATACGAAGGTGGTCTACCCTAGCTACCAACAATTGGAACTCTAGAAGGTTCTGACATGTTATGCATCATGTTCCTAGCTCTCTTTTTGCATTAGAAGATAATTCTTCATTTTTTCAATTTTTTGTTGTAGCAAAAGTAATAGGTATTCCCTAAGAAAATTTAAATTTATACAAAATATTAACTGAAACCTCAAACTAGTGCTAAATTACACCCTTTAAAAAAAATAAATAAATAAAAAAGATGCATTTATTAGCTAGCATCAACTTAGAGCCGGTTAAGAATGTCGGCCCAGTGGAGCTTCCGGAGGATTAGCTCCGATTGGCCTCAATGGGCTTTGATCATTTGGAGTCTTACAATTTTATCCTTTAAAAATATCTTATGAAGAAGAAAAAATTTTAATCCATATAAATTATATTTTTATTTTTGATTCATAACCGATGTAGAACTAAAATTATACTCCTCCGACAACATCTTTCTTTAAATTGGGTGTCTACGAATTCTAAGCCACTTGAGAAGATACTCTTGTATATGATAACTAATTACTTTAGATCAGTTTACCTCAGTCTCAAACCACAAAAAACTAAATGAAAATTTCCTTAATTTTCATCAATTTTTAAACAAGAAATGGGAAACAGTGGTCGAGATCGGGCTACAGAATTGGCAAGAGAGGTGAAGCAACTTTCGAACTCTGCTTACATAACGCAGACAATTCTCGTCTTCTTAGCAAGTTGTGCGGTTCCGATCCATATGGAGGAGCTTCGATGGCCCGAAACTCTAGTACGTGCATCCTTTTTATGTTGTAATGTCGTCATGCATGTTGATTGCGATTTAACGGATAAACTCTTAAAAAATGGGCATGGAATCCAGTGGTTGGAACCTGCACCAAAGGACTTGCTCTTGATTCGAACTTACTTGTGGCATTACTACCGTATTTTTCAACATAAAAATAAAAATAGGGTGATTCACCTACAGTACTAAGATTAGCTGGGGTTTATACATAATAAATCTATCATGCCGTCATTCATAGAAATGACCTATTACATTCACCAAATGTGTATAACCATTAATGATATTAAGACAGGAAGTTTATGAAATAACATAGTATAATATACAAGACACAATCATTAATTTCATAATAAAGCTCCACCAAGCAAACCCAATTAATTGACTCTCCTGCAATTCATGCGTATCTCACCTAGGTTGCCCGTTAGTGGCCTAATATTTCCCATCTTCACCATGGACACGCCGAAGTCAGCCCAAAAGGCGTAGGGGTTAGCACTGTAGAAACTGACCAAGCCATCGCTTGCACCATGATCACCCTTGAATAACTGTTGGTCCGAGTGCAAGAGCCCCCTCCCTTGCAGCAACCCGTTGAAGTAAGCCGTGTCAAAGCTCGCTGGTGTCGCATCCAATGGTGCAGTGTTGTTATCCCCACCCGATCTTGGGCAATAGTTGCGAACAACGCTTGCAAACCCTTGGTCGATGTTGGTCTCGTTGTAGAGCCTGTCTTTAAAGTTTGTGCATCGAGACTGCCCAATTGTGTGGCCACCGGATAAAACCACAAGATCTTTAAGATCTAGCCCGTGCGATTCGAAGTTGGAGAGGAGTTGAGAGAAGTTAAAGACGGGGGGCGGGATGTCATTGTTTGCATCATTTAGGCTCGCTGTCCTCGAGTCTCTTCTTCCTAGTAGTACCATATATGGAGGTCCTCCTAACTGCAATAAAGTATTTTTGTTGGAATAGTATTATAATATATGAAGGAAACGAAGGCTGTATTAATTTTATGTTTATTCTATGTCAATAGCCTACCAGTTGCACCCTCCTAGCTCCACTTGGAACATAATCCAGATACAAACTTGGAAAGATGTCTAAGTATCTGATGTTATTTCTTTCATTAATGTTTGTTTGAAATGTGACAGAGCTTTTTCTAATGACGGAGTCGTCCAATCCAAATATGTTAAGCTCAAAACCATATTTTCTGTTTCTAAACTTAAGTAGATATGAACAATCATATTAAGAGGAAATAGTGTTGAGGTTGGGATAGGGCAATGGCTGGTAGCATGGTATAATTTGGAGTCTTTGGTTGGAAAAGAAGTCATTAGAGGTGTGGTTGGAAGATCCGAGTACCATGAGAAGGATTCAGCTATGGAATACAGTTTTGGCACCAAACTTAAGTTGTTCCTTGCTTCTATTTTTGCTTGTTTCTGAAGCAATAAATCTTTTCTTTCAAAGTTCATG
Organism: Cocos nucifera; assembly: GCA_006176705.1. Taxonomy (NCBI): domain Eukaryota; kingdom Viridiplantae; phylum Streptophyta; class Magnoliopsida; order Arecales; family Arecaceae; genus Cocos; species Cocos nucifera. The sequence goes on along the minus strand of QRFJ01000218.1, from coordinate 311,330 downwards.
AAATTTTTTTAAAAACTAATTAAAAAATAAAAAAAAAGGTTTTTAAAACTAATTTAAAAAATCTTTTTTTTCCTTGGATTTTTTTAAACAAAAACAAAAGAAATGCCAAAGAGGCCTCTAAATTTATTCCATTTGCAAACCCCGGCCCCATGATTTCTTATACATAAGCAAACGAGAGAGCAACTCACCGCAGCGACGGAGTCACGAGCTGCAATTGCCAAGATATCCGCACACGACACAACATTGCCATGGCATGCTTCGTTGACAGCGTTCTTGATCTCGTCGATCACATAGAATCCCCTCAAGGAGTTCAAGTTAGGTGCCGCGGTCTTCTCTCCAGTGAAACCGGGTGCATCATCCAACAGAACGGATCCATCACAACCCTGCAAAACGAAACACACATCAAATCAGTATTCTTTTCATTACTTCGGAAAACATGAATTCAATAAAGAAAGAAAGAAATTAGTGGTAAACTTCAAAACAAATGAGAAGATATGAGCAAGCTTTACGTTAACGAAGCAGTCGTGGAAGTGCATTCGGAGCAAAGACGCTCCCATGCGTGGTTCCCGTGCCACCGCTCTCTCCACCACTGCCTTTATGGCGGGCAGTGCTTGTGGGCACACGTGGTAGTAGAAGTCGGGGCAAAGCTGAGCCCTCGATGGGAGAGCTAATGCAGCTATTACAAGGACAAGCATGCAGAAAGCCATGAGGATTTGTGATGGTATCTATGGCTCTTATCATCCAAAAAGATGGTATCTACGGCTCTTGTTAGCTAAAGGATCCGGACGTGCCTTTTTATAGATGGGAATTAGATATCTTTATTCCTACATGGTACGTATGCGAGGTCCGGTAACGTAAAAAGAGAATGCTTGACTTTGTCTATAGATATTTCCACCGACTTTTTATCAAAATAAAGACTTCGTCTATATATAGATGATGTTGTTCTTCCTTCTACCTAGTCTTCTTGGCCGCGACCGCAACTGCTAGTTTTACGTGGTCTCCAACCCATCTCGAGAAACGTTGACTTAACAAAATTCACCTCCCAATTGCAACTATTTTCGTTCTCAAATCTATGTGACCATCTCCAGAAGCATATTGATCACTATATTACAATATCATTGCAAATATTTGAGAAACCTCTTCATGTTCATAAGCCGGCCACAGATCCGTATGTTAGATAAATAATTAATGCATGTTGTGCGACTTCTCCTAACTGCATCAGAAACTGTGTTTAGATCATGCTACATACCTGAATAGCACTCCAAATTTTGTCATTTCAATTACATTGCTCAAAAGGACTTATATACCATACTGCGTTGGAATAGATTGGATTTCCTCTGAGCCCATTGAAGTTGAGTCTGAATCCATATATGAGCCAAACCCATGTTTAGCAGAGGAAAATGTTGCAGTCAAAAAAATTTCAACCAACATCTTGAAGAGTTGAAAACTTGGCCCCAAAAAACCCTGCTTAGTTTGGTTCAGCAAGTACTATGATTTGAAAATTAGGCCGAAAAGTCCCAAATCTATTTCAAAGTCCGTTTGCATCACTAGAAAGCATTCGGTGTAGTCATCAAATTATAAGTTCATCCTATACCAGGCCAAATTGAAATAAAATTATTTATATTGTCATTATGAGAAGGGATCGTGTGCGTGTGTTGGTTAAAAATGACACGTGCAATGTTTTCCTATTTGAATCCCAGAGACATGAAACTATATGAATGGAACATTTGGGACCTTGGCATTCTTTCATTGTTTTATCGGGCAAAAGGATGAAGTCATGAAGACGTCCAGGCTGTTGAAGACTTGTAGTACAAGACGGCACCTGGTAAAGTAGATGGTACTTTCCAAAAAAAAAAAAAAGGCAGATGGTACTCATGGACGGAAGGCTGAAAGATGCTTGCGTACGTTATTATCAAGCTCACGTGAGGCATTTATTTAGTTAATCATGCTAAATTGACCTGTTCCAAATCTCAATGCAAGTCGGTAGCATCATGCATCCGCCAGAATTTTCCTAGAAACATTTCCATTCTTCTTTTTGGAAGGAAATTGCCTGGAAACATGTGGGAACCTGCGTATTGGCAGCGGTAAAAGACCGACATATTGAGTTGCTAAAGAAATGTAAACCTGAAACAGATGAAATCCAGTAAATATGACCCGCATTTAAGGACTAAAATATGAATGCGTCAACCAGCTAGGCAGTAGCTGCTGAAATCATTAATAATCTATTGAACTAAATACCTACTCCCGACTACCTTTTATTTTATTTTTCTTTGCTTTATTTATATTGTGTTTCCTTCTTTGCCAAGAAAACTGCCTTTCCTCAATCTATATGCGTATTTTTTTGGGTTCAAAGAGAAATTATACCCTACATTCGATATATCAGCTTAGTAGTATCCTAAATCAATTATTTTTCACCACATTGCACGCTTGGCCACCTCAGTGTTAGAAGGAAAAAAGAAAATGCACGCTCGAATTCTTCGGAGCAAATGGTCGAGAGCTAGCGCAGTCCACGTCCACCTTCCATACAATTGGAGGAGAGCTGGTGCTGCGTGTATCCTCCAACCCTCTCCCAAGTATCCTCCATCTCTCAAGTGTCACTCCTCTTTGCTGAGTGCTACAACCACTAGCAAAACTCCCAATTAAAGACTTCATCTCAAATGACTCTGCCACAAAATCCTAGGTTGGTAATAAAATTAGCCTTTTCCATGAGGATACCAAATTAAACCAACCAGCAATTTAAGTAATGATCATGTTAAAAACTAATGCAACATTTTGCAACACTAGTATGCTGCTTTTAATCCATTAATCTAAAAGCCTCGATGACATACTCAGGTTATATGCTAACCCAAACCATTTGCTAGCAAACTGCTGGCCCACTCAAAAGATGAAAGGTGTTTGAGATGGTGTGTCAAGTTTGGCCTGGGAAAGGGCACAACAAGAAGCCAGCCCGAGCAAGCCAATGATCTACAAGATCATCAGTGTGGCCACAGGTCACTCAAGAAAAAGTGGTCCAATATCAGAGGTCATCATCTCTTCCAAGTTCTCTAGGAGTGGAGGCCTTTCGTCGAGCACTATGGGCACTTTATCCCGAGAAGGTCGTTCCTTGGATTGCCAGGCGTCTCCTTTCAATCAAGTGCCCTAGAACTTCTAGCAGCTATTTTGGGTAACTAATCGACGGCAAAGATTCAGTGAATAAGATCCTTTTGAGGTGCGACATTTGCACCATAGAGTACGGTACTACAGTGAATAGCGATTGAAAAGTGCCTGAATACGTTCCTGCGACAATTGAGAGCAAGAATCGGCGCAAAAGTTGGATTTGTAGCTTCTATTTTTGGCTAGTTGTCAGCAATAACCACTAGCGCCTGCTTCCACTAATGCACGGTCTCTGTTTTTTTCCCAAAAGCTAAAAATTACTACGTGTCACGCACGGCCATACATTTCTGAAAGCAAGGAAGAGGAGCTAAAAGATGGGGAAAAAAAAGATGACATCAATGAGTGAAAATTTATAGAGTATGCCCAATCTGAAAACTCAGTTAAAACTCACATTATAAAATTAGGAGATATTCAATTAATATGGGATTAAAACACAGTTTAAAAATAGTATAGAATTAGGAATTGGCCCAATCTGGAACCAATCACCTTGTGAGAAGATATTTAGTTAACTCCTTGATTAGAGGTTGATCAAAGTCATAAGAGTAGGGAAAAGAAGAAGAAAAATATGATTCGCTCAAAAATGAAAAGAACTATTGAAGGTTATCTTGTGTATCGTTCCCCTCTAATGACGTCTATAACCCACCGCCACCTTTCTTTCACTCTTATTCCAGGCGGAAAGCACAAAACAAGCTGAAATATCCCGTGGCAAATTGAGCAAAGCTAGCACTCTAAATTGATGTGCTACTTTTACACTGATGTCACCGGGATAAGGCTTATTTTTCCAGAGATGACAAATTGAAAGAAGAGTCGGAGCACCTTCCTCACTTGATTTGGCTCTTGTTCATGAATTTTTTTTTGGTAAGTTGGATATATTATTCTAAATCTATATGTGGGAGTCAGAATATAAAATAGTGAGTAGGAATATTTGTTGCAAAAGTCCACAATGTAGCTTCAATGTAATTGGTCATGTAAGTTGCTACCTAATCAGTAGCACTGTTAGCTTGCCTTATAAAAAAGTAAGATAGCTACCATTTACCATGAAACCTAAATCTGGAGAACAAGGCACCAATTTAAAGCTTTAAAGACAGATGGAACTACATAGGTATATATGTAAGTGCACATTGAGTGCCATTAACTTATAGGTTTTATCTTTTATATATATATATATACACACACACATTAAAAAGATGATAGATAAGTATGCAAGATAATTTCATTGAGATAAGGTTCATTTGTTCATGCTAGAGGTGTCATATCGAAACAAGATCCAGGAATAACTTCCTCACTTTTTGGCTGAATATTCTCAAATTGCTTGCCATTGAAAGGCCAAAACTACAATTTAGGGCTTTGAGGTCACAACCCATATGTAAAGGTGAACCAACAAAAACAAAGAGGTATCATTAAGCACATGAGCTCCCTTTTTTTTTCTAGGTGTTAAATCCGTAGCTCATTAAGTTTCTTAATTGTGGAGGTCTTAGGTATCTTTTGCTAATTCCATTTAGAAAGCCTCTTCACCGCAACATGCAAAGGTCTTTCTTTGGCTAACTTTAAAGAATAAATTGTATACAGAGGATGTTCTTGCTAAGAAAAATTAAAATATCAGTTTTGGATATGCTCTTTGTGGGACTAATCTGGTGTCTACAAATCATTTTTTTTTCATATGCTCTTTTGTTCGAAGCCTGTGGGCTACTTTTAAAATTTAGTTAAAGTTAAGAGATATGTAAAGTAATTTCTTCAAGTTGTGGATAGATCGGAGGTTAAGAAACAAGTCAAAACTATTAGAAAAAGTAGGAGACCAGCTAATAGTTGCTTTCCTATGGAAGGTTTGGAAGGAAAGGAACAATTGAGTAATTTTGAAGAAGAAAAGATCTGTTCTAATAGCTTATACAATATTTTGCGATGCTATCATAGCTAGAAGTACATTTGCAATTCAAAGCATATTGACAATCATGAGAGACTGTGGAATGCCTTGAAATCATTATAATATTTTATTTTGCTAAATTGATGTACTTCTTACGGAGATTTCTTCCTCTATTTTACTGTTGGTTGAGGATCCTGATATTGAAGCTTTTATCATGATTCCTATCTTGGCTTCTAATTTTCAATCCCTTATTTAATTTAGAATCTAATTGGTAGTTCTAATGTTCTTATCGATTCTTGAAGCTTCAACAGTGAGGCAGCTGGATTTGGATATATGGGTTTTTTATTGCCATTTTTTCTGAATGGTCTGCTGATCATGAAGCATTTGTGTTCTTGGCAAAGAGCTTTTTTTCTTAAATTTCTTTAGATCTTCTAGTTATTCTAATCGGACTTAATTGTTATCTTGTAACTTCATTTTGAAGTACTTTTTTTTTATTTTTCTATTTTTTCTTCTGTCTATTCCTTTATATATTATCTGCTTATCCTCTTGGTCTTTGTATATTCCTGATTGAATAAAATTTAGATGGCTGTTTTGCAGCTTCCATTCTCATCCAAAAAAAAAAAAGGATGCTATAGGTCCAGTCTTAAGTTGAGGGATATACACTACTATAAAAAAGGACTACGACAGTGCTTCGTAACCATTGCTGTAGCCCAAAAAATTGCTGTCATAGGCTATGACATTGATTTTCTAACCGCTGCTACTGTGGCCGTCACCGTAACTCCATGGCAGTGGTTGTTAGAACCATCGTCATAGATAGCCTATTGCAGCAATTTACAAACTGCTGTAATAGGTTGACTTATAGCAGCAGTTATGTAACCGTTGTCATAGGTTATCTATAGCAGTAGTTATGCCATAGATAATCTATAGCAGCGGTTACTTAACCGCTGTCATAGGTCTAATGCAGCGGTTGGCATCATTTGCATCAGAAACCTATGGCAGTGGTTAGCACGGATATGACAGCGATTATAAAATCACTGCCGTAGATCTTAATTAATTAAAATAAATAAAATTTTTATTTTTTTATATATTTTATCTGATAAATATAGATATATAACACAAAAAAATATAATAAACATAAAAATTATTCTAAAATGCTAAAATTTTATTATCGAATAAAATTTATTATAATATTTAAAAAAAATTAAAATACATCAAAAGTCTCCTAAATTTACATCATCATCGTCGTCACCGAAAGCTGGAGTCAGAGTCGGAGCTGGAGCTGGAGCTAGAGCTAAAGCTGGAGCTAGAGTTGGAATGCAGGTCAACATATCCTCAAAGCCCGTGACTCCAAAACGCATGCTGAGCGTCGACATCATATTTCTCATGATATCCTCCAAATGAGATGCGCGCTCCTCAGCCTGATCTGTCCGCGTCGCAGCATAATCTGTCCATGCTAACGCCTCCTCAAGCTCCTCCCGACTGACGACATTGGAAGTCTGTGAGGAGACGCTCGCCTTGGATCAGTAGCTCGTCGGGATATGTTCGGGCCTGCATCGGATCCTTCCAAACTGCCCAGGCCCCAAGACCTGAGATAGATGGTCATGGGGCTCAGAGGTATTCAGGCCCTCGCTCGCAAGCGCATCTAACTGATCCTATAATTATAAATTAAAATAAAATTTTATAAGAAATACTATAATACTAATCATATATATTAATATATTTAATACTTATAAAAATACGTCCGATTGCGACGTTCATTAGCTTACCCATCTTGTCCGTGCGGTTGGATCGAAAAATCTCACTACGGCTGAGCATCACTCCATCTCTCATCAGCTATAATAAAAAATAAATTTATCAAAAAGATAATAAAAAATATGAATTTAATTTATCTAGTAAGATTTAGAATTAATTATCTTTTTATGCACATGACTGGCCATAGACTCGCGGTATAGAGTGTGCATATACTCCTAGGCTGCACGGTTCTTTCGATTCTGATGGAAGATAGTCTAATAAGTATTTAAATAAATAATAAATATTTAAATAAAATTTTAAGCGTATTAAAAAATTTAAAAGTTAGAAATTTTATCTCGAACTCCTAGCTCCTCCAGTGTCTAACCATCCTCTTCCACTGACTTGGAGGACAGTCCTGTATCCAGAGAACAAGCTCCTCTAGAGTGTCTCATCGGTGCTCGAGCCATCCTCTGTAGAGCTTGATCTTGTAACCCCGGTACAACTCTCCGATCTTCTTCAGTCGGGCATCTTGAGCCCTCTCATGATCAAAAAAGTCGTACCTCCTCTACATAAATTTATCAAAAATTAGTTACAAAATTATTCTAATCAAACATATATAGTATAAATATATAAAATGCATAAATATAACTAACATACGCGTACTTACCCATATCTTCTTCCATATCCGATTCCTGACGGCAGCATCCATCAAACAATAATCTCTGGGCTCTACAGGAATGATGTCCGACTGCCTCACAAATATTCCAAAAAAGGAATGCATCTCCCGTGCGGCCTCCCCTCCGCATCATACTGCACTATCACCTAATGCTGGTGGTTCAACATGTGTGCCATACGTATGGAACCGCAAAATATCTGGCTGGATGATGCACCTATAATGCAAATATGTTACGCAAATATATAAGTGTACAAATACTATATAAAAAATAAAGTTATGCTAATATAACAAAAATATACACTGAGATGCTTGCGATGGTAGAGGCTCAGCTACTGGTGGAGTAGATGCCGTCGGTGAAGATTCCTGAGTAGCCGATGTTGAGGTGGACGGAGTATGCTCCGACTGCTCCTCGGATGCTGAACTGCACGAAACCCATCGAGGGGCAGGGATGAAAGCTAGATGACGTTTCGGTGCCATCATGACTTGCAACGTTAATGAACATTAATCAATATAACATCATGACATATCAAATTCTATTCGCTCGAAAGTCGAGTCGGCTTCGTGCTTGAGACATCCGGTTATGGTCCTCCCCCAATCGACTTGATCATGGCCCGAGCCAGCTCGACTGCGTATTCGAGCCGGCTAGGCTGTGTGCCATCCCCTCGATCACTCCTTCTCTCCCTCTATCGATCTCTCTCACCGACGACGACGGCGAGACCGAACCCCTCTCTCCCAACTTATTCATTTCTCGATCTTCCTCTCTCGATCTTCCTCGCCGGCGAGGCTGGACCCCATCCCTCCCTCTCTCACTCTCTCGATCTTCCTCGATCTTCCTCGTCGGCAAGATCGGACCCCATCCCTCCTAATGATGCCGACGAGATCGGACCCCCTCCCTCCCTCTCTCGCTCTCTCGATCTCCCACTCTTCCTCTCTCGATCTCCCTCGCCGGCGAGGTCGAACCCCCTCCCTCTCAATGATGGCTGCGAGGCCAGATCTCTTCCTTCCTCTCTCAAGTACAGATCCGTCGGATATTTGGATTCGGATCCGGTATCAGTAATTAAAATTGGATTTAAATCCGAATATCTAGGTTTCGATCCGAACCTAATCCATTGATAGATTTAGTCCAAAGCCGCCGACATGGCACGACCCAAGGCTACCGCCACAACATGGTTCAAAAACTACGGCATGTAGGTAATTATAATATTTATATTAAATATTTATAATATTTATTATAAATATTTTATAAATTATTATAAATATACATGATTAATAAATAATACTATAAAATTAAAAAAAATTATACCTGCGGCTATAGAGAGTGGATCACATCAAAAGCTTCGAGGATTGTCGGCGATGATGCTAGAGGAGGACGACGGCACTAGAGGTAACTTATGAAATAAAAGCAAGATAGTGAGATAGAGAAGAGAGAAAAAGAGGAAAGAGAGAAAGAGCATGGGCGACCGAGGATGGGGGGCCAGTGGTAGGGGGCCTCGCCGGAAGGAGGGTTTGGTTTCGCACCTAGGCTGGAGGAGGATAGAGTGTGGGGGAGGGGTTTCATGGGAGATCGACGGAGGGTCGAGGGTGGATAGAGGTTCGTCGAAGGAGGGTTTTACAGGGGACTGAGGGAGGGTCGGATGGGGGTTTGTCGGAGGGGATTCGTTGGGGACCAAGGGAGGGTTGGATGGGAGGGTTGGGATTTCGCAGGGGGCTGAGCGAGGGTGGAGGGGGGTTCGCCGGAGGGGGGTTTCGTGGGGGGTCGAGGGAGGGTCGGATGGAGGGGTTGGGGGGCCGGGTGGGGGGTGACGGGCGACCGGGAGGGGCAGCCGAGGATGGAGGGGTTGGAGAGGGAGGAGGAAGGAGGGACGGTGCTGACCTAGGGGGAAGGAGGGGCGATGCCGGTTGCGGGGAGGAGGGGCAACACCAGTCGGGAGGAAGGAGCCTCACCGACGATGAAAAGGAGGAGAGAGAGAGCGAGAGAGATCGAACGCGCATGGAAGGAAAGAAAAAATTTAAAAATTTTTAACCTAACCTATGGCAATGGTTATCGAACCGCTGCCATAGATCTATGGCAGCGATTATCGAAAATCACTGCCATAGATTTATAGTAGCAGTTCTATAACCGCTGCCGTAGATCTATCACAACGATTTTTGATAACCATTATCATAGATGGAAAATAATTTTTTTTAAATTTTTTAAAAATATTATATAATTTTAAAATTTAATATCCATCTTTACTATTCATTATCTAAATAATTATCATTAGAGTATCATCGCAAAAGGTCACCTTGATCCGATGGCCCTAGCTTCATTGATCAGAAAAAATCGATTTCGATGATCATGAACGACGATGCGATGATCTGATAAATGGAGACCTCCGATGAATCTAAAAATCTGCAATGATGATCTCGATGATATTTATAGTATACCATCAAAGTTTTATTTCAACCGAATATCGTTATCATGGTCAATTTAGTACGAAATAATTTTGATCGTTAAATTAGAAATAAGCGATCAAAGGGTTAAACGGTGTCCGATTATGAGATAATTTTTCAGTTAAATAATTTTTATTATAATTTTAAATATTTTATACGATGATGATAGTAAAATTTAAATTATTTTCATATAAATTATTCATGTTAAGCAGATATTACAAAAGTACGAGCATAACAACCAGTGAAGTTTCAGAATAGTTATCAAGAGACATATAGTTTTAAATCGTTCTTCATCTTAATAATCACCACCATAAAAAATAATTAAAATAATAGTTAAGATCATTTATAAAAAAAATTATCTCATAATCGGACATCGTTTGGTCCTTTGATCACTCGTTTATCATTTAACGGTCGAAACTAACCTATACTAAATTGACCAAGATAACGATATCCGATTGAAGTGAAACTTTGATAGTATGCTACAAACATCACCGAGATCATCGTTGCAAATTTTTAGATCCATCGGAGGTTTTCATCTATCAGATCATCATATCATCGTTCGTGATTGTCGAAATCGATTTTTCTGATTGACGAAGCTAGGGCCATCGGATCGAGGCGATCTTTTGCGAAGACACTCTAATGATAATTATTTAGATAATGAATGATGAAAATGTGTATTAAATTTTAAAATTATATAATATTTTAATATATATATATGGCACCGATTATAATTGACCGCTGCCATAAATCAGATAGCAGTGGTTTTTACTAACCGCTGCTATAGGTTCGACTTATGACAGTAGTTACAATAAACTGCTGCAGTCGACCTATGGCAACGATTTTTTGTAACTGCTGCTATAGGTTCGACCTACGGCAGCGATTTTCTGTAACCGCTGCTATATATCAGATTTATAGCAGCGATTACAAAAATCGCTGCCATATGTCGGACCTATAGTAGCGGTTAATGAAAACCGCTGCCGTAGGTGCTAGGGCAGCGATTTTGAAAATTACTGTCATAGGTCATTTTTATAGTAGTGATAATTTTTCTATTATATGTGGGGACTCTATCTCAATAAAAAAAGAAATTATACAATGAAAAAGATACTTCACTTCTTGTTGGACCGACACACAAGTGTAAGAGGTTATGCGCATGCCTTTGTCCTATGCTAATAGGGCTGGCTGAAGGATAAGGCCATCAGAGCCTTTGCTTTAGCCCCCACTTTAGGCCCCTAAGCCCTCTACTAGTAGTTTGTAGCCATCCATGATCCATCTCATCGCCGCACCACATCCATCCATGAGAAGACGAACGGCACCCTAAAGGACAAAAGCTAAACCATAGCATAGGTCCTAGGATCAATACCACCCGATTACTGGAAGATCTTGCGAAGAAAGTGAGACGGTGAGAAGAGTGTCATCGGAGACAGCGATATGGCGAGACAGCGAGACGGGAATGATTCTTGTTGACTAATGAAGAGGTAGAGGGCATTGTCGATGGAGAAGAGCAGGTGTCCGATGGGGCCATGAGTGAAAAGCATGATAGCGAGGATGCTACTGGTGCCGAATTCGATGGTAAGATGTAAGAAGTCGGCAATCTGAGTGGACAGTGAGGCCGCCGAAGAGCTTGCAAAAGGAGGCCTCGGAGGGCAACACCAACAAAGAGGCCGACAGAGGTGCAGTCATTAGCACCATCGATGGATAGGATGCAAACCCATCTGTAAGTCTTATTTTAGTATTTAGTTTTAGGCCATGTGTTAAGCCGCTCACATGCGAACGAGTATGTACTAGTGAGTGAGGTTCTTATATGCATGCCTTTGTCGTGAGTGAGGTTATATGCATGCTTTCGTCCGACGCCAACGAGCATACATGCACATGCTTGATGCCAACGGCCGGTTCCCCTAGAGAATTACTTGGGGCGAGGAACCCACAACTTGATGGAGCCAGCAAGCACCGACCCTTCGCCGGCACAATGAAGAAATGTTTGAAACGATGCTGCACCTCCACTTTGGCCAGGTAAACCACCACAGCCACGGAATCTCCCTCTCATCAGCATCAGATGGACCCTGTTGGTGCAGAAATCCATCCTCGCCGGAGGTTGCCGAAATCGAGGCCGCTGAGGTCGCCGCCGGGGACCTGCAAAACGAAGTCCCGTCCGGAACCGGTGGGGTGGTGGCTCCGGCAGGACCCTCCGACGGTCAAGTTAGTTTCCGGCCAACAGTAATGAAGTGCTCGGAATGAGTTCTGGAGCTTAGAGATGTGGAGGAGAGCTTAGAGAGTTGAGAGTTCAGAGAGCTTAGCCTCAGTATGTCGGGAGGGGTCCTTTTATAGCGGAGCTTAGTTGATGGTGACGGCTGTGCCGTCTGGCAGAGAGTCGTCGGGCAGCATGGAGTTCGGTACGGAGAGGAAGGCGTCGTCCGGTGGATCGTGGGAGCCATACTGGCGAGTCGTGGGCCGCATGGAGTCCGGTACGGAGAGGACGGCGTCGTCTGGTGGATCGTGGGAGCCATACTGGCACGTCGTGGGCCGCATGGAGTCCGGTACGGAGAGGAAGGCGTCGTCCGATGGATCGTGGGAGCCATACTGGCGAGTCGTGGGCCGCACGGAGTCCGGTACGGAGAGGAAGGCGCCGTCCGGTCTTGCTGCAGGCGACAGTTCGTCCAGAGGAGTTCGGACTTGTAACAAAGTTCGGCCGAAGGGGAAGCTGGGGGTGTTCGTCTGGCTGAAGGGTCGGCCATCTGTAGAGTTCGGCCGCGGGACGATTGCCGAGGAGTTCGACCGCTGAGAGGCCCGAAGAAGCTCGGCTGGCCAGTTGAAGGACTTCGGTTGCTAGTTGGTTCGGCCAGGGCTCGCTGAGGAGTTCGGTCGCCTAGGGTCGGTCCGAAGGGGTTCGGCCACTTGGGCTCGCCTGAAGTTGGTCCGAAGGAGTTCGGCCACTTGGGCTCGCCTGAAGTCGGTCCGAAGGAGTTCGGCCGTGGGGTCCGAATGGGTTCGGACTTGTAGGAGAGTTCGGCTGAAGGGAAAACCCGGGAGGAGCTGGGGCCGAACGGGCGTCGGGAGGAGTCCGTCTCCCGAAGAAGTCCTGGCGGAGTCCAAGGAGCTGGGTCAGGAGTTCGGCTGGCGGTGGGAGCGGCCCGGAGCCTGGCGCTGGGGAGTTCGGCAGCTAGTTCGGCCCGGAGCCTGGCGCTAGGGGAGTTCGGCCAGGCAGTCTAGGCAGTTCGGCCGTGGTAGGGGCTCGGCCTGGCGCCTGGCGCTAAAGCTCTTCAGCGGCTACTGGTTGCATTGGGCTGAGCGTCGGGCCGGGCTTCGGCAGGAGCGGGATTTATCCCCAACAGTAGCCCCCCCACTCCCGAGTTCAAAAATTGAAGGAAGGGAGTACCAAAACAGGCGACTGCCGAAGTCTTCTTCCAGGCTCCGCATTTGTTGCATCTGAAGCTCGGGGGAGGTCTCATCTCCAGCCAATATTGACGCTGAAGTTGAGGCTGAGGCTTGGGGGAGACCTCATCTTCAGTCGATGTTTGAAGTTGAAATGGAACTCGTTTCCAGCTAAAGTCGATGAAGCTGATGTTGAAGCCGAAGTAAATCTCGCCTCCTACGGTCGAGGTCGGATTTGAGCTCCTCGGGGGCGACATTGTCTTCATCAGCTGAAGTCGACTCGAGGGAGACCTCCTCTCTTGCAGCCGAGGTTGAAGTGCGCGCTCGGGGGAGATCTTATCTCCTGCAGCCGAGCTTCTTCGGGGGAGATCTCGTCTCTAGCCGAGGTTGGTGCTCGCGTTAGGACGAGGTTCTCCTCCTGTTCCTAACCGAGGTTGTTCACGGTCGCTCAGGAGAGATCTTATCTCTAGCCGAGGTTGGTGCTCGTGTTAGGACGAGGTTCTCCTCCTGTTCCTAACCGAGATTGTTCCGGTCGCTTGATTCGGTTGCTCGGGAGAGATCTCTTATCTCCTGCAGCCGAGGTGCGCGCTCGGGGGAGATCTTATCTCCCACGGCCGAGCTTCCCTCGGGGGAGATCTTATCTCCTGCAGCCGAGGTGCGCGCTCGGGGGAGATCTTATCTCCCGCGGCCGAGCTTCCCTCGGGGGAGATCTTATCTCCTGCAGTCGAGGTGCGCGCTCGCGTTAGGACGAGGTTCTCCTCCTGTTCCTAACCGAGGTTGTTCACGGTCGCTCGGGAGAGATCTTATCTCTAGCCGAGGTTGTCAACGGTCGCTCGGGAGAGATCTTATCTCTAGCCGAGGTTGATGCTCGCGTTAGGACGAGGTTCTCCTCCTGTTCCTAACCGAGGTTGTTCACGGTCGCTCGGAGAGATCTTATCTCTAGCCGAGGTTGACAACGGTCGCTCGGGAGAGATCTTATCTCTAGCCGAGGTTGATGCTCGCGTTAGGATGAGGTTCTCCTCTTTGTTCCTAACCGAGGTTGTTCACGGTCGCTCGGGAGAGATCTTATCTCTAGCCGAGGTTGTCAACGATCGCTCGGAAGAGATCTTATCTCTAGCTGAGGTTGATGCTCGCGTTAGGACGAGGTTCTCCTCCTGTTCCTAACCGAGGTTGTTCACGATCGCTCGGGAGAGATCTTATCTCTAGCCGAGGTTGTCAACAGTCGCTCGGGAGAGATCTTATCTCTAGCCGAGGTTGATGCTCGCGTTAGGACGAGGTTCTCCTCCTGTTCCTAACCGAGGTTGTTCACGGTCGCTCGGGAGAGATCTTATCTCTAGCCGAGGTTGTCAACGGTCGCTCGGAAGAGATCTTATCTCTAGCCGAGGTTGATGCTCGCGTTAGGATGAGGTTCTCCTCCTGTTCCTAATCGAGGTTGTTCACGGTCGCTCGGGAGAGATCTTATCTCTAGCCGAGGTTGTCAACGGTCGCTCGGGAGAGATCTTATCTCTAGCCGAGGTTGATGCTCGCGTTAGGACGAGGTTCTCCTCCTGTTCCTAACCGAGGTTGTTCACGGTCGCTCGGGAGAGATCTTATCTCTAGCCGAGGTTGTCAACGGTCGCTCGGGAGAGATCTTATCTCTAGCCGAGGTTGATGCTCGCGTTAGGACGAGGTTCTCCTCCTGTTCCTAACCGAGGTTGTTCACGGTCGCTCGGGAGAGATCTTATCTCTAGCCGAGGTTGTCAACGGTCGCTCGGGAGAGATCTTATCTCTAGCCGAGGTTGATGCTCGCGTTAGGACGAGGTTCTCCTCCTGTTCCTAATCGAGGTTGTTCACGGTCGCTCGGGAGAGATCTTATCTCTAGCCGAGGTTGTCAACGGTCGCTCGGGAGAGATCTTATCTCTAGCCGAGGTTGATGCTCGCGTTAGGACGAGGTTCTCCTCCTGTTCCTAACCGAGGTTGTTCACGGTCGCTCGGGAGAGATCTTATCTCTAGCCGAGGTTGTCAACGGTCGCTCGGGAGAGATCTTATCTCTAGCCGAGGTTGATGCTCGCGTTAGGACGAGGTTCTCCTCCTGTTCCTAACCGAGGTTGTTCACGGTCGCTCGGGAGAGATCTTATCTCTAGCCGAGGTTGTCAACGGTCGCTCGGGAGAGATCTTATCTCTAGCCGAGGTTGATGCTCGCGTTAGGACGAGGTTCTCCTCCTGTTCCTAACCGAGGTTGTTCACGGTCGCT
The DNA here is from genome assembly GCA_006176705.1 of Cocos nucifera. Classification (NCBI taxonomy): domain Eukaryota; kingdom Viridiplantae; phylum Streptophyta; class Magnoliopsida; order Arecales; family Arecaceae; genus Cocos; species Cocos nucifera. The sequence continues at coordinate 295,874 of QRFJ01000218.1, read as the reverse complement.
CGGGAGAGATCTTATCTCTAGCCGAGGTTGACAACGGTCGCTCGGGAGAGATCTTATCTCTAGCCGAGGTTGATGCTCGCGTTAGGACGAGGTTCTCCTCCTGTTCCTAACCGAGGTTGTTCACGGTCGCTCGGGAGAGATCTTATCTCTAGCCGAGGTTGTCAACGGTCGCTCGGGAGAGATCTTATCTCTAGCCGAGGTTGATGCTCGCGTTAGGACGAGGTTCTCCTCCTGTTCCTAACCGAGGTTGTTCACGGTCGCTCGGGAGAGATCTTATCTCTAGCCGAGGTTGTCAACGGTCGCTCGGGAGAGATCTTATCTCTAGCCGAGGTTGATGCTCGCGCTCGGGGGAGATCTTATCTCCTGCGGCCGAGCTTCCCTCGGGGGAGATCTTATCTCCTGCAGTCGAGGTGCGCGCTCGCGTTAGGACGAGGTTCTCCTCCTGTTCCTAACGCGGTTGGCTGCTTTTTCTCTGTCACTACATGGTTTTCGCATCCAGAAATAATATTATCGAAAGAAAGAAATTTTATTGAAAGGAAGTTACTAGTAGCGCATCCCCAAATTCTGTATTTCAAGATCGTGATAACGTTGTTCCTCCGCATTTCTTCGGCAATAAGTTCCGGGGTGGACGACCTCCTCATGCTGGCCTCCTCAATTTGGTGCAAGCTCTTGTTGCCGGGAGACGACGAATCGCTGATGCACCGAGATCTTCCCAAGGGCAATGTGAACGACGCCGTAAGGTGGCCGACCTTCTTGCAGTCTCTGGCTACGGCAGCGCCCTTAGCCGATCTTTTTCTGCTTCAGGCCGGTACCGGAGGAATTTACCCAGCCGCCCCGTTTCTGACGAGCTCCTCAATTTCGTCTCGGAGCTGGATGCATCCCTCCGTGTCGTGGCCGTGGTCGCGATGGTAGAGGCAGTACTTATTTCGATCGCGCTTGTTTGGGGGAGATCCGTAATCCCTTCCGGTCTTGGCAGCTGGTTTTTTACTTCGGTGAGAATCTGGGTTCGAGGAGCGTTGAGGGGGGCATAGTGGCGGAACCTTCCGGGAGGAGGACTTCCTTCGCGCCTCCTTTATCAGGGCGAGTTCGAGGAGTTCGGGCCCGCCTGCTTTCGTAGGGGGTCTGCGAGTGCAGCCGAACTTCACTCCAGGCTCTTCCTCGTCCGCCAGCCGCTCCTTTCTGACGAGCTCCTCATCTTTCAATTTGAAGGCTTCTTCCGCACGGGCATATCTCTCGGCTCGAGCCAGCAGATCGGCGAAGTCCCTGGGATACTTTTTTTCCAGAGAGAACAGCAAGTTATTTTTCTGAAGGCCGCCCTTGAAGTGCGGCCATCGCGACAGACTGGTCCAAGTCCCGGACTTCCAATGCCGCGGCGTTAAACCGAGTGACGTAAGTCCGGATGGATTCCCCTTGCTTCTGCTTGACGCTCATCAGGGAATCTGAACCTCGGCTCGGTCGTCGGCTGCTGATGAAGTGGGCCGCGAACCGACTGCTCATCTGGTCGAAAGAGAAGATCGTGTTTGGCTTCAACGCCGAGTACCAGTTCCTCGCTGCTCCCTTTAAGGTAGATGGGAAGGCTCGGCACAGCATGGCATCTGAAGCGCCGTGAAGCAGCATCATGGCACGGAAGGCCTCCAGGTGATCAACCGGATCAGAAGTTCCATCGTAGCTTTCCAGTTGAGGGAGCTCGAAGGTCGGTGGAACAGGTTCTTGCATAATTTGGGGAGAGAAGGGAGGTTCGGCACGGACGTCCGGCATGATGAGCCGAGGTGACGCGGCCGAGCTCTTCAATACGCCGGTCCATCTCCCGTAGTCCTGCAATCGAGGGCATCGTCTTGGCTGCAGATCCTTCGGGGTGCTTCTGAACTACGAATGGGGAAGGTCTCCCCCAGAAGAGAACAATGATCCGAACACGGATCCTCGGCCCTCTGTTTCCCCTTCTCCGGGGCGACCGGTACGCTGGCCCTGGTACTCTTCCTTGGGGTCGATTCCCGACGTCCCAATGGTGGGTTCTCTGGTGGAGTCGCCACCGAGGGCTGCTGTATAGCCTGCAATGCCTCCGTGAGGCCACGGACCTGTCGGACAAGCAGGTCGAACTGCTCCACATCCACCGCAGGTACAGGTGGAACCTGAGCTGCCGGGGCCGAAGCAGGGACAGACGGATCTAGGATGGGATCGAGCCGCGGAGGCCGTCGAGCGCCGTGTCGAAGCTCTCCTGGGAGGCATTTCTTCTTCGAGAGAGAAAAGAGAGATCTCCGAAGAGGGAAGAGAAAAGTCGCCGAGCACTCCTTTAAGAACAAGGGAACCTCGAAGGTTCAGGCCCTTCCTTCTAGCGCCAATCTGTTGGTGCAGAAATCCGTCGCTCGCCGGAGGTCGCCGGAATCGAGGCCGCTGAGGTCGCCGCCGGGGACCTGCAAAATGAAGTCCCGTCCGGAACCGGTGGGGTGGTGGCTCCGGCAGGACCCTCCGACGGTCAAGTTAGTTTCCGGCCAACAGTAATGGAGTGCTCGGAATGAGTTCCGGAGCTTAGAGATGTGGAGGAGAGCTTAGAGAGTCGAGAGTTCAGAGAGCTTAGCCTTAGTATGTCGGGAGGGGTCCTTTTATAGCGGAGCTTAGTTGATGGTGACGGCTGTGCCGTCTGGCAGAGAGTCGTCGGGCAGCATGGAGTTCGGTACGGAGAGGAAGGCATCGTCCGGTGGATCGTGGGAGCCATACTGGCGAGTCGTGGGCCGCATGGAGTCCGGTACGGAGAGGACGGCATCGTCTGGTGGATCGTGGGAGCCATACTGGCACGTCGTGGGCCGCATGGAGTCCGGTACGGAGAGGAAGGCGTCGTCCGATGGATCGTGGGAGCCATACTGGCGAGTCGTGGGCCGCACGGAGTCCGGTACGGAGAGGAAGGCGCCGTCCGGTCTTGCTGCAGGCGACAGTTCGTCCAGAGGAGTTCGGACTTGTAACAAAGTTCGGCCGAAGGGGAAGCTGGGGGTGTTCGTCTGGCTGAAGGGTCGGCCATCTGTAGAGTTCGGCCGCGGGACGATTGCCGAGGAGTTCGACCGCTGAGAGGCCCGAAGAAGCTCGGCTGGCCAGTTGAAGGACTTCGGTTGCTAGTTGGTTCGGCCAGGGCTCGCTGAGGAGTTCGGTCGCCTAGGGTCGGTCCGAAGGGGTTCGGCCACTTGGGCTCGCCTGAAGTTGGTCCGAAGGAGTTCGGCCACTTGGGCTCGCCTGAAGTCGGTCCGAAGGAGTTCGGCCGTGGGGTCCGAATGGGTTCGGACTTGTAGGAGAGTTCGGCTGTCGGTGGGAGTTCGGCTCGGAGCCTGGCGCTGGGGGAGTTCGACAGCTAGGTAGTTCGGCCGTGGTAGGGGCTCGGCCTGGCGCCTGGCGCTAAAGCTCTTCAGCGGCTACTGGTTGCATTGGGCCGAGCATCGGGCCGGGCTTCGGCAGGAGCGGGATTTATCCCCAACAGACCCAATTAGACAGCAGCCCTCACCAAGTGCAACTATTACGGATCACCATCGAGGAAAAGGAGATGGAGTCCATGCACCCCTTGACCTCCTGATTGATCCAGCCTCACGCGGCTAACGAATGAAACATTCTCTTATACACTTCAGCCCCCGGCTGGCACTCGTGAGAGGGGTAAGAGATGTCTTCGCCACCTTGTATTGGCAGTTTGATCAAAAAATAATCATGGTCATATATCATTCTTAGCATCGGTTATCATCTATAACATTACAAGTATTCAGAGAAAACGACTTAGAGCTTTTTTGGATAATTGGACCGAAAATTCATGGATTAGACTAGCATAATCAATAAGATTATAGGATTACAGGCTTACTAGATTTATATTTATAAATACCTAAGAGTAGCTTTAGAGTGGGCTGGTTTTAATTCGATAGGGAGAAAAAAAATTCCAATCCACGAATTTTATAGGATCTTAAGCCCAATAATTCAAACAAGTCTTTAATTTTATTACATAAGTTGTCAAAATTCTTGATGTGCGTCTGTATAAAGTAAAAACACGGAAGTGATTAAATTTTTGAACAAGCTAGATATCTTATAAATCAAAGTCAAAAGGATATGAAACAAAGAGAACCACAGCCCAAAGGTTGCACGTGTCATTATAAACGTGTGCAAACCGGATTAACCATGCGTCGCACTTTTTTTCACAAATCAAGTAAATCAATTCAATTCTAATGTAGGAATGTAATGTACTAGCTAGTCCTATAACCAGGGTGATCTCACAAGTAGAAGCATTATATACCACCGCAACTTTTTAAATTACAAAGCCTATATGTTTGCAAAGCCCGTCACGAGGACTCAAATATTCAACAAGTAGTCTCAATATATAATGTATTCAAATGGCATCCGGCGGTAATATAAACGTTAGAACGTTGACATCGCGACCGCTATAACCAAGTGGCATAAAATCAACTGATTGGAATCCAACATCCGCATATATTGCACGCCTAATCCATTACCAGGATTGCCCGTCCAGGTGCTCTGTCTCCAATCTTCCATGTCAAGGGTGGAACATTTTGTTGTCCGATCTTCTTCTTCCTTCCATATCCGTCCACGTAATCCATGATAGCCAACCGATCATCTTAGGGTATGGGTATCCATGATAGCCTACCGATCATGACATGCCATCAACTAAGGGGAAAGGATCACTCGAGACCACCAAGCTCCATTTCTAATTAGCTAGTGATCATGATCACGTTCATTTCCCCACCAACGAACCTAATTCAATCGAGGATCCACAAGCATGAACTCATCGATGGAGGTTGGCTCTATTAGCTAGTGATGATAAAATATTTTCTCGACCATAAATATTATCTATTTAATTGTTTAAAGTAGCATGTACCCCTGAGACTCGAGTCTAATCAAAATACTTATCATGAAACTTCTATAATCTATGGAACTTATAGTGCTCTCACTGATTTGCAAATCTTAGCAACTTAATTGGAGATCAGCCATGCATGGTGCTGGTTATGCCAACTTGTGGCGCTGATGTGAGCAAAGGAGTGGTGATGGAAATAATGCTTTTTTTTTTTTTTTTTGTCCTTCTTTTTTGGATACGAATGGATGTTATGCTTCGTTAATTCGTCTGCAAAATTATTCAGTGCGGTCGGTGCTGGTGGCCACTGGCGGTCGGACGTCGGAAACAATGATGAAGATGGGTAACATGGGTCGGACTTCAGCGAATGGCGATGTATGGTGGTTCTCGGACCAACAAACGAACAACGAGCAAAGAGACAAGGGTATCCATCATGAGCGGCAAGGGAACAGTGTGCACGCTTCCTTCTACGTACCTATCACGTTTCATTTGAAAATTTTAGTCGTCTCTCAAGATTTCAGCTCTTATCCATACAAAAAGATAAAGATAAGGAAGGTCACCATATATGTATTCCCAGAGAACACAATGGACTAGGAGAGGAGAAAAAGAAGATATTGCTTGTGTCACATCTTTGGTATCTCTCCAACATCCACACAACAACTCGACATTATCATCGAAGGATCGGCTAATTTTAAATTTTTTTTTATCAAAAAATTACAAAAACACCATGACAAGTTTTGGCTATTTACATTTAGACATCCAAATCTTAAAAAAATTTAAATAGCCACAAAAATTTTGAATTCATTGCAATATAGTCCAGCCATCTATTTCCATTAAAAAATAATATTACATGAGACTTATCTCATAACTAAATTTTTATAAAGTCTCAAAACAACCATTCCCACTAATTTAGCAAGATGCTCATCTTTTGGCATGAATCGAATAGGAGGAGAGTCACATAGATGAGCACTTTGAGATTTGTGCAAATGGATAGATAACAAAGATGGAGCAGTTTGGGATCTATACAGATAGTTAGATAACAAAAAATTGAATGCTTTGAGATATGTGCCAATAGATGAATGATAAAGGATAGGATGATTTGATGTATTTGGACGAAATAGCTAGATGAATAATAGAGGATGGAGTGCTTTGAGACCTATGCAAAAAGATTGATGATAGAAAATACCATACTTTGAGATTTGTGTAGATAGATAGATGATAGAGAACGAAATGCTTTGAGATCTATGCAAGTTAATGGATGACAAAAGGCGGATTGCTTTGAAATCAATATGTCTATACAGGCAAATGGATAACAAAGGATGGAGTTCTTTGAGATCTACACAGATAGATGGATTATAGAGGATGAAGCATTTTGAGATCTATGTAGATGGATGAATGACATAGTATGATATCTTTTTAAGATCTGTTTATATAGATGGATGATAGAGAACGAAGTACTTTAAAATTTATACAGATGGATGAATGATAGGGGATAGAGTACTTCAAGATTTATGTAGTTAGACGAATGATAGATGATGGAGTACTTTGAAATCTATGCAGATGGATAAATGATAAAGAATGGAGTGCTTCGAAATCTATATGATAAATAAATTATAGAGGATGATGTCCTTTGAGATTTGTGCAGATGGATGGATGATAGAGGATGGAATGTTTTAAGATATATGCAGATAGATAAATGACAAAAAATGAAGTGCTTTGAGATATATGCGGATGGATAATAAATGATAGAGTACTTTGAGATCTATGCAGGCAGATGAATGCTAGAGGATGAAGTGTTTAAGATCTATGTAGGTGGATTGACATAGAATAGGATGCTTTAAATCAATATAAGTGGTTAGATGATAGATGATTGAGTGCTTGGAGATGTGCAAGCAAATGGATGATAAAGAATGTAGTCTTTTGAAATCTATACAAATGGGTGAATAATAGAAAATAGAGCATTTTGAGATCTATATAAGTGAGTGGATAACAAAAGACGAAGCGCTTTGAGATCATATGAAAGCCATGATCCAATCTCTCTGAATCAAGAATATTTGTCTTTTTTATCACTCTACAAATAGTGTCAAGACCTAGATAGATGGATGTGCTGCATTGCAACAAAAATGAATTATTTGTGGCTAATTGAAACTTTGTAAATTTTTAGGGCCTAAGTATAAATGATCCAAACTTTAGGGGTATTTCTATATCTATATATATATATATAACTTGAACAACAAAGAAATTATAGAGGGAGATGTTGAAGGGATAGCAAATATCATCAATCTTATAATCTTAAGTTTCTCATCATAAATAATTTGTTGAAACTATTATGCTCTCTCCCACGTGGTTGCCAGATGCAAATTCAAAGTAAATAACCATGGGGGGACTTGCTTTGATACTTTTCTTAGAAAAAATAATTGTCAAGATAGAACCAGCTGGAAATTGAATTACCTCATTGAAACTTTTAAGAGACAATTCTATATAATATTAAAAGTTGAAATTGCTTCAATATATTATAGGAATTCGATTGCAGAGTTATGCAGCCTACATTTCTAGTTTACCTCCACTAGTATGTTATTGTGTGCTTCATATCAAGATATTAGAACACCATCCAAAGATTCTTTTTGAATATTTCTATTTTTTTTTGAAAAATATAATAGAGATGCTATCATTAAGGATGCATTTGATTACACTTTTTGATTTTTAATTTAAAAAAAATATTTTTTATTTTTTTATTTTTGTTATTGAGCAAAAGCATATTTGGTAACTATATTATTATAAAGCAAAAGGCAATTATATGCAAAGCAAAAAATAAAAAGTAAAAATTTTTTATTTTACATATAAAATAATTATTTTCATTTTTTTGATTTTTACTTTTTGCTTTTCATAGTATTATCAAATGTTGCTTTTGATTTTTATTTTTTAAAAATTAAAAAAATAAAAAAAAATATTTTTTTAATGGCTAATCAAATGCACCCTAAAGTTTAAATCCTAAATCTATTTCAAGTAAAGAGAAATGCCAACCAAGTAAGATAAACTTAGTTAGAGATAACATAAATTAAATAACATAAATATCAACATCATCTTCTTTCTTCTGAAAATAATGGGATAGAGACTACCAAATAATGGGAAGATGGGTTGTATCTTTCATGTAAAAGAAGGATTCACCTTCCTACATGGATCATGCAATGATCGTTTCTATTCATCTTTCTATATGGATCATGCAATTGTCGCTTTGAGATCTATATAAAAGATTATTAAAGGAGTTTAGAGTGATTTTTGATATGTGCATAGCATCATCCAACTATTTCCATTGCAATAAAAGATCAATCATTTTATCCGATAAAAGATACAACCCAAACCCAAATAGTGGTAAGATTCTTTTGTTTGATTATTTTAGAAACACCTTCTAAGATTTTAAACCCAAACCCTTCTTCAAATAAAGAAAGTGTAGGTATTCATCTAGGCCAGTTTGCAGAAACCACAGTCTTACAGTGTAGTTGTTTTAGTAGATAAATAAATAAATATTAGGAAGAAGTAAAGAAAGAAAAAGAAAAGATGGACCTAGAAAAGACTGTTTGACTTGGAGGTATAGGGCAAGATTTTTTTTTTTTTTAATCTAAATCAATAAGAAGTGCTTCAATGAATCCACACAATATGAATCCTATTGGTGCAGAATCTCGTTGACGTCGGATCGAGCTGGAGTGGAGAAGAACGAGATCGCCATTGGAGATCTGCAAAATAAAGTCACGTTTGGAATCGGTGGTGGTGGCTCCGATAGGATCCTTCGATGATCAAATCAGCTTTTCTGACCAACAGAAATGGAGCGCTCAGTAATGAGAAGTGAGCTTTGAGCTTTAGAGGGTAGAGGAGAGCTTAGAGAAAACGTATCTAGAGGATCCCTTTTTATAGATGGAGCTTGATTGATGGTGACAGCTGCAACTGTCTGGCAATGGATCGCTCGAGGTCTAACGAATTTGGTATGTAACAGAAGGTATCGTCAGGCTGATGGTGATAGCCATACCGTCCGATCACGGGCCGCATGGGGCTTGTTACGGAAAGAGGGATATCGCCAGGCTGGTAGTGATAACTATGTCATCCCGTAGCATCGTCTATGGCAGACTGATGGCGACTATTCGTCGAGATTTAATAGCTGTAGCTCTGAGAAAGCAAGTGTTGGTTAGTGGACTTCGGCATATATCAATTTCAAAGGAGTTCGGACTCCTGAAGGGAATATGTCTGATGGAGATTATCCGAGAGTAATCCGTTGGAGGAGTCCGACTAGGAGGAAGTTCGGGAGTAGTTCGGTCGAAGAAAAAATTCGAAGGGAGTTCAGCCTTCATGGGCGTCCGACTGAAAGAGCGCGGAGGGAGTCCGGCTTCCGTAGGCATCCGACTGAAGGAATGCGGTGGGAGTTCAGCTCTCGTGGGAGTTCGACTGGAGGAGCATGGAAGGAGTTCAGCTCTCATGGGTGTCCGACTAGAGGAGCATGGAGGGAGTTTGATTCTCGTGAGAGTCTGACTGCAGGAGCACGGAGGGAGTTCAGCTCTTATGGGCATCCGGTTGGAGGAGTACGGAGGAAGTTGGACTCTCGTGGGAGTCTGTCTAAAGGTCAGCCGCTGAAAAGTTCGGTCGGAACTCAGCCACTGAGGAGTTCGATCGGAGCTCGACTACTGAGGAGTTCGGTCGGTTGAGGAGTTCTATCGAAACTCGGCTACTGAGGAGTTTGATTGGAGCTCGACTACTGATGAGTTCGGTCGATTGAAAAAATTCGACTAAGACTCGATCGTTGAAGCTTTTTCGTGACTACTGGTTGTATTAGATTAAGCATCAGACTGAATTTTGATAGAATTTATCTCCAATAAATCCTATTTGCGATCCTTGCTGGGTTTTAATTACTGCTGCTGCAAATTTTTTTCAGCGTTTTTTGTCCTCGCAGCTTGTATAATTTAGTGGAGGTCAATGCAAAAGGCCCCATCTACCAAGCGACATTTGCCATAAAGCTAAAGCAAAGAAATTCAAACGTTTTTTTAATGTTTTAGGTGATGAAAGGGAAAGCCAAACCAATTCAGTGCTTGCGTTTGTAGTAAGGTTTTTTTTTCTTTTTTAACTGAATATAAAATATTAATATAAATCTTACATGAATATATCTAAAAAAATTAAAAAATAAAATATTTCTAAAAGATCGAAGAATCATCCATTTATACGTTAAAAAAAAATATTTTTGATATCCAATCAGCCACCATGAAAATATAATGGATAGCAAGATCAATGCAACCTATCAGCCAGATCGTAATGTACTACAGAAAAGCCTCGTTTGCGGTTCTGTAGTCAGATCATTATTGTAGCAGAATCTTCCTCAATTATGGATGGTTAGCATGTAGAATTGGACGAGCATAAATGATCCCAATCTAAACTGCATAAAGCTCAACCTCAAAAATTGTAGGCTCATCTCAACCGCTCCCTTCAGCTACAACAAGGCCGGAGCTCGGTCTCTAAATCATAAATCCAGCATCACTCCATCTATATACTATCAAAATTGATCTTTATAGTAAGGCCCGCTGACTTATTTTTACCGACGATACTTCATCCCTTTTCTTTTCTTGACCTTTGTACGAATGCCAGAAGCATGTCCAGCTAACTTTGTGAGCTTGGTTTCCGCTTGCGATGCTCAAATGCACAGGCTGTGATGTGATGCACGTCTGCAGGCAAATGCTTGGATTATATTATTTCTCACATATAAATTTAATAATTCCTCTCATTTAGTGCAATAAAAAATTTAATAATTCCTCTTATTTAAATAAAATAAAAAAAATTATTTAAAAAAATATTAGTGATGGAGCTCGTCTCTAATGCCATCGCTAATATTTATTAGCGACGGTATTTATCGTCTCTAATACCGACGCTAATAGCTAAATTATATTTTTTTTAAAAATAATAATAATAATAATTTTTGAAATCTATAATTAACCATAATAAATTATGATTCATAATTAATTAAAATCCAAGAATAATCCAATAATTAGAATTAAAAAGTAATTTTATTTTATTAAAAATAAAAATTATATATTTTTTATAATTAGTATTAAAAATGTATAATATATCAAAAAAATCAGATTCGATCCTCGTTGTTGCCCGTCTCCTCCTCCTACTCCTCTCCAGCAGCTAGTGGATGAGAGCCAGATGTCTCAGTATCCTGTAACGAAAAAAATAAAATAATATTAGTAAGTTTCGATACGGAGACGTATCTTTTGATACGAAGTCATATCTTTCGATACACTATTTCTATTTTCGAATAGATTATTCTTACATATTTGATTTGATGATATGGAGCTATAGATACCCCGGGTCCATCGATTGAATGGTTAGATTGAATTTTTAGCCTCTAGATATTCTTTCTGATCTGAAATCTAAATATACAAATTACTTCTAAATATAAAAATTTAAAATAAATAAAATATTTAATAATATAATTACTTGATGTGATGGCTAAGATGATGAGCCTAGCTGATCGCACAGCAGTGATCTCGGAGAAGCTCCACGATCGTATCGTAGATGGCATCCAAGAGATCCTGAGATCGTTGGCTTAGAAGCCTCGGCACGACCTCCTTCATGTGCACATCACTCCAAATTTGGGACATCGAGGCCTATGAGAATGTTGAAGAATATCAAGATGGTGGAGGATCGAAGCTATGGTCGAATCCTATAATTCGGTTCTTAATCACCCTCCAATGGCGTTGAGCCATCCCTCAAGATCAAAAGGAGCTAAGAAGATGGGTCATCACCGTACCTCTCAGCAACATACTCCGCATAAGCATCTGCATAGTTAAAAAATATATTAATGCTAATATAAAAATTAAATCTTATAATAACTTAATTATAAAATAAAATTTTAAGTTCTTATCGTGATATGCCATGACGTAGAATATAAATAATCACCAGTTCTTCTAGATTGGTGCATGGTCTGCTATAATTACAGTTGTTCTGATGGATGACCTAGCTATTGTATCTATAATAAGTAAATAATAAAATTAAATTAATTAAAATATGTATATAAGAATTTTTACTATTCTGATGAAGAGTTTTGATGTTGATATCTTACTAGTCTATCGACTACAACATGTATGCCGACCAAGTCGCTCGTTTGCCTGATCGGATCCTGTTGGATAGTCCGATTTTGTCGGGTCCTCTATCGTCTACCAAAGTACTGCTCGCTACTTTACTGATTACAGAGGGCCTGTCATATGTCCATCCGCATCCAGTGATCGGTGAAAGACCTCCAATCCGATGGTGACTGAAAATCAGAGTGCTGGATGGTAGGCTGCCTGAGGCTGTAGAGGCCATCTCGGAGACTCCATATGGCCACTTCCTCGAAAGTCTGACGGTCAGTCTCCTCATCCTAGAGAATCTTGAATCGATAATACTTTTGTAGGATAGAAGCAAGCTTGTATCAATATGTAATTAAAATACCAACATATTATAAATTTAAAAATTAAACTAGTTTTGACTTATTAGAAATATCTTCCAAGCTACATCATAAGCTCCCGATGGCCAACTCAAAAAATTATTCATCGAGCCCGACATCAATTGACGTATGATCTCGATAACGATACGAGATGTTGAAGACTCTTTGAATGTGCTATAAAATTGATTTCGAAGAATAAATTAACTCTAAAATTACTAAATTCTAAATATATTAATTAAAGATGTAGTACTTACAAGCGACTTTGGATATGGATGAGTTGCCTATCCTTCAACCTAGTCGAAGGTGCCATGAGTTAGATGGATCTTCGACCACGACATTGTATCTGAGAGCCAATGGTCGCTACTGCATGAGATTGTGGGGTCACTGGTGTCCTCCAAACCTAAGCGTAAAACATCTAATACAAAAAAATATTATACTAGTTAACAAATAACAAAACAACATAAATAAGAATATATAAAGTATTAGAGCTTTCCGTCCAATGTCAGATGTGCAGAACCATGAGAACTGACGATATGATCGCTCTCTCCTCGAAAGTTCTATCCTCGACTGGCATGGCCCAACCTCTTGAAGATTTAATATATACTCTTTAAAAGTAAAAATAAATAGATTCACCAAATTAATTATATAATTATGGATAGCAATGCAATGTTTAAAATGATGCAAGATAAGTAATTAAAATGATCCAAAAATTATATACTTAACACTACTCATCGGTCTTTTCAGATGTTTGGTATCTTTCGAAATTTTCTTCCAATTCTTCCTCTTCTTCCAGCTCTTCCTCTTCTTCTTCCTCTTCTTGGGAAGGATTATCTTTTAAAACAATCTCAGTTGGATCTACCTCATGTTGGCTATCTTAACATAGGAGAATTCCTAGAGCATCCAATTCCACATCATCGAAGGATTGATGAACTCCTACTGTCTCATCCTCTTGAAAGCATTCTGATAATTAAGGCTCTTCTTCTTATTTTTTGAGTATGTAATGAACGGCTTGAGACTTAATTTTGCATATAGTGCACCAATCTTTTCTTATTCTTTTCTTGATGGAAAAAAAGTATAATACACTTGTGCAGCTTGTATAGCTAGTATAAATGGTTCATTGATATAAGCTTTTGATCTATGTTTGATCTCAATAAGCTCGTACCGTGGATTATCCTTCATATCATTATCGATATCGAACCATTGGCACTTAAATAGAATGACAATATTACCTCCAATGTAGCTCATCTTAATCATTTCTTCAAGAATTTCATAGTAGTCACTCTCTGGCTTATCTTCCCACCAGCTACCTTTTATACACCCACCACTATTCCTTATGCTTTTATAATTTTCATATTACTGAGTGTGAAATTTGAAACTATTTATATTACAGCCATTATAGCATGTCACGTATTTTTCCAACCCATAACCTAATGGTCTCAGCTTCCTTGGTATGGACTCGCTACCTTAAATGACCAATTGACGGAACCAATATACAAAGTTCTCTAATCACTATGTTGATATTTTTTTATCAATTATGCTTGAATTTTCTTCTTTCAGCATCTCATTATATTGCTTAAACATGCATAAAAAAAGTATGTTGAAATAAGTGATTAAAGAGATGGAATTATGATGGACACTTATAAGGTATATGGGTCGACGTCCACTTAGCAAAATATATATCTCTGTCTATCAAAATTTAGTATTGAAGAAAATCTAACGAACCTCGAGCTCAAATTCTCAAGCTGGATAGGCAAATTTTAAGATTTTTCGCTCTGATCTCTCAGCACCATTGTCATCATTTTGATCCACTTGAGTCAGCTTGGTCTGCATACTGGGATAAAAGTAGTATTGGCTGAAATTTGAAATCTCTTCTATTATGTAAGCCTCCATAATAGAACCTTCGACTCGGACCTTATTTTTTACTTTCTTCTTGAGACTGTGCATGTATCTTTCAAATAGATACATCTACCTGCCCTTGCATTTTCCAAACTATCCGTAGTGGATAATTAATTAATGTACATAATTTTTTTATCAATATAAAAATAAATAAATATATGGATATCTTAGAATATATACATTAATCAACTGACGTGTCTATTATTCCATGCAATATAAATTTTATTCAAATTAATATATAATTAATAACGTTCGACACACGAGAGCAAAATGCCTTTGATGCCAGCTATGACCCGAGGTTCAAGCATGCAGGGTATGCTTCGGCCTCATGTTTGCAATATTGTCCAGCATCTTCTCTTGATTTGAACATTCTGCATGCCAAAATTCAAATCTCATATAATTAATTAATTAATTAATTAATTAATTAATTAATTATTTATTTATTTATTTATTTATTTATTTATTTTTTTAATTAGTGATAGCACTAGCCGTCACTAATGCTATCACTAATGCCATACCATATCAGCCAACGCTAATGCCGTCACTACTGCTACTACTACAGCCTATAGTGGGAGGAGGGAGGGACTTATAATGAGAGGGAGGGGGCTGCAAAGGACTGCAATTTCAAGCCTGCAGGTTGGGGCAGCGAGGCAAGGGCCGTGCGGTCAGCCCGATCAAAACGGGGCCACCAAGAGGCCGGTGGGACAGGGGCAGCAGGCTCCGGGGCGGTGGACTAGAAGGCGCGGGCAGAGTGAGGGCGACCGCAGGAGGGGCAGGGCTGAGGTGGCAGGCTCAGGGTTGCAGGGTTGGAGGCGTCGGTGGGGTTGGGGCAGTTGTGGGAGATAAAGGGTCGGGGCGGTGGGCTCAATGCCGCAGCGTTAGAGGCACCAATGGGGTGGGGATAGCTGTGGGAGAGACAGGGCCGGGGAGGTTGGCTCGAGCCCATGCTGCAGGAGGCATCGATGGGTTTGGCGCAGCCATAGGAGAGGCGGGCCAGGGTGGCTGGTTCAAGGCCGTGGAGTAGGAGAAGCCGACGGGGTCGGGATGGTCGTGGGCGAGGCAAGGATGGAGCTGCGGCATCGAGGCGGCCTTTGGGGAGGTGGGGTCGATGCGGTGCGGTTGCTAGGAAGGCATCGCTAGGGTCAGGTTGCCAGGAAGGAGGATGCACCGGGAGCGGGGAAGGCCAGGAAGGATGCGTGGGGAGAAAAGAAGGTGCGAAGGAAAGAATTTTGGGCAAATTTTTTTTTCCACGAGTGGGGTTTGTGGGGACTATTATTGACGACAAAAATTTCATTGGTAATATGGTCGGCAAAATCTGAATTTCTATGCCAATGTTACTAGTGATGGTGCTTGCCGTCGTAAATAACAAAATGCTATCATTAATAGTATTAAATTTTAGAGAAATTTTTTTAAAAAATTTTTAATAATTATCGATGGTAAAACATGCCATCGATAATACTGTTGAAAAAAAATTTTACCGACCAAGGTTTGTTGCTAATAAAAAAATGCTGTCGCTAATAATATTAAATTTTTTAAAATATTTAATTTTAATTTTAAAATATTTTTTTAAAAAAATTATTAGCGACAGCAATAATGCAATCACTAAAGTCATTTCTAATAATCATAATTTTTTTAAAAAAATTATATATATTATTTATTTATTTTCTTCTAAGTCATTTTTTGGATGGCAAAAAATCAATATTGGATAATTATAAAATTTTTGACTTAATTAATTCATGGATCGAATCCTAATTAATTTAAAATAAATTTAATTTGATTAGTTTTAACTTAATTTAAGGTTAATTAGATTTTAATATTCTAACTAAGACTTAGACTCAGAGTTTAATTGAATTAGGTTTAACAGAATTTCGAATCGAATTCGAATTTGGTTCGAATGAAACCTAAATTAAAAATTATTTTCTTTTAATTAATTTAAATTAAATTAAATTTAATTAGATTTGACTTAATTTTAGGATAATTTGATTTAAAATCTAATTAGAACTTAAATTCAAAGTCTAATTGAAATATGTTAAATAGGATTTTGAATTTGATTCGAATCCGGTTCCAATTGAATTCGGATCGAACCTAAACTAAAAATTATTTTTTCATAATTAATTTTAATTAGATTAAATTTAATTAGACTTGACTTAATATTAAAATAATTAAATTTTATGATCCAAGTAGGACTGGATTTTAAAGTCTAATTAAATGAGGATTGACAGATTTTCTAATTGGATTTGAATTAAATTTAAATTAGATTTGAATTAAATTTAAATTAAAAATTATTTTCTTTAAATTAATTTAAATTAACTTTAATTTGATTAATCTTGACTTAATTTGAGGCTAATTGAGTTTTATAATTTATGTAGGATTTGGATTCGAAATCTAATTGAATTAGATTTGATGAGATTTCAAATTGAATTCGAATTAGATTCCAATGTAATCATAGATTAAGTTCTAATTGATTTAAATCAATTTAAATTTAAATAGTTTTGACTTAATTTGAAGATAATTAGACTTTACTATCTAAGTAGGACTTGAATTAAAAGTCTAATTAAATTAATATGGACAGAATTTCGAATTGAATTCGAATTGGGTTCGAATTGAATTCGAATCGAATTCAAATTGCAAACCATTTTCTCCTAATTATCTAAATTAGCTTAAATTTAATTAGACTTAAGTTAATTTGAAGATAATTGAGTTGTATTATCCAAGTAGAACTTAAATTAATAGTCTAATTAAATTAGGATTGATAGAATTTTGAATTAGATTCTAATTGAATCCAAATTTAAAACTAATTTCTTCTAATTAATTTAAATCAGATTTAACTTAATTAATTTTAATCTAATTTAAGATTAATTAAATTTTATAATCTAAGTAAGATTTGGATTCAAAGTCTAATTTAATTAGGTTTGGCAGAATTTTTGAATCGAATTCAAATCAGATTTAAAATTGGCCGTGGGCTGGATTATTTGCGATGGAAGACATACAGTTGCTAATGCCGTCACTAAATACCAAACTTATTAGCGACGACAATCATTCGTTGCTAATTTCATCATAAATAAAAATTTAAATTAATCTTTTCTTTGGAATACATTTTTTAAAAACTATTAGTGACGGCAAGATCTTTGTCGCTAATATCCAAAATCACCATCGCTAATAATTATTTTATATTTAAATAAGATAAATATATTTAAAAATTTTAAATAATTTTAGCGATAGTTTTTACCATCGCTAAAAGTTAAAAATACCATCGTTAATATCTTGCTATTACCGACAACCTGTTTGATGTTGCTAATAATCGAAACTAGCCGTTGCTAATAGTTTTTTTTATTTTTATATATTTTTTAAAAAAATTACACTTTTAGAGATAACCTTTGCCGTCTCTAATATTTATTTTGCCATCGCTAATATTATTACCTATGGCAAATTTTTTTGTCGGTATTGCGGTGGCAAATAGTTCTTATTAGTGATAGAGTTTTTTGCCATTGCTAATATTATCGCTAATATTCAGATTTTTTGTAGTATTTTGGATTCTCATAATGACCAAAATAATTCATATCAAGTATGATAATCCTTCTAAATGCTTATAGTGATCAAAGTAATCCACATTGAGTTTAGTAGTGTTTCTAAATTAATCACAAATACATTCTTGAATCGTGATTCTCTATAACGGGTGTTTTATACCGCTTTGATGATCACCATATTATTTGATCATGGAGAAGGACAGCTACCAGACATTTTGGATCTATTCTTTGGTAGATAAAAAATTTACCTAAAAATCTATATTTTTCTAGATAAATATTTTTAGACAATATTTAAATAAAAAATAAATAATTTATTTATGTTCTTTTATACATGAAAAAATTACTTTGAAATCTATTATCCATGTTCTTTTGCAATACTGTTTTTCTAGATAAATTACTAAAATTTATTCATATTTTCTATAATATCCTTTATATTTTTTAGATTTGAAGAAAGTGGATAATCGAGTTATTAGGTATTGAATAATGAAGGTATTCAAAATGAGTTTTCTTAGGAATAAAATTAAATATCTATTTTATTATCTAATAAAAAAATAATTTAGCTATTCTATGGATAAGATTTTTTTTATTTTATTGATAAATATTATTTATAAAAAAATAATTTATTTATCTTTAAAAATATAAAAATATAAATAAATTGATAAATAAAAAATTAATTATTTTTTTATAATATTTATTTATCAAAGAATGGCTCCGATGGCAACCAGCCATGTATGGCATGTAACTTTGGCATGACCTACTGAGATAAACTCTACTTAGCCCAGCATTTTCAGCAATCCCATCCTTGCAGGCCATTCTCTTCTTAATTCTCTATTTTGACAGTTTTGGTGTCTCTGCTTGAGAACCACTCTGCACCAGCCGAGGTCTCTTCTTTAGTTTTGTTCGTTTCTTATTCTGTTTTAGCTGCTCTGTTTTGTGCTTGTTTTTTTTTGGTTGCCGCTTCTGTTGCTCAGGTAGTAACGAACCTTTCTCTTTGCGTCTTTTTACGTAGCCGTCAATAAAGAAGGGTTGGGTTATTACCTTCTTTTTATTAAAAATATTTAGAAAAAGACTTGGCGCGACCTGCTGCATCTCCATGGTTAATGATGCGGCAATCATGGAGAAGTTGTATATAACCCTCATGGTGCAAAAAGAAGCGCCGATCCCCTATCATATAGTACGATACGCTATATATATATATATATAATGAATACAATACAGTACATAACAAACATTTATAATAAAATAAAATGAATATAATTAAACAAGTATATTAAATATTAAAAAAATTATAAATTTTAAAAATATTTAGATAATTTAGACAACCATCGTGAATGACATTCAACCATATATAACATCTTGTGATATTTTTTAAATATCATAAAAAATTTAATTTTCATCCCCATGTGCATTGCAATTTATACTATACGGTACTGTGCCGGGGGCAGAGGATCCGCGTGGGCAAAAACATGCTCCAGGGAGGATCATTTTTGAAGGGCACGCTCCACCGAGGGTCATTCCTCTTGTTTTCGTCACTCTGTTGTAATAAAAGGGTGAGTATTTTAGAAAAAAAGGGCAGATATTAATCAAATCACTGGAACCATCACTGAAAGGTGAGGGGAAAAAATACAAATCAAAGTAGGTGCAGAGCAAAGTGGCGCAAAACGCACATATAACCTAACCGCTTGGTCGCACACCTATAGCTTATTTAAGCGATAAGCTCTCAAGCACCGGTGGTAGGTAGCTTCCATCTTGAGTCCTATCTTCTTCTTATTCTTCTCCAGAAGCACAAACTAAGTATATCCCTCTGTCCTTCATCCAACTCCTAGGCGCGGTCTCACTCCTCTCTTTCTCATCGCTAAGTCTCAAGTCCTCCCCGTGGTTCTCTAATGGAAAACAGGGAATACACGCAGGATGGCTCCGTTGATCTCCGTGGGCGACCGGTTCATGCTTCTCAAACCGGGAGGTGGAGGGCGTGTGCCTTCCTAGTAGGTAAGTCTAGCTTCATCCATATCCCTCATGTTTCCTGGAATGATCATATTCTTTCTTTATTACAACCATCTTTTTACAATAAGTCATCCTCATAATAGGTAAATAAATGAATACTTTCGTCTTTTTTGTTGATTGAAGGAATATTTTCCCTTGGATTCCATACGAATTGTTTCTAAAGATAACACTAGTGTATTTTAGATGAAAATTAATTTGCTTTATCTACCCATATCCTTCATATAGGTTTGGTAAAGAGAGAGATCATGGAAGTTTACTAAAGTGGTTATATAGAGTAGTAAAGAAGAGATCCTTGCTGTGCTTCTTTGTGGCTATCATGAAGTACTTTTTTCTTTTTTTTTTTTCTTCGACGATTTATTTTTACTAGATAGGTTTGCAAGAACCTACCGTCTCCTAAAATGATCGTGCAGGCTATGAAGTATTTGAAAGGATGGCCTTCTATGGAATTGCCTCAAATCTGGTGGTCTATCTGACAACCCAACTACACGAGGACACAGTCTCATCGGTGACTAACGTTAACAACTGGTCGGGTTCAGTTTGGATCACGCCGATCCTTGGAGCCTACATTGCCGATGCCTACGTAGGCCGGTTCTGGACCTTCACAATTTCGTCTCTCATCTATCTCTCGGTAAGTGGTACCTGCGACCATAATTCAAACTCAAGGAAATAAGCGTGGTGTAATAAGAACATGTATGGTTCATCATCAACTCGTGATGGTTGGATTGTGATGGGAAAGCGAGGGGACATCATGAAAACAACAAACTATACATATATTTTGTCGTTGTGGGGGACGGGCCTGTTATTAGGATAGCAACTAGAATGCATGATTGGAGATGGAAAATTCACGGGTTGGCTCTGGTTCACACATTCATTATTGTTTTAATTTTAATCTTGAAAGATGAGAGACTGATGAGCCCATTCCTCCTATATATTAATTGTCTCATTAATTCCCCTTCCATCCAACAAGTTGGTGACGGGGAAAGCCAACCTACCGAACCCGGCTAGGGCCTACAGTTGCCTCATCATCAGTGAAACGTGATAGACCTTTCTCGATTAATGTCTTACATAGAAGAAGACACCCGTGACAAGAAAACATAGCGAACCAACTAAAAATTAAGGCTTACAATTTTATTTTATTTTATTTTTGATGGGCCTAGGAGGTAACATGATGTTATCCCCTTGTTGTCGATACTAGTCGGTAAAAAAAAAAAAAAGTAACAGAGAATGAGCCCCTACAGAACAATAAATAGAATCAAGATCGTTTCAGACATTAATTTCCAAGAAACATTACATTTCCATTTCAGCAGCCATGCGCATCAGATATTGTTTGTCCCCGCCAAAGAAGGTAATCTTTTTCACATGCTTCGATGGTCAGCCGAATCCTTTAAAGAGCACAAATGACCCCAATTATTGAAATCCCATAGAATCCTCCAGAAAACAAGGCTTAAAATTAGTATCCCATGACTCTGATCACTTGGGACTTATTCCTTTTTCCTTCTTCTAAAGTGGCACCAGGCCCCAAAGGTTGTAGAATCCTTGATGGTGCCAAGATAATTTGGTGAGCAGTCCATATCTCCATCGACCCATGCAGTGCCACTGCATCTTATTGGGATGTGGTCCGTATTTCGCTACAGCACGTTGATACCCTCTTCCTTGTGTTGCCACAGGGCATGGTCCTCCTGACAATGGCAGTATCCCTCAAGTCTCTAAGGCCAACTTGCACCAATGGTGTCTGCAACAAGGCTGCGCCATCTCAGATTGCCTTCTTCTATGCATCACTCTATGTTATTGCCATTGGAGCTGGGGGGACCAAGCCCAACATATCCACCTTCGGCGCGGACCAGTTCGATGACTTCGACCCCCACGAGAGGAAGCTAAAGGTGTCCTTCTTCAATTGGTGGATGTTCACTAGCTTCATGGGGGCCCTCGTCGCCACCCTCGGCCTCGTGTACATCCAGGAGAACGTGGGGTGGGGTGTGGGGTACGGCATCCCCACCGCAGGGCTCATGGTGTCCCTCCTCCTCTTCTACATTGGCACGCCGAATTATAGGCACAAGGTTAGGAAGACTGAGAGCCCCATGAAGGAGATTATTAAAGTTTGTTCTGCTGCTTTCAGTAATCGAAGGCTTGAGCTACCTGATGATCCGGCGGCGCTCTACGAGCTCGAGCCGCAGCATTATATGATCACCGGAAAGCGGCGAGTACATCACACTTCAGCTTTCAGGTAATTAAGCTTCTCATACTTGACAGTGGGAGTGGATGATTGTATATTAATGTTCTAATTCCATCACATAGAAAAATCCTAGTAAACTTAATTGCTACCCAAATGGCTGCACCTTGGATTATGTGTCAGGTGCTGGTTTTTTCCAAATACGGCTGTTCCACTGAATATAGTATGTGAGCCACCAACTCAGCAGTGGACCAGCCCAACCACAGAAAACCAAGCATGCGTCTGTTGAGGCCTATCCTTTGGTGGTTGGACTGGTCCAACATTGACCTGGTGGATCATGTAATACATCCTGCAGCAGCAAATTAGAATGGGCTAGCTGATGCTCAAGAAGAAATTATTAGATGCATCAGATCTACGATAGATATAGGATGAAATTATTTAAATAGATTCATTTTATTATAAGAAGGAATTAATTGTTACATGGATACATTGCATCCTACGTCCACCTTGGATCTGGTCCAGCTGATTAAGTCTTGTGCTCGTCAATATAACACTTGAACTTTCCTACTTGACTTTGGGTTCAGACGCATGAGAAATAAAGCAAGATGTTATGAAGCACTGTTTCCTAAACCTGATGTTCGATGTGGTGCCCCATGAATGGGCGAACCCCAACCTAAATTGCACCAATATTCTGACACGTCGGACAGGTAGGTGAGTGGGTATAGTAGCGGTGTTATATAACATTATGTTACGGGGGAACAAAAACGCGCTTGCCGGTGGCCGACTGGTGGGGACTAGTGGAGAATCTAATCTTGAGCAACCACTACAGTTGCCTGCCTGAAATTTAAGCAGAATCGAGTCAAACTTTAGAACACTTTAGAAAGAGTAATGCTTAAGGCATTCGCGAAAGATTCTTATTTGAAAATAATTCTTCGTACAAAATGCATAGGTTTTTAAAGAAAATCCTCCCCTAAAAAGAATCTTGACCGACCACATTGGACGGTGAAAAAGAAAAGAAAAGAAAAGCCTAGCTAACCTATTGAGTATTAAGCGAAGTTATATGATACTCATTGAACCATCTGTAAAACGTAATTTTTTTTTTTTTCTAGAG
Organism: Cocos nucifera; assembly: GCA_006176705.1. Taxonomy (NCBI): domain Eukaryota; kingdom Viridiplantae; phylum Streptophyta; class Magnoliopsida; order Arecales; family Arecaceae; genus Cocos; species Cocos nucifera. The sequence goes on along the minus strand of QRFJ01000218.1, from coordinate 272,870 downwards.
CTTGGTACGGGACCAATGACTGGTGCTGTACTGAACCATCAAATAGTCAGATGAGCATCGAACCCAATTCACAATCTCCAGGCTGAGTTCATCACTCAAACCTTCCTAGTGGCTAATTTGTTGGGCCTGGGCTCTATCTCTTGCACAAAAGAATGATGGGAAACATCAGCAGCGTTCACCGTTCGTGATGATTGGCTCAGGGCTCGAGCAAAAAAAAAAAAAAAATGGTGCTCTACAAATTTTTTTTTCTCTACCCGAGCCCCTCGTACGTGAACCAATTAACGTAGGAGGCAGTAAGTGTGGAAGCTCACCATTGGTAGGCAATTAATGAGCGCAGAAGTTTACCGTCCATAGTGAGCAAAGATTTTCTCAAGAATGATTAACCTTTCTTCACGATGGATCATCAGCACTTGGATGTCTACAATCATCCTTTGATATAGATCTCAAAGCAGGTAGCTGATGATCCAACGGTGATTTCATGGGAAGAAAGGTCAATCATTCTTTTGCACGAAACATACACCCCTGTTCCCACCCTCAAAAGACAAAAAAAAAAAAAAAAAAGCCAGTCCCCAAATTAATGGTTTTTTTCAAAAAGAAATCAGTAATTATTTTCTATGAAAACAGAAGCCTAATCGAAGTCTAAAAAATCACCTAGGACTTGATCATGTGAGCGTAATTTGCAGGCCCAAGTCTGAAGTTCTTCAATCCAGGAATTGATGGCATGATAGGCAACCCAAACCCCATAGAATTAATGATATATATCCAGCATCACATCTAATTTGTAGTACGTGGCGACATTCGTGTGCAAATCTAGAGGGCTTCAACTAAAAATTAAAGGTTTCTTAGTGATCATGAATAAATTTACAGGTTTCTAGACAAAGCAGCATTAAGTAAGCAAGGGACCAAGCCCTGCACCGTGACCCAGGTGGAAGAGGCGAAGCTGGTGTTTGGCATGAGCGTCATCTGGCTCGCCACCCTCATCCCCAGCCTCATCGGGGGCCAGGTCGGCACCTTCTTCGTCAAACAAGGCACCACCCTGCAGCGAAGCCTCGGCCATGGCTTCCATATCCCCGCCGCGTCTCTCGGCAGCTTCATCACCATTTCCATGCTCGTCTCCGTTCCCATATACGACCGCTTCTTCGTCCCCTTCATGCAGCGCCGCACCGGGAACCCCCGTGGCATCACCCTCCTGCAGCGTCTCGGCATTGGCTTCGGCTTCCAAGTTGTCGCCATCATTGTTGCCACCCTCGTCGAGCTCAAACGAATGCATGCCATCAAGTCTCACGGTACCGATGGCCCCAAAGACATCGTGCCCATGAGCATCTTCTGGCTGCTGCCTCAGTACATCTTGCTAGGGATCGGCGACGTGTTCAACGCCATCGGCTTGCTCGAATTCTTCTATGATCAGTCCCCAGAGGACATTCAAAGCTTGGGGACGACGTTCTTTACCAGCGGGATCGGCGTCGGCAACTTTCTCAACAGCCTTTTGGTGACCGTGGTCGATAAGTCGACGAGGAGAGTTGGAGGGAAGAGCTGGATTGGGAACAACTTGAACGACTCGCACTTGGACTACTACTACGGATTTCTGACGGCCATCTCGGTGATCAATCTGGTGGTCTTCGTCTGGGTTTCGATCAGATACAACTACAAGAAGGAGACGTTGGAGGTGACGGAGGGGAAGGTGCTGTGCGTCCAGATGGAAGGGAAGGCCGCCGATGCGCCCCCAAGTTCTCTAGGTTTGCGAGTGTGACAGTAATATTGCTTGCAGGCTTCTCATGTGGCTGTAAGATGGATCCATGGAACTGCGTGTTAGATTTTCATGGTGCCTAGAAACAAAAAAATTTGGGATCTAACAAATATATAAAATATATTTTGATCCATAGAGTTATTGTTAAATTTGACACTATCCTTAATTTAAATACTTTGAATTTTCAAAGCAGGAAAGTCTTGATATTTTCTCTCCAACTCTCCCTCTTTTATGATGTCTTTAGTGATGCATATAGATTTATCTTGATCGAATAATGCATGAGTAGAAAAAGAGACCAAGAGCTCTCTATATAGGCCTTCCATGGTTCTTCCCATCAATAAACCAATTAAATATATACTATTAATCTTCGTAACTTTTATTTAATTTTGAAACATAATTTGAATGTATTTATGTTCTTGAAGATGAATCTAAGTAATTCATTGACCGAAAAATTATGCCATTCTTATGCATATATGAACTAAAAATGCATCTAGTAAATCAAGGATGAATACAGAAAGTCAAGAGACAAGATGCATGTAAGATACATGTATGTAGATAGATTCCAAACAACACTTAATATGGTCATTAAGATGACTACAATCTCCAATATTCTCCCACTTATCTATAATGATTACTTAAGTTTTTCTATCTTAGATTCATGAAGTGGCCACCATATAAACACAAGCTTTATTAGTTACAAAGCAACTTAATTTTTTAAATAAATAAACTACTAATGTAGATCATGATGGGTCTACATCATTTATTCAACATATGTTCGACCATGCATGCACCACAATATTAGCAACCCATGTAAATAAGTCTTAATAAGAAAGAAATTGGATGATAAAGCATTATGTCCATAATCTTAAATGGTTCAACCATAATGTCAAATACATGACAATCCTATTGCAATATTATTTCATTTAAATGTGCACAAAGTTTAACAGGATTAGATAAAATCAACATTAACAATAAAAAAATATTATAGTGTCAAAAATTACAATTAAAACTCTTATAGCAAAACATCAAGACCTATTGTACAAACATGTTCCTTAAAGGTTTTTAGTGCCAATGCTTCTGTTAAAGAATCTGCAACTATCAGGCTCGTGCTGATGTGTTCAATTGACACTTGTTGATTCTTTATCCTCTCACTGACAATAAGATATTTAATGTCAATAACCATTGATGTGCTTGAATTCTTATTATTCTTTGAGAAGAAAATGATAGCGGAATTAATATCATAGTAAACTCTTCGCGGCTTAGAAATAGAATATAAGATTCGAAGTCCCAAGATAAAACTCCTCATCCAAAGTGCATGAGAAGTGGCCCCATAGCATACCATAAATTCTATCTCAATGGTGGATGAAGAAACATATCTAGAAGTTAATTTTCTTGTATCTAAACATCCAGCATAATCTGAATATGAGTAACCGACTATTTCAAGATTATTAGTGTGTCTATATGTGAATATATAGTCTTTTGTTCCTTAAAGATATTGCATAACTTTCTTAGTAGTAATCAAATGAACCCATCTTGGATTACTCTAAAATCTTTCCAACATTCCTACTACAAAACTTATGTCGGGACGAATGCATGTTTGGACATATATCAAACTTCCCACCACAAAAGCATATGAAATATCTTTCATTTTACTCTGCTCAATTTCATTCTTACGACATTGATTAGAGCTATATTTTTCTCCTTTAAATTTGGGCACCACACTAGATGAGCAATTTTGCATATTATATCTTTCAAGAATTTTATTAATGTAAGATTTTTTTGGGATAAATCAAGAAGTCTTTGAGACCTATCCTGAAAATTTTAATGCTTATTATGAAGGATGCTTCACATAAGTCTTCTACATCAAAGTTCTAAAAAAGAAAGACTTTAGTTTTCTAATGCAAATTCAAATCATTACTAGCAAGCAAAATATCATCCACATATAGGATTTGAAATATAAACCCACTCCCAGTGACTTTTAGATATATACATTGATCTACCATATTTTTAATAAATTCAAAAGATATAATAATATGGTTAATTAAATCTTTATAAATATCATTATCGGAAGGCTTGTTTTAACCCATATATAGATTTTTTCAATTTACATGCTAGATTTTTCTTTTTCTTATCCTCAAATTCTTTTAGTTGATTTATGTAGATTTCTTCTTCTAGATTTTCAATTAAGAAAATTATTTTTACATCCATTTAATGTCATTCTAAGTCATAATGAACTACTAATGACATGAGTATTCTAAAAAAGTCCTTTTGAGATACAAGAGAAAATATTTTTCTATAATCAATTTCTTCCTTTTAAATAAATTCTTTTGCAATGAGTCTAGCCTTATATCATTCTATTCTATCTTTAGAGTCATTTTTAATTTTGAAAACCTATTTACAATCAATTGGTTGAGACCCTTTAGGTAATTCAACTAATTCACAGGCATCATTTTTACTCATGGAAATGGTCATTTGCAAAGCATTAAGCTGATCAATTATATTGCTCATTTTCATTACATGTTCCCTAAATATTCCACTTGCTCCATTACATTGCATTGTGTTAATTTCGCCATCAATGTGCCAACTAATGCCTTGTTTAAAGCTATAAATTGTTGCTTTACTGAGGCAAGAAATACTTTGCCTTAGTGGAAGTAGGAATCGTGCCCCATATATTTTTGGCAATCTTACTTTTCATAATCATAAGATTTATTCTATTTGAATGCTACCACTTTCATAGAATTTTTTTTCATCAATTGTGCTATCATTAGATGGCTTAGAAGGTTTTTCAATTCAAAAAGCCAAATCTAAGTTCAAGCATCCTAATATAATGAGTTATTCATTCCAATCTGTAAAGTTAAAGCTATTTAACTATGATATGCCAGACATGTGCCTATAAAGCGAAGCTAATATCATTACTGTAATAAAGAAATATGCTCATCAATTATCAATTATGCCATGAGTTTAAAGACTATAATCTAGAATCATGCATAATCCGTCACAAAATTCTAGTGAGCAACTCCTTCAGGTGGAAATTATAACATGCCATTGGTTCACTCAATGAGTGAATTTAATTCGCTCATATAGGGCTAAGAAGTTAATATAATATGATTAAGATTGTCTTATACCTTTGGATATAAGTCCAAAAATAATCAAGTTATATCAACTTTTTACCCTATTCTGTTAATGATTGTAAAATAATAACCATCCTTTGTGTTGATTATTATGCCACAACCAAAAAATATAATTGATGTTATATTCCACTATATTAACTTTAATGAAATTTATAATTTCTCATGATAAGGCTACTTCAGCAGCCATACAAACTAAGTTTTGAATTTCTTATGAAGGTTGAATAACATTTAACCATTTTTTTATATAGAAAACTATCATATCCACAAATACCAAATCAGTAATTTTGGTTAACTTGAGTTCAATTATATAAAACTATTAATCTCTTTATGTAGAGAAAATAAAATAGCATATTAACAAATTTATTTTCAAAATTAAACATCTGAGAGCAATATTGGCTCGATACCAAATGCTAGACTTTTCTGATATTTGAAACAAAATTCAGGATCTAACAAATATATAAAACATATCTTGATCCATAAAGTTTTGTTAAACTTGTACCATCCTTTGAGTTCTTTAAATATTCAAAATAAGAAAGTCTTGGCTACCTTGATCTTCCCTCTCCAACTCTTTCTCTCTCTTTTATAATGTCCTTAGTGATGGGTATGGACTTATCTTGATTGAATAAAGCATGAGTGGAGAGAGGGACCAAGAGCCCTTTATATAAGTCTATCATGGTTCTTCCCATCAATGAACTAATTAAATATATACTTTTAATCTTTCTAAATTTTATTTAATTTTGAAATATAATTTGAATATTTTTGTGTTCTTCAAGATAAATCTCATTCATTTAATGAATGGAAAATTGTGTTATTCACACACATATATGAATCAAAAATGCATCTAATAAACCAGATGAATATAGAAAGTCAAGAGATGAGATAAACGTAGGTAGATTCCAAAGAAAACTTAATGTAGTCATCAAGACCACCTCAATTCTCGACATAGCTGTGAACTTCTCTTAATGTTTTCATTCGGCTGGTGCTCTGTTAACTTTATGATGATTGTTAGGGAAGAAACTAACCATTGGTCAAATAATTTAACTTCGTCACTCCATGTTACATCTGGTGGCACTCCCTCCATAGAAAAGAAAACACTTGTTCAAGGACAAATGTTTCCATTTGGCAGATTAGAGCTAGGTGGAATTGGTGTGCAACTAGGCTTATTATACATGGTATTAGTTAGGGGACAGCCAGGCCTTTTCTACATGATGCAGAACTAGTAAATTGGATGTATGGCCAGGCCCTTTCAACAAGAATCTAAGTTTTAGATTGCGTTTGGTAGCCAGCAATCTATTTAGATTATTAGTAATTTAAAAGAGCTCCACCACATTACCATATTTGGTATGCTTTTTAAGTCGGTAATCCAGATTGTCAGATAATTCAGATTATCTCTTAGATAATCTGAATTACTAATGAGAAAGATGGCTATCCAGATTATCAAATATTTGATAGTCAGACAATGACATATTTGGATAGAAATATCTTCATAAAAAATATTATATTATATTATATTATATTATAAATATAATAATAATAATAATATAATAATATTCTAATATAATAATATAATAATAATATATTATAATAATATAATATTATATTTTATTATAATAATATTTTATAATATATAATAAATATAAATATATATTAGCATATAATATATTATATATAATATATATTATAATATATAATATATAATATTTATATTTATATTAGAAATATAATTTATATAATATAATAATATTATTATAATATATTATTATGTTATATTATAAAAATATTAAAACATAATATTATATTATATAATATTATCATAATAATATTATACTAATATAATAAAATAATATATGATAATATCATAAGAATATATTATAATAATATTATATTATATTATATTTATATGTTATAATATATAATATATATTTATATTAAAATATAATATAATATAATATAATATAATATAATATTATATTATAATAAAAATATTATTATTATTATTATATATTATAATAATATGATAATATAATAATATATGATAATATAATTATAATAAATTATAATAATATAATATTATATTATAATATTTTAATATATAAATATAAATATATATTAGAATATAATATATTATATATATTTATAATATATATTTATATTTTGTACATAGAATATGATTTTTTTAATAAATTTGATTTGAGGATATTTTGAAAATTTGATGTTATATTACCAATAATCAAATTATCATACAAAATATGTCAATTTAAATTTTTGTTAATTTTAGTACAATATTATCTGTGTGTACCAAATATAGTAATCAATATTACTGGCAATTTATCCAGATTATAGGTAATCCAGATTTATCAAATGCAATCTTAGAGCTATGATGGTTCGGACGCGTTTTGGAGTCATGACAGAACGGGCCTGGTTCATGTAACGTTTTTGGCCCGTTAAGCATACGTCAACTTCTCCCAGCTGGGCCGCTGGCCAGCTAAAAATGAAATCAAGTTGGACCCGTAGATTGCTGAGAAAAGTAACATATTCCAGATGGTATATGTAACCGATCGATCGAGTAGCCTTTAAGCTTTTTCTAATTTCCATGATATTATTCAATTTTTTTACAGCGGTCTCTTTCACTAGTTAGTATTCAATTCAAATGTTCAAATCAGCTGTAGGTATTACAAGCAATACCTCCTATGTATTACGACAGGAACAATCCTGAAAAAACGAGCATACAAGATCCTGGCCTCCAATAGACTTGCCAGTCTCAAACCAATCCAACACTACGAGTCAGGGAAAAGAGTCCGACCTGGTTCTGTTTGCATTTTTACTCTGTCACGCCCCTGTCCACCGTAAGACGAAGAAGTTTAAAGAGTCGAGAAGAAGCAATTAAAGCAGGCCACTGTTTTCCACCCAAGGCTCAGTCTATGCAATGCTAGCATGACACTTGATCTTATGAGTTTGAAACGATCTTCCAATGTAAGTGAAGGGGCATCTAGCTATTGGAGGAGAGGAATGTGGAATACGTACGTTTATGGGTAGGCCATTCATTATTTTTTATACTATCTAGTACTTGGGGTTCGGCAAGCATAAGCTAAGATGGGACCATTTCAAGCAACTGCGATGGAAGACCTAATCCTGTCACATCCATGTGAGCTACTTCACATGTATAATTAAACGACATATAAGCGAAAACGGATGGGAGCAAAGTCACACGGTTCCTCGAAATTATTTTGTAATGCTTCTGAGATCTTCTCTCCTTGACCATCCGCTACCCCTCTAGTGAAGCTCTACACGCTAACGAAACCGGTAGAACTAGCTGGCACCCATTAGTACTTATCTTTTAATGAAAAAATTATTAAATAGACATATTCCAGACAAAGTCAATAAAAAATTTATACATTAATTAATTTTTTTATTAATTATTAATTTTAATTAATCATAATTAATTATGAGGTGAAAAGAAGCGAATCAAAATTCATAAAATACTGTCTCTACAAAATATATTTTTTACGGTAGAATGAGTAACCTACTAATTTTTTTCTTTTTCTAGCCTTCCACTGGAGCATTAGGTGTACTAGGTTGTGAAACCATGTATTGCAGTATTAGATGGCTTTGAGAAAAAGAAGGAAAAAAAAATCTTCAATTCAGCATATAGAAAATATTGGTGTAGAATCTGGTTGACGTCAGAATGAGATGAGAGTTGAAGAAGACGTGGTCGCCATCAGTAACCTGGAAGATAAGTTCTGATCAAAGATAGAAGGTGGCTTTGGCAGGACCCTCCAATGATCAAGTTAACTCTTCTGACCAATAGAAATGGAGCACTTGAAAAAATTGAAACAGAGTTTAAAGTTTAAAGAGAAAACGTATCTAAAAGATCCCTTAAATAGGCGGAGCTCGTAACAAATTGATGATGACAGCCATAACTACTTGGTAGTAGGCCGTTCGGGGCCGTATGAAATTTGTTACGAATGATAGTATTCATTGTCGTGATGTGCCAGTCTATTAGAATTTAATAGTTGAAGTTCAGATGGAACAGCTATTGACGATGAAGAATTTCATATCACAATAGTTCGGAAGAAGTTCAGATTTCTCTGAGGTCGTCTGCAACTAAATAACCATCATTGATTGAAGGCTGATATGGACGACAGATTCACTGATTTAGAAATACGATCAGGTTTTTCAAGAAAGAGTTCGGACTTAATCTGATGACGGAGTTCTTTTGTTTATCCTGGCTTACACACTCAGATTCAATAAGGCCGAGATCTACCACTCTCAGTAAGGCATAGAGGTTCGTCTAGGAGGAAGCTCTATCAGTCTATAATTCTTGTCGTGAGATCCAATCTGCAATAGCAAAACTTGGCCTGAAGGGGATTTTGTTAGATAGGAGTTCAGCCAGTTTCAAGATCGACTGGGCTAGGTTACGTAGGGCTTGAATGCTTAGCCAACTGCTTAGGCGACCGCTTTTCTTGTTCAAGTTCGACCAAGAATAGTTCAATTGGAATCAGCTGCTTGTATCGGAGGAATTCAACTATTTTTACAACTTGTCATTGAATAGAGTCGGATCAATTGGGTTCTGATACTCAAGCCTTACCGTCAAGTGAAAAATAATCACTTTCACTATTTAAACTCATCTAGATGGGATCCGCAATACTTCGCGGGCTCTGTAATTTATCTACGTAGTCTAAAAGATCAGCTAGCTAATTGAAGGTCGGCCATCTTGGGATTACCTTGGGACCAGATATCAGATTAAACTTCGGTAGGAGCGGGTTCAATCCCAATAATAGTCCTGCTACTTCCAAATTCAAAGTTTGAAGGAAGGAAGTATAAAGAGGGCGACCGCCGAAATCCATTTATGATTTTCTACGTTCGTTAGATGAAAAATTTTGGCATTTTCCATGCTAGCGCCGAAGCTTCTTCAATACGAGGTGATCCAAAAAGATAATTTTTTAAAACTCCTACAATTCTCTACCCAAGGTACAGTGCAATTAAGATTCTGCCCATTGTTAGTCCTCTGCCATGATGAGTGGGACATGTGTCAACCAAAGATTGGCCGAAGGAGATCTGCAATCGTAACTGCCTTAGGCTCTTTGGGATATTTAAGCTCATCTTCTTCTTTCGGAACTTCATTTCGTCCGAAATTCTTTCTTCTTTCCTTTGGTTTTCATCTTCCTCCTGCTTGAGGGTTCCGACTTCTTTCACCATTTTTTTCAGTCCTGGGCGTCTCCTCATTTGGTTTCCATCGCGCCCATCATCTCTTCGTTCCTTTCAATCAGATTACATTAATTTCAAAACCACTCTTTTTATTATTCCTGCATCTTTTGCATCTTGTCCTTTTGGTTTCTTCAAAGAAGCCTTGCATCTTATTTTTCTTGATTTTCGAAGATTTTTTGAAACTTAGTTTGATCCATATATCCATCGAAGAATTCTGATCAACCTATTTCGGAAGTTCGGCCCATCAAGCCCTGATGGATCCATCTCTAAAGGATACCGAACCTGTAGAAGTATCTCAATCTTCTTTCATTCTTGACATCATCCTTTACAAACTTTGGTACGAAGATCTTTCTCTGATCAGAATCTAATTTGGGATCTCTCTTGAGTACGAACTCGAACTTTCAAATCCCAGCGATCGAGCTTGCTCCCCTCCTTCGGGCCACATTTGTTTGTATGTTGAGGCCCTTCGTGCTGGACTTAGGCTACCAATTCCTCCTTTCGTAGTAGCTCTCTTTAGATTTTTGAATATCTCCCTCGCTTTCATGGTGTTGAACTTGTTTAGGTTCGTCATAGGATTTCTTTTCTTGTGCATCATGGCCGATGTCCGACCTACCATTTTTCTATTCTACAACTTCTTCACTTTCAAACATCATCCTACTGCCAAAGATTGGTGGTATATTTTTTTTAGTTCGGTAAGAAGGGGTTGCTTAAGAGCGCTCCTTCTTTCATTCACAATTGGAAGAAAAAATTCTTCTTTATCTCGTGCCCCTCATTAGAGTTAGGACTTCCTTCTTGAAGGAATATGAGAGATTCAGTTCGTCGAGCTTTCGGATTAGATAAAGAAGATCGAGACTCAATCGATAAACTAAAGAACTACCAAGCTCCTCTGATTTTCGGACTCCTGGATGATCAGACTTTATTTAATCCTCTTGATCTGGTAGGTAGTGCTCCGTAACTAGCCATTCATGCATTATTTTTTCTTCTGACTTTAACTATTTCTTCGCAGAGATTAAGTCCCTTAAGAGGAAGAACGAAATTGCTTGTCAAAATAAATTAAGTCCCTCAAGAGGAAGGGCAGTTCTACCGAAGAGCCGTCAAAGAAGGCTCACGTTAAAGAGCCGAGTTTGGTCGTGTCGATATAGGCCGTGCCTATCCCAGAAACTATCGTGGCAGCATTGAGTCCGATCCTGCCCGATGATGTTGATGCCCCTGCACCTCCCGAGCAAGGAAAAGTTGCAGAGAAGAGGAGGAAGGAGAGGAACGCTATTGCCAAGAAGATCAAGAGGAAGGTCGAACATTCTGACGATGAGAGCTCCAATCGGGAGCAGGATTCTTTAGACGATCTAGAGGTTGTCCATTATTTGATGGAGGATAGAATCCTTCTGCATATCGTCGATAAGATGGTTCGGATGGAGAATGCAGAGAGATTCGATGAGTCCTTCTCTATTTATCTCGAGGAATTGATCTTTTTCGATTTTGATTAAATGTCGAATGTACCTTTGAAGTTTGGATCTAGTCTTCATTTTGCAGTTGGGGCACTATTTGTTCGCTCACTCGAAGGCAGTGGATCTCTGCTAGGCCGAGACTTTCAGAGCCTTCCAGGAGGCATAGGCAGAGATCGAGAAGGTTTGGACCAAGGTCGACTACTTGAAGGTGGCCTCAAAGATTCAGACTATAGAAGTTGAGCACCTTCAAAAGGCATTACGGAGGAAAGAAGAGGCTTCTGTAGGATTGAAGGCGGTCTTAACTCATTCGGAGGATAAGAGGAAGAAGGTCGAAGAGAAGGTCGGCATCGAGAAGGAGCGGGCTGTCGAGACCTTCAAGTCCTCCAAAGCCATGGAGGACATCAAGATTGCCTTCGCCAGGGAGGCTTTTCTAGAGGGGTTCGAGATCTGCATGAGGAGGATCATGAAGAACTTTTCGGATGTAGATCTCGATCTTCTAACGGATAAGTTTGACGAAGAAGAAGGTCCCTCCAACATCGGTGCTGCCTCTCCCACTGCTGAACCTGCTCCTGAAGTTCCTGAACCTACAGTCATGGCTCCCGAATCAGCTCCTGAACCCGAGGTTGTGAAAAATGCACCGACCTCGTTTGCTATCGTGCCACCCGAGGTCAAAAACTTTTGATAGTTGTACTTTTTTTTCCTTCCGATGTACATAAAATGTTTTGAGCAATGAAAGTCTATTTTTTCTTTTTGCACTTGTGCTATGGTGTGTGTCCTTTAGAATCCTTCTAGTGACCGAAGCCATGACTCGTCATCCCTAGCCGAGGCTAAGCTACTACCTCAGAGCGTCCCTCTAAAGTCCGTGATCAGGAACTTGAAAAAAAAAAGTCATGATTTAAAGAAAAAATTGCACAAAATGGAAGATAAGCTTCAAAAATCAAAGAAAAATTATTCAGAGTTGACGACCGAGGTTACTCACTTACGTCAAGTGCACAAGAAAAATTCCATGAATTATATTAGAAAGAAAAAAAAATTTGAAGTTGAGCTTGAAGAGATTAAGAGGTGTACCAGTGATAAATCTTGGGCGTTAACCTCGAAGGTCAGCTCTCTCGAGGTCGAGCTTAACGCGGTGAAAGAGAAGATTCAATTGTTGGAGAGGACCTCGGCATGGTCCTCCAACCAAGAGGAGTATGGTTAGAACTGGTCAAAAAGATTCTCCGATCTTCAACAATAGCTGTTGGATGCTGAAAAGATGCATGACACTTATCGAATTGACTGGTGCAAGCAAATTGATGACTACAGGAAGAAGCTCAGAGCTATAAATGCCGAAGTCGCGTGACTCCAAAAATCACTGGCGGAGAGAGTCGAGGTTGATGGAAGCAGAGAGTCGAACGAACTTTTTTCTTTAAGGAGAACCTTGGAAGACCTTTCCACATCATATGCAAAGGAAAAAATCGAGCTGCAGCAGCTAAGGATCCAAATGGTTTATCAAGAAAATGCCGTTAAGGATGCTGAGGTCGAATCTATGGTTCTTAGGAAGAGATTATGCGAGTCGAAAGATGATTGTCGGAGGGCTAATAACCTATTTCATGTGAGCTTGCTAAAGAGGAAGGAGCTTGAAGAAGAAGTCATCATCTTGAAGCAATTCCTAGTGATGGCAGGGGTCAACAGCCCGAAGTTTGAAGAATTTGGTCCTTCTTAGGACCTCGCCCATTTTACTTTTTGTACGTGATCTTGCAGACCTTTATTTTGTAATGAACTTCAACTTTAATGGAATGATATTTTCTTCAATTATCTTTTTGTCCTGCATAAATTTGACATCTATTGATTTCTCAATTTTCTTCACTTCATATTTTAACGAAATGGCCTTCGAAAAATGCCTTCCTTCTATCTTAGATAATTGGAGGCCTTCATCCTCACTAGGATGAGGTTAACCCCTTGTCTTAGATCACCAGAGACCTAGCTTTACCCTCGCTAGGACGAGGTTAATCCTGTCTTAGATGATCGAAGGCCTTCACCCTTACTAGGATGAGATTAACCTCCTATATTAGATGATCGGAGGCCTTCACCCTCGCTAGGATGAGGTTAATCTCCTATCTTAGATAACTGAAGACCTTCATCCTCGCTAGTATGAGGTTAACCTCCTATCTTAGATAACCGAAGGATGAATGATGAGGTAAACCTCCTATCTTAGATGATCGGAGGCTTTCATCCTTGCTAAGATGAGATTAACCTCCTATCTTAGATGACCGGAGGCCTTCATCCTTGCTAAGATGAGGTTAACCTCATGTCTTAGATGACCGGAGGCCTTCACCCTCGCTAGGACGAGGTTAACCTCATGTCTTAGATGATCGTATTTTGCACCAAAAATGGGGATGTCATGGTAAAAGAATTTTATTGAAATGCAATAACCGATAATACATTTATAAATTTTTCGAGTTCCATAGTCGTGGTAGTGCAGCCCCTCCAAGCTCCTTCAGATAGTAAGTCCTTGGTTGGATGACTTCTATGACCTCATAGGGACTTTCCCAATTTGGAGTGAGCTTTTCTTGATTCTAAGGTTGTGAGACAGCTGCTTGCCGAAGTACTAAGTCCTCCACTTTGAATACTTTGCTTCTAACTTTAGAATTATAGTAGCGAGCTACCTTTTGCTTGTAGACTGCCATCCAAATTTGAGCATCTTCTTATTTTTCTTCCAACAAGTCAAGGTTAACTCTAAGATCCTGTGAGTTTCTCTATTCATTGAATGCCACAACTCATGTTGATAGAAGTTTGAGCTTTATCGGGATGACTACTTCTATTCCAAAAGTCAGAGCAAATGGTGTCTCCCCGATCGATAACCTTTCGATAGTTCGGTATGCCCAAAGTATATGATAAATTTTGTCTATCCAAATTTTTCTCGCTCTTTCAAGTCTTGCCTTTATATCTTGCAACAAAGTCTTGTTGGTCATCTTGGCCTCTCAATTTGCCTATGGATGAGCCATTGATGTAAAATTATGAAAGATGTTCAGATCTTCACAAAACTAGGCAAATCTCATCCCCACAAAACTAGCGCCCATTATCTATTATAAGCATCCAAGGTAGATCGAATCTACAAACTATTGACTTTCAGATGAAGTCCTATACTTTAACTTTAGTAATTTTGACCAAAGATTTGATTTCGATCCATTTGGTAAAATAATCAATTGCCACTAAGAGAAACTTTTGCTGTCCATATGCCATAAAAAAGAGTCCGAGTATGTCCATCCCCCACTATGCAAATGGCCATGGGGTGCTCAAGGGTGTAAGCTCAAAGGTCAGTTGTCTTTAAATACTTGCATGTCTTTGACACCGGTTACATTTTCTAACATATTCCATCGAGTCTTGATGTATGGTTAGCCAATAGTAGCCCTACCGAAGTAGCTTATGAGATAAAAATCTAGCCCCCAAATAACTTCCACATATTCCTTCATGCACTTCCTGTTGTAACATCACCATGGCATCACCTAGCTTTGATACCACGTGTTGTAGAAACCCCTGATCTTTAGCATGGATCTGAGGAGAATTTTGACATTCTCTAAGACAGCAGACTATCGATCTATCTAATTTAGATCTATGATGGGATGCCTCCCTCCTTGGGCTTGAGGAAGGTGCCCCATTTGGGCGGCAACTCTAGAGAGAAGAGAGAAGAAAGATTGAGGGAGAAAAGATTTGTATTCAAATCCATGTTATGAAACTCTAATACAACCTATGTATTTACACATAGCTATTAGGCTGACCAAAAACTCTCCTGGCTAACCTAATACATGAAAGCACTCACCGAGCCCATGTACATTCATGTCTCTCATGCTCCAATCCTCTGAATCTAAATCTGATCCATACATGTGTTAGCCATCTTAAGATCTTATTGGATCAGACCTTAAGATCCCAACCAAAAAATTCCGTCCAATTTCGCTCACCATCATTGAGCTGGCTCTATCAGGAGCCGAGCTGGCGCGACTACGTATCGTCTGAATTCTATCTTCTATCTACTTGAGATAGCCGGCTCGACTGTATCCCAAATCGGCTCGATCTCAGTCCGAGTCGGTTCGACTGCGTATTCAAGCCAGCCGATCGTTTGTGTGTCAGTCCCTTATCTTGGTTGATTCTTCTTCTAACTTTGATTCTTTGCTCCATCTTATATCCTAAGTCTTCAAAGCACTTGCCAAGCCCCTTAAGATTCTCACACCTGAGCCTCGAGCTCGTATAGGGCTACACGCCATCTTCATCCTAAGATAACTTTCGTCCTAGCCTTAGGATTCACACCTATTCTAGTCCTCTGGAGCCAACATCCTGGCTCCTCCTGTAGCCTTCTAATGCTTAGGAGCACCATATCAAATCCTATAATCTCTATCTTGGTGCGCCCAAATCTTGGCACATCTGACAATGTTCTTCTACACGATCTCGCTGTCGCTGTACATCCTAACAGCCTCTTGTGCAAACACCGCCTTCGCCAATCCTCTTTGATTATTGTGCATCCTTGAGATCTTTGGGATGACCACCTCCACCACTGAAGATCTTAGCTTGTTTCTTCGCACCATCCTAAAATTATAGCAATCTTTCTACTTGACAGCTATATCAATTATCCTGGACTTTTCTTGAGATTCCGCAGCATTTTTATATCGATAATCGCTGCATATTCTAACACGATCTTCTCAAAACTTCATTAATCTTTTTTGCACGTGCCACTCCACCTGAAATCGTGCATCTCCGATGTTGATGCTAGAATATTGATCCTCCTACACTCCTTCGCTCTGAACTCGTATCACATCTCCACCGAAAAAGCCATCTTTACCCATTGCTCCATCTAAAATTGAAGCCCACTTGATGTTGCAGAAGTTAACTCTATAACTAAGTCTCCTGAGGCCAACCATCTAACATTGTACTGCTGAGCCAACCTCTGCACCTCGAACATCATCACTGCCCCTTCAGATCCTCCGCACTCCACGAACTCCTCTACAGCCATCTTAAATACCTTCGTAATCTATGGGCACCTTTAAAATCTAAAAGCTCATCCAACTCTTTAAAATCAATAACTAAATCTTAAGGAATTTCATCCTAGCCTTCTCCTCTTCTGCCCCTACACCAGCCATCGCTTCAGTTATGCATGGAGGAACTGCAACTCAAATCCTGTCTTGGGCTCAGACTTATTTATCTCATCTTGAGGCTCCTAAGACTTTCTAGCTCTCCCCAAGACCTACTCTCAGTCTTCCTGAGATGCCTCCTAACACTCTCTACTGAGATACCTCCCTCGACTATTGCACCGTCGAGCTTCTCTCAGTCTTGTGCCTCAAGGAAAGCACTACTACCGTACTCCAGCACTTCCTACCTTATCTCTGTGCCACCTTTTCATTGATATCCAGATCCTCTCTTGCTGCACATAATCCATCCTCTACCTGAATTGCAACTCTTCTTGGTGCTCCTACAGAAGAAATCTTATCTAAGATCAGCCATTCAGTACTGACCTGTTGGATCTTCATAGATCATCCATCTCTATCACCTTCAAGGCTTTGCAAATCTTTGCTCTACTTGAACTGCTGAATGCATTTCCGACTACTTCTTCCACTTTCCTACAATCAAATGATGTATAGTCACTTCTTCAGCTTTTCTTCGATCATTATTTCTTGAAAAATCTCTCTTCATCCGCCAAACAGTTCCACATTGCCCATCTTCCTGGAGAATCCTGTCATCCATCATACATCCTCGATCTCTCCAACCAAAATCGATCAAAAAATCATGCATCTAAACCATCCACCCCAAAAAAAATCCTTCTCGTTAATCCTCTCAGCCTCCACCTTCAACCCGCTACTCTCGATTGGCCAAATAGATCTAAAATATACCATGAAATACTTGTGTAGACTTTTGATTTCATTATGTATGACTTCTCCTTCGCTTCCACACATCATTAGGCTCTGATACTAATTATTGTAACATCACCATGGCATCACCTAGCTTTGATTTCACGTGTTGCAATAATCTCTAATCTTTAGTATGGATCTGAGGAGAACTTTGATATTCTTTAAGGCAGCAGACTATCGATTCACCTAATCTGGATCTGTGATGAGGCGTCTTCCTTCTTGGGCTTGATGGAGGCGCCCCTCTTTGGACGGCAACTCTAGAGAGAAGAGAGAAAAGAGATTAAGAAAGAAAAGATGTGTATTCTAATCCATATTATAAAATTCTAATATAATCTATGTATTTATACATAGCTATTAGGCCTGACAAAAAATTTTCTAGCTAAACCAATATATGAAAACACTCATTGAGCCCATGTACACCCATGTCTCTCATGCTCTCATCCCTTAGATCTAAATTCGATCCATACATGTATTAGCCATCTTAAGATCTTATTGGACCAAACCTTAAGATCTCAAAAAAAAAATTTCATTCAGTTATATTCGCCACCGTCGAGCCGACTCTATCAGAAGTCGAGCTGGCTCGACTGCATATCGCTCGAATCCTATCTTCTATCTGCCTGAGACAGTTGGCTTGATTGCATTCCGAATCAGCTCGATCTTAGCCTGAGCTAACTTGACTGCATATCCGAGCCAACCCGTCTATGTGTCAGTCCTTTGTCTTAGCTGATTCTTTTTCTGACTTTGGTTCTTTGCTCCATTTTATATCCCAAGTCTCTAGAGCACCTACCAAGCTCCTCAAGGTTCTCATACCTGAACCTCGAGCTCGAGCAGAACTACACGCTATCTTCATCCTAAGACAACTTTTATCCTAGTCCTAAGACTCACACTTATCCTAATCTCTCGGAACCAACACCCTGTCTCCTCCTATAGCCTCCCAAGGATTGGTAGTGCCACACCAAATCCTATACTTTCCATAGAGCTAGCGTAGTCGGCTTTAGAAGGTCAAAAGCATTTTAGTAATGGCAAAGAGTATGGCCTTTTATACAACTTATTCTCATACAAAACATATCGAACGGCTTGATTTCTCAATTTTTGAGCTTTCTTTGAATCCCAAGAAAGAACGTCGTCTTTGAAATAAGCAACAAGTGGATCAATCCAACTGGGCTCATTATCAACTTGCATTAAGTCTGGGATTCCTCCGAACTTAGACATTTCAGAACTTCAAAGAAAATTTCTCTTGGTAATTCATTTAGGGCTAGTGTGGCTAACTTGGAGAGAAGATCGGTCCTAACATTTTCTGCTCTTAGGATCTGTTGAATGCTAAAACTATTGAAGGTCGAGGTCAAACTTCTCATCTTTTCTAGATACTTCATCATACTTTTATTTCGAGCTTCATAATTGCCACTAACTTATCCCACCACCAACTTGGAGTCACTATAAGCTTGGAGCCAATTTGCTCCCAGTTTCTTGACTATCTTCAATCCCACGATCAATGCTTCATATTTAGCCCCATTATTTATTGTAGGAAACTCAAAACATAGTGCATGTTCGATAATGATTTCTTCTAGGTTAATCAAAATCAGATCTGCACCTACATCAGAAGTATTGGATAAACCATCCATATATAGGATCCAAAAGTCTTTAGCAAGGTCTGCTCTTTCTTCAGGGGAGTTCGACTACAGACATGGTATACTAATTTTAGTTTGCTCAAGCTCGGCTTCATATAGAATAGTACATTCTACTATAAAATTTATCAATATTTGAGCTTTGATTGATGGTCGAGATTGAAAGTTAATATCAAACTCTGTAAGTTCAATTATCCATTTTGCTATTCTTTCAGAGGTATTTGTTCGATGAAGAACTGCTTTGATTGATTGATTAGTGAGAAGCATTATAGTATACCTCTGAAAATAAGATCGGAGCCTTCTGTCTGCAATTAATAAAGTATAAGTTAATTTTTCTAACTTAGTATACCTGATCTCAGCATCCCTCAGGACTCGGCTTGTATAGTAGATCGGTCGTTGCACTTTCGCTTCTTCCTTGATTAAGATCGTTGCAAGGGCCACTGGGGAGACTGTTAGATACAAAAATAATTTTTCTCCAGATTCGGACTTGGCCAATAAGGGTGGTGAGACTTGAAAGAAAGGCATGCATCATTTGGTCGACTTTGAAATAAAGCAATTTAGAGCTACTACCTTTTCTATTAAATGCTGAATTTCTTTTATTGACTTTGGAGCAATCATCTCTTGAATGATTTGAATCTTCTCCGAATTTACTTCGATTCCACGCTTAAACACCATAAATCTCAAGAACTTTCTCGAGGTCACTCCAAAGGCACACTTGATCAGATTCAACTTTATCTTATACTTTTGGAGGGTACTGAAGATTTTTTTAAGGTCAGCAATATGATTTATTGAAGATCAGCTCTTGACAAGCATGTCATGTACATAAACCTTCATGTTGTGATCGATCTGCTTCTTAAAAATTTTGTTCATCAGGTGCTGGTAGGTTACGCCTGCATTTTTGAGCCCAATGGGTATAATCCTGTAACAATACAGATCACGATCAGTAATAAAAGCAGTTTTCTTCTCATCTTCTAGTGCCATTTGAATTTGGTTGTAGCCACAGAAGGCATCCATGAAAGTGAGAAGCTCATGGTCCGAAGTTGCATCCATCAGTTGATCAATTCTGGATAGGGGATCGCTATCTTTTGAGTAGATTTTGTTCAACTTCTTGAAGTCTATGCACATTCTTCATTTGTCGTTCGTCTTTTTGACGAAAACTACATTGAAAATCCAATTTAGATAAGAGACTTTTCGGATGAATTCAGTCTTGAGAAGCTTATCAACTTCTTCTATAATTGCCTTCTATCTCTTTGGGGCATAGCTGTGCATTTTTTTCTTTACTAGCTGATGCTTGGGATCAACAACTAAACGATGTTCCATGACTTCAACATCAATTTTGGATATATCTGCCAAGATTCAAGCAAAAATATTTACATTTCTCCATAAGAAGGTGATGAGCTACTTTCAGACCTCTTCTCCCAGGCTAGAGCCAATCTGCATAGTGTGTTCTTCGTTCCCATCATCTAAAGAAATTGAGACAAGATCTTCCATAAGTTTTTCCTGCTCTTCAGTAAGGTCATCACGGACATCCAACCCATCAATTGGACAGGGATCTGACTATCCACTCTCTTGCAAAGCAATTGAGTAGCAATGCCTCGCCAAAGCTTGATCTCTTCTGACCTCTCTGATTTCATAACTTATTGAGAACTTCATTTTCAGATAATAACTTGATACTACTGTCCGGAGTGCATTTAGACTAGGTCGATCGAGAATTGCATTATAAGCAGATGGAACCTTTACCATCAAAAAATCCACCTATATCCTAGATTGTGTTAGGTACCGTCCTGTAGCTATAATTAATGTTATTATTCCTTCAATTGGCACAGCATCGCCAGTGAAACTTACCAATGGAGAGTTCATTGGTCGTAATCAGTTACTAGACATAGATATTTTGAAAAAAGCATCATAAAATAAGATATTGGCAGAGCTTTCATGATCGATAAGAATGCAGGGTACATCATAGTCTGCAATATTTAAAGAAACTATAACCGCGTTATTGTCCAAAAATTAAACCTCTTGTGCATCTTCTTCAGTGAAAGCGATGGTTTCTTTAGTCCTCTATCTTTTAGTCGATTCTACCGATCCGCTGGCCTCTTTTCGTCGAAGTCTCCCAGAGATAGTATTGATGATGCCCAGTGGTGGTCGATCTCCTTGCTGCTCCTTCCTCCTTTGTGGCTCTAGCTATGGTAGTGCTCTCGATCGATCTTTCCTTACCTCAAGCCAACATCGCAGAAATCGATCAAGTCGGTCTCGCCTGATGAGCTCCTCAATCTCGTCTTAGAGTTAAATGCATTCTTCTATATCATGACCATGATCACAATGATAGAGGTAGTATTTGTTAGGATTATGCTTGCCAGGATGAGTGCACAATCTTTTCGATCTTGATAGTTGCTTCTTAATTTTTATTAGCACTTGAATCTTCGAAGCATTGAGGGGGCCGTAGTTGTGGAACCTTCTGGGGGAAGAGTTTCGTCATGTCCTTCAGTTAGGGCTTCTTTATCGACAAGCTTGAGAAGGAGTCCAAACTCGTCTGCACTTAGGAGAAGTTCTAGAGTGCGGCCGAGCTTTACTCGATTTTTCTTCAACTATGGATTTGCTAGATTTGCCTACCTGTCGTTCTCCCGCAACCTCATCATCCTTCATTTTGAATGCTTTTTCAGCTCGAACATAATCTTCAGCCCATGCTAGCATATCAGCAAAGTTCCTGAGGTACTTTTTTTTTCAAGAAGGATAGAAGATCATTCTTCTAAAGACTATCCTTTAGTGTGGCCGTAGCAACGAATTGATTCAAGTTTTGGACCTTCAAAGCAGCAGTATTGAAGTGACTGACGTAAGCTCGGATGGACTCTTCTTTTTTTTGCTTGATGTTGATGAGATAGTCCGAGCCTCGCCTTGGACGTTGGCTGCTCATGAAATAAGCCATAAATTGATAACTCATTTGATCGAAGAAAAAGATCGTACGCGGCTTAAGCGTTGAGTATCAATTTCTTACTACTTCCTTTAGAGTAGATGGGAAAGTCCGACACAGGATGGCATCTGGTGCGCCATGGAGTTGCATCATGGTCCGAAAGATCTTCAGATGGTCGATCGGATCAATAATCCCATCATAGCTCTTGAATTGAGGGAGCTTGAAGTTTGGTAGGACTGACTCTTGCATGATTCACTGAGAGAAAAGAGGGTCGATGCAGATATTATCACCATGGGCGAGGGAGCGTGATGGAGTTTCTCGATCCATCGATTCACTTTCTATAATCTTTGATCCAGAAGATCCTCTCGATCATGAATCTCGAGAGTCTTCTAGCAGAATGGAGGCAGAGATCCTCTAGAGGTGGAGTCATGATTAAAATAAGGGCTCTTCGCCCTCTGCTTTCTCTTTTTAGAGGTCACCGGACGACTAGCCCAGGTGGATCATTCAAGCATCGAATTTTGGTACTCCGATAAGGTTCTCTCCGATTGAATCGATGCCAAATATTGCTCCATGGCCTGCACTACTTCTGTAAGACCTCTGACCTGCTGGATCAGTAGGTTGAACTACTCCACGTCCACCACTACTGCTTTGGAGGAGTCTGGGATGCCGAAGGTGGAGTCGAAGTGGGCAGATTTGAAAGAGATCTAGCTGCGAAGGCAGTAGATCACCTGGTTGATGCCTTCTTGGTTGGCATCTTGCAGAGCTGGTTCGAGAAGAAGAAGAGGGTGAAGCAAAGAAAGAATTACGTTGAGTACTCCTTTAAGAACAAGAGATCTAGAAATTTTTTTTCTAGTGCCAATTCTATTGGTGCAAAATCTGGTTGACGTCGAAACGTGATGGAAGCTGGAGAAGACATGGTCACTGTCAGTGAGCTGCAAGACAAGTCTTGACCGAAGATGGGGGGTGGCTCTGACAGGATCCTCCGACGATCAAGTCAGCTCTTCTGGCCAACGAAAATAGAGCACTCAAAAAAATTGAAGTAGAGTTTAAAGTCTAGAGAGAAAACATATCTAGAGAGTCCCTTAAATAGATAGAGCTCATAATAGATTGATGATGACAGTCGTAACTACTTGGTAGTGGGCTGTTTGTGGCCACGTGGAGTTTGTTACGAAGGATAGTATCCATTATCGTGACATGCCAATCTGTTGGAATTTAATAGTTGAAGTTTGGATGGAATAGCTATTGGCGAAGAAAAGCTTCATATCACAACAGTTCGGGAGAAGTTCAGATTTTTTTTGAGGTCGTCTGCAACTAAATAACCATCATTGATTGAAGGTTGATATGGACGGTGGATTCACTGATTTAGAATTACGACCAGGCTCTTCAGGAAGGAGTTCGGGCTTAATTTGATGATGGAGTTCTTTTGTTTATCCTGGCTTGCACACTCAAATTCAATAGGATCGAGATCTACCACTCTTAGTAAGGCATAGAGATTCGTCTAGGGGGAAGCTCTACCGATCTGTGATTCTTGTCGTGAGATCCAATCTGCAATAGTGAGACTTAGCCTGTCTGGTTAGATAGAAGTTCAGCTAGCTTTAAGATCGACTAGGCTAAGTTACGTAGGGATTGAATGCTTAGCCAATTGCTTAGGCGATCATTTTTCCTATTCAAGTTCGATCGAGAATGGTTCAATTGGAATCAGCTGCTTGTATCGGAGGAATTCGGTTGTTTTCACAACTTATCACTGAATAGAGTCGGATCAATTGGGTTCTGATATTCAAGTCTTACCGTCAAGTGAAATACAATCACTTTCACTATTTAAACTCGTCTGGATGGAATCTGTAATGCTTCGCAGGCTCTACAGTTTATCCACATAGTCTAAAAGATCAGCTGGCTAATTGAAGGTCGGCCATTTTGGGATTAATCTTGGGACTAGATATTAGACCAAACTTCGACGAGAATAGATTCAACCCTAATAGAAAATATTTTAATTCACTGTGTCACGAATCAAGATCTTTGATTCTAACAAGACTTGCACCTCGACTAATTTCTTTGATCCGCTAAAACAAGAAGGAAGAGATACGTTGGTGTAAAGCAAAACTAGTTGTATAATATGAAAGCAAAATAAGAAAGATGGCCTCTAACATCGTAGTGTGTGACAGACGTGGTTGGTTTGTTTGGACTCTTGCGTTGCCAGTACCATTTCCGAAGGGTTAGCATTGCAATTTCCGAGGACGCTGACGAGCCCCTGAAATTCTCAGAAGCTTCTCAACTGCATGGGGAGAATCAAATCAGTCGTGCGTTCTGTCTCCTCTCCATTGATGGTGAGAACATGAGATCGTAGGGGCACAGAAACAAGGGTGGAAGCCCTAAACCCAGTTCAGTTCAGTCAACTAGATCACACGCAGGTCCAAGGAGTCCACCAGCCCGCCTCTATTCTTCGTTAAGAAAAAAAAAAAAAAAACTAGAATTTTATTTTATATGGCCTAATAATTTTTGGTTTTTTCTTTTTTTTTTTCTTTTTTGCGAGAGAAAATCGTTTGCATGCAACCGGGAACAAGTGGTTTCGTAATAAAATAAGAAAGAAAACTCAGATGCATGGTGAGGTACATAAACTCTAAAATTTTGATTATGAGCCATGAAATATCGGAAGAACTCATTGTAGGGAAAAAAGAAACATTAGAAGAAAGCTAAGATATCGGAGACAATCAAAGGCATAATTCAACAAGTTCTAAGTATGTATGAGTTTCTAACCATCAAGTAATTGTCTGAAATCTAAGCAAAAAATTATGATATTTGTTATGGAATGGGGTTGATGCAGCCTCGACCTGTTTAGGATCGACTGCCGACCTACTCCAATGGATCGTCTGAGCGAAACGATACGATACTTCGTCCATGGTTAGTTGTAGATCGGTCTAAGTCGATCTATAATTCTGTCCGACTTACTGAAGATCGCTTCCTAGCAAAACGATGTAGACCTTCATACCTTATCCCCGTCCGGTTCAGATCAGTCGCTGAGCTACATGAACAAGATGACCTATCATAACTCATCAATGGCCAATCTACAATCATTCTTACTGAAACTGCATTCTCATCGAATTGGAAAACTTGAATAAAAGAAGAATCTTTCGCAATCCTGTCTTTCAAAAAGAAAAAAAATCTTTCGAATCAATCCGGGACGACAAACTCAGAAAGCCGTTAGAGTTCAAAATAGATATGACTCCAATTCCTCCTCTATAAATAAAGGGACTCTGGGATCCTCTAGATATGTCACTCAATTCGACGTTTTTTCTCCTCATTGTTCTCCAATCTTCTAACTCGAGCATCAGAGGGTCTTCATCGGAGAACACTCCGGTGAAAACTTTATTGCAGATGAACGGACAGCGGGTGGCCAAGCTCCTCCATTCTCGTCGGCCGACCTCAAGCCAGGAGATTTAGGAGCAATAGTACTCATCCAACTAACAAACATATATTTCCTTGTTCCTTAATTTCAGATCGTTCATGCATGACTATATAAATAAAATCAAAATCTTTATCTGAAGTATGGAATATTTTCATTGGTGATGGAGCTGTAGTCCGTGGAGCTCGACGCAGCAGTGTACATAGAAGAGGAAGATGAAGCAGGGGCTGTAGGAGTTGTGATGGGTGGCGGTGCAGCGACCGAGATGTCCCCAGGGGAGGCTAGAAGAGCAGCAGCATGAGATGTAGCGAGGATGGTACCACAGCTCGTAGTGGACCTGTACTTGTACTTCAATATCTCAGCTCTGACCGCTGCGAGCTCCCTCTCCAAGGCCTGAACCTGATGCTGTAACGCCGAGATCGCCCCCATGCACCCATAGACGGGGTCCCTCAGCCTCACATTCGCTTCATAAACAAGACTGTTGGCCGCGTCGGGCCTCTTACTCTCAGGAACCTCCTAATTAATTAATTATAAGAATCATCTAAGTAAATACCAAGGAATTTAATCGAATGATGGATGTGATGAGGAAAGAGTAGGTGGTTGCTACCATTAGCATCTTGGACACGTTGCTTGCACCAAAGACTTTGTGAACTGAAGCAAACTTTTGGGGTTCGTGAGGGGAGAAATAAGGAGAGAAAGGGCATTCCTGGGTACATCGCCGTCTCAGGAGCTTGCAAGCGGCGCATGGAGTGATGGTGTTTAAGGTTCCCACAGGAGCTGGCAGGTGACCGCCTGCCTTGCGATCGGGAACATCGGCTTCCCTCTTGATCTTCTTGCCTGCTTCATCAAGCCTCTCCCTGTGATGCAACCAAGAAAGGGAAAAACAATTAAATGTTAGAGGATGTCGAGGGAAAAGGGAACATAGGGTTAGGGTTTGGTGTTATTCTATGACCACCCATAAACAAAATTCCATCCTAGCTAGATCGATGTAAGTAATCTAGTGATGGGGTCGATGTAAGCAACAAGATTGAAGAAGGTGGTCAAGTCTGAATGGTTTCCAGGATCAAAAAAGGAAAGAAAAAGAGTGTAGAGGATCTTAGACTTGAGGTTTTGATTCTTGGCATGTCTGGAGGGAAGATTCTTTCTTCTCTTACTTACCTTTCTGTGGACATTCGAGCATGCTCTTTGAGAATGGGTGGGAAGATGGAGAGAGAGAGAGAGAGAGAGAGAGAGAGAGAGAGAATATGAAGAAAGAAAAGAGTGCTTGGAAGGCAAGGTACTTGGGGGAAGGTGGGCCTAGGCTAGTATCACAGATGACCACAAAAGAAAAGAAGAAGCTTAATTAGAAGAAAAGGGAAAAATAATGAAGGAAAGATAAAGAGGAAAATAAACTAAACATGGTGGGAAATGGAAAGATGTAGAGAAAAATAAGCGAAATATGGTTCAGTAATGGATCCCCTATTGTTGATAAAGATAGGAGAGGAGGAGGAGAGAGTATTCGATGGTTAGGGAGAGGGGGGGGGGGTTGTTGGGGTAGCCTTTTGTCGCACAGAATGCCAGCCTTGGCACCGCTTGCTCAGATGGAATCCCTCCAGATGTTGACTTTGTAAGAGACAAATCAACGAGGGTTTGGCTTGTCAAGAATCTTCAATAGGGAGTCTTAAAATATCTTTTGCTTCCTGCTGCAGGGGTCTTTTCATCCAGCTAACTTAAAACCCACCCAACCTTGCTATTCACCAGACCATGTATGGATAGAGAAAATTTCTTTTTTGATGATCATTCATAAACTCACTGAGGAAAAATTAAACAAAGTTTATCAACGCAAAAATAACCCAAAGATCAGACATTTCTGCCTAACGGTATTAGCTAATGTGAAGTGGTGGTGGTTTGATGTCTATATCAAAGAAAAGAACATCTGTATCTCAATGATGCGAAACAAAATTCAAATGTTCAAATGATATGCAAGCAATTGAGATTGTTGAGCAGTTGTCTCATCGTAGTCGATCGGATGGCTGTCCTATTTGGGGACCCCGATCATTGTGGCTTATACATCTAGACATGTCCAAACAAAGATGACTATTAGGACATCAAATCATCATTCAAACTGAGATGCTTTATGTGACGTGCAAACCATGTCAAAGAATATTAAATACATCAGAGTGAATGCCATTAAAAATGTTGCTTAGCATGCTATATATGAAAAAAAAGAAACCATATATTACACAACAAAATCATCTTTCTTTTTCAATGCTGCTTAATTTACAAAATAGATGTCCATCAGAGTGAATTTTGAGGGAGTCTGTATTGCTTTTCTTCTTCATTTTATCCCCTTAATGAAGTTGCATAAGAAAATGTCAATTTAAACATGACTACAGGTAAATGAGTAGCTGAATGCTCGTAAAACTTGATGCTTTCTTATTTTGTTCTTGGAGAAATAAATCAAATCAACTGCTTGAGTAACAAATGGAATGACAAAGTTTAGTTTTGATCTATTTATGAAATGTTAATATTATCTGACACCGTAGTCACTATCTTGTACTAAAAGTAATGGATTATAAAGACACGCATTTACATAGGCATCAATGAGGATGGTTGCACTTCTTGGATTGTTGGGTTGGCTACTTTTAAGTGTGCTGTCATTGATAGCAATCTAACTAACATTTAGAACCTAAGCTCTGAAGTGTTGTTGTCAAAAATTAAGATATCTTACTAGCCATGCCATTGTACATGCTCCGTATATATATATCTACCAGCACTTCTTCCTCTTAAAGTTGAACGCGAAATGCTTATCTCGTTCTATCAAATCTCCAATGCATGCACATATTTTAGCTTTTCTTTAGTCCAGCGGGAATTTATTCTTTGCTTTTCCCCAGGAATTTAGTCTCTAATTAGCAACATTGATCACAAATTATAATTACCATACGTAAATTATATAAAAGTCTAAGAAGATCTAAAATCCAGTTTCTTAATCCTACAATCTCGTACCATGACGTTATACATGTGAACGCTCCAAGCCTGTCTTAGTGCGCGTTTCCATTAGAGTGGTGCTAAGGTGCTGAAACAGCGGTGTCAAGACCCTCATCGGCTGGAGAAGAATAGGTACATCAGCTACGACAATGGTCCTATACAAGACCAAATAAAACCTCCCTCAACAGTAGCTAGGCACGTTTATAGGTTTGAAGGCTAACAAGAAATAGATCACTTACATGTTAGATTTTTATTTTGGTTAGTTTTGAATTGTTTTTTAGTTAGATGGTGTGTTCCTAAAAGGCACCAGCACATCTGAACTAGGATTCCAAGCACACCCATTTGATAATTTATTCAACAAATTCTTAGATAAGATAAATCGTACCATGTATTATAAACTATTTTGCAAGGCAGGCCATCCCGGTGCCTACTTCCAAATGTATAATCCTCATAAGAATCACAGATGGACTTGAGAAATGGTTCTTCTCCAAGCTGAGCTGGGCTTGCCGAGGTCTATATATATATTGTATATTTCTCTCTCTCTCCTCTTTTTTTTTTTTTTTTTTTCTCTTTAAGGGAAATCTATAAGGCCGGCTTAAGGACAAGGCCACTGAAGCCCTTACTTTAGGCTCCTCTATTTTAGGCCCCTAGACCCTCCACTGGCCACGGTATGATGCATCCACTTGCAAAAAAATGAACGACGCCCCATCGGCGCCGCCAAAGCTAAATTGTGGCATGGCCACGAGGAGAGGACTGTGACGGCCAACGGGCTCTCCGACGCCATGAGGAGAGGAATATGGAGGCCCTGTCGGTGCCATGGAAGCTAAATTGTGGCACGGGCCACCGCCTTTCCCATTCCCGATGCCATGCCCATCGTCCGTTGGCCGTCATAGGTGAGCCGTCCCATCGATGGAAAGGATGGGCCTCCACCGACCACCACAAGACACATCCACCCGCGAGAAGATGAACAGCACCCCACCGATGCCACGAAAGCTAAATCGTGGCACGGCTGCGAGTCGTGAGGAGAGGCCCCGGCCCTCGAACGGGCGAGGGCTGGGCGACACGGCCGTGAGGAGAGGCACGGACCACCACCTTTCGTGTTCCCGATGCCAAGCCCATCGGCCGTCACAGGCGGTCCGCCCCGTCGATGGAAAGGATGGGGACTCACCCTGGTGGCAGCAGAGGCCTTAAGAGACATCTCTAACTTTTCGATGAGGTTTCAGGCAGGTTTGCATCTCCGCACGGCTGCCGGGGGAGCTAAGAAGGCACTGGCTTTTCCATTCCGGGTGTTCCCAAGTCGACAGAGGCACTTGTAGGTTGCCACGTGGCAAGATTGTCCAGTGATTAAAAAAATAAAATGACTGTGGAATAGTGAGAGCCGAAGGCTAGTTAATGCTTCCATTTTAATTTTTACGGATACCCACAGGCTATATCCTTTTCCCGATTCCCAACGATATAATGGCTATATACTATTCTATAAAACTTAGTTTTTTTTTAATTCTTTTCTTCTAATTCTGTTTACTCTTCTTCTTGATAACAGGCTTTAACTCATTTTCTGCATTCTTGCTGTCCTACACAAGACAATTAATTGATCATTCATCCTATTTACAATTAGTATTCGACAATCGAATACTATTATTCTAATCTTTATAATTTTTTATTTAATTTAAAATTTATATTATATTATTATATTATTTTTATTTTATTTAATAGTTAATTCATTGAATTAAAAATTTTGATTGTTGATCTTGTTTTAGCCATTTAAAAAATATAAGATAATTATAATAGCTTTAGGCTATATTATCAAATGAAAAAAAAATATTAGAAGAACTTGGTTATAAAAATTTAATTAAAAATTTTACATCCCAAAAAGCAAAAAAAAATAAAATTTTAATTAAAAAATTTATATAAATTTTAATTTTTTAAAAAAATATTTTAATATTTAGCTTGGAATCTATATTTTGTATTTCCATTCCATCTTCTTCCTAGGGTGATGAGAAATGTAAAGAAAGATGGCAAAGCAAGATGAGCCTAAGTTGGCCAGGGGATGGTTTGTTTTGTTTTAAAAAAATATATATTTATACGTATCTTGTAAGAAAATGGCAGGACTATTCTTGTTTGACCCGTATTTTATGCCTACAAAATCGCTCCGTTGCTTTCAGACCCAATTTAAGCTCTTAAACCCCACCTCGTTTCCCCAACCCATATGCCACTCTTGTGACGAGCTCCAAGTAGGACCCTAGAGGTGACCCCATTAGACAAACCCTAAGCCCACTACCTGCAGATTCAAAGCCCTAGCCCTCAACCTACGAAGCCCATGGGCCGTTTTCTAACTTCAAACATGTAACATTCATCTAGGAGAAATGGTCAAGAACAATGAATATTGTGGACTCGACCTACTCTCCTGAAAAGACTCCAACAAGAAAAATGTGTATGTATAATGATAAGATGAGGGATTGAGACTTAATTTAATTTTCATATGTACTTGGTCTTTGGTTAATTGGTAGCCAAAACTTGTCTCTTGATTGGTTTTTTAAATGGTCCCTCACTATTTTCTTTTAGAAGAGCTCTTCCACTTACATGATCACCATGATAAGCCCTAGCAGCCAGTGTTTATTGTTCATCTCCATGGCTCTCATGACATCAATTTTTCTATAAAAGAATATGTCATGACATTTACAGTCATCTTGTGTTCGCAAAATGATATTATACCTACCCTTCATGTCCCTTCCTTTTCTTTCATTCTCTTTTCAAATAAAATTAAAACCATGCATCAAATACTTACTTCTTTTAAGCCAGTCATCTATTTCTGCATACTAAATGTTACTCAAATTTGAATAGAGATTCCACAATATTCTATATATGTTATTCATGATCATAATTAGCTTAATGAAAGCATCACATATTTTCACATTTTGGACACTAATTTGCAATAAATTCATATCTCTGCCATTTCATGAAAAGACCAGATATTTGGAGATTATGATATCGGAAACCAATAGGATGTCTATAATTCATAATTTTATTTGATTTATGCAATGGTGAGTAATGCATGTGATGTTATATCACTAATTTGGGTGGAAGAGTATCTGATGGATGGTTACAATTACATCATTTGAAAAACACAGCATTAATAGTTTGAGGAAGAAGCAAATGATGAATGTTCACTGTTTCATTAACAATTGAAATGTGTAAGTTTCTTGTCCATCTCATCTTTTTTCCTGCAGGGCTCTCCCCTTGGTGTCAAATTTCTATCACATCTTATCCATATTAGTTATATAATTTTTGAATTGAATTCAAACATTCTTTGATTCCATAGCTATGCATCTCATTCATTTTTTTTCAATATGATATGAAAATTAGAAAAACTGAACTTTTTTAGTATTATTTCCGCTTTGATTTTTGCTAAACAATCAATTACAATCTATAAAGTAAATTTGTTGAAGGGATAACTCTATGGTATGGGTCCTTGTATTTACTGAAGTACTCAATAAGAAGATTAAAGGATCATGAAAGAAAATAAAATGGTTGACTTCAATTACTATTTAAATAATTCAACTTTATATATTAAGATTACATATTTTTTTAGACAACATTAATTGTACCAAACAATATTTATATAATATGACGTTTATTTATACCAATAAATAATATTTTATATATATATATATATATTGCAATATTTTAAAAATAATTTAGATATTCTTTTTAAAGATGAAGTAAAATTTGACTTTTGTGATGGGTAAGCTATAATATATACCTACAACAAGGGGTTACGTGGAACAATAATGATTCCAGCGCCGTTCGAAGACGCCGGTATTATGGAACTTAACGTAAAACATTTTAGTAATATCTACTTATATCGTGGTTTATATGTATTACTCACGAGTGTTAATCGCGAGCAACTTCGGCGGTCGCATCGCAGGAACTAGTTCAAAACCACCGACGGGATTTATTTCATCATAAGTCCCTGACGAGGCTAACAATTACATCCAAGTTCCTTTGTCTCCCATATTTTTTCAGAAAATATAACTCAGAAGCCCCAGCTCTATTTATTCAACTCCGTCCGTCGCCGACTCCGATCTGTTGGACCCTAACGGCCGTTCCCCATCTAATAGCGTGCAAGAAGGAAATCGGCGGCCTCCTTCGTGGATCCTAGTGCTTTGGAAATAACGATCGGTGGTTGAACCGATGGTGGCGGTGGTGGCGCCACCACCGGCGGCCGGGCGGTTCTGCTGCCACGAACCTGGTACGCCATGGGCTACCGTAACTTTTAATTGGCGCCAGACCGGCAGCAGAGGCCCATGGGGGTAAGTTTAGCTCTCATTTTCCTTTTATATTGACATAAAATGAAGAAAAAAATATTTCATAATTTTGCTTTATAAAAATTTCATCCTATATACTTTTAATTGAAGGGCTAATTGTAGTTCTCATTTTCTTCTGTTAATGCAGAAATTGATCATCGCTGGAATCAGCTGGAGCGGAGGTGGACGAGGTATCTAGAGAGCTTAGAGCTTAGATATTAGAGGTTCAAGTTAGCGTATCTGGAGGATCCTTTTTATAGCGGAGCTTGATGGTGACAGCTGTAGCCACGTGCTGACGGGCCGCTCGAGGTTTGGTGAAATCAGTCTCACGAAAAGGTGCCGTCTGCAGCGGATTGATGGTGACAGCCATCGCCATCTGGTAGCGGATCGCTGTTGTTTGCGGCAGACTGATGGTGATGGCTGCAGCTGTCTTGGTACTGAGCCACTCGGGGCCGAATGAAGGGTTGAAGGGCTTTGACGTGTACCCATTTTAGAAGAGTTCGAACTCTTGAAGAGGGAGCTCGGAAGGAGTTTGGCTCCTATAGGCGTCTAGCTGGAGGTGAGCAGCTAAGGCCCGGACGCTGGGGAGTTCGGTAGGAGCTCGGTCGGTCGAAGAGATGTCTGGAAGGAGTCCGACTGGAAGAGTCCGGCACCTGAAGAAGTCCAATCGAAGGATGTCTGGGACGAGTCCAGCTCCCCGAAGAAGTCCGACCGAAGAGGAAGCTTGGAGGGAGTTCGGCTCTCGTAGGCTTCTGGCTGGAGGAGTGCGACTAAGGCTCGACCGCTGGGAGTTTGGAAGGAGCTCGACCGTTGAGAAGTCCGACCGGGGGACGACCGTCGAGGAGTTCGCTGAGAAGTTCGATCGAGGGACGACTGCTGAGGAGTTCGGCTGTTGGAAGTCCGAAGGAGGTCGACCGACTGAAGGGATGGCCGCTGAGGAGTTCGACAGATGGACGACCGCTGAGGAGTTCGGCTACTGGGAGTCCGAAGGAGCTCGGCCATTGAGAAGTTCGGTTAAGATCCGATTGCCGAGCAGTTCAGTCGGCTGTAAGAGTTCGGCTAAGACCTGTCCGCTGAAGCTCTTCCATGGCTACTGGTTGGATTAGGCTGAGCATCGAACTAGACTTCGGCAGGAGCGGGGTTTATCCCCAACAATAGTCCCCCCACTCCCAAATTCGAAACTCGAAGGAAGGGAGTGCAGAAAAGGCGACTGCCAAAGTCTTCTTCTGGGCTCCGTGCTGGTTCAGATCGAAGCTCGGAGAAGATCTCATCTCCAGCTAAAGTTGATGTTGAAGTTGAAGCCCGGGGGAGATCCCATCTCCAACCGAGGTTAAGGTAGGCCTCATCTTCTGCGATCGAGGTCGGAGGTTGAGCTCATCGGGGGCGACATTGTCTCCTACAGTCGAGACTAACTCGGAGGAGATCTCCTCTCCTACAGCCGAGGTCAATGAGGGCGCTCGGGAGAGATTCGATCTCTGGTCGAGGTTGACTCGGTCAATCGGGAGATATCTCATCTCTGGCCGAGGTTGGCTTGGTCGATCGGGAGAGATCTTATCTCTAGCCGAGGTTGGCTCGGTCTCCTGTGACCGAGGTTGATGCGGGCGCTCGGGGAAGATCTTATCTCTTGCAGATGAGTTTGCCTCGAGGAAGATCTTATCTCCTGCAGCCGAGTTTGCCTCGGGGGAGATCTTATCTCCCACAGTCGAGCTTGACCACGGTCTCCCAGGAGAGATCTTATCTCTAATCGAGGTTGACTCGATTGCTCGAAAGAGATCTTATCTCTAGCCGAGGTTATCCACGGTTGCTCGGGAGAGATCTTATCTCTAGCCGAGGTTGACTCGGTTCGCTCAAAAGAGATCTTATCTCTAGCCGAGGTTGACTCGATCGCTCAGGAGAGATCTTATCTCTAATCGAGGTTGTCCACAGTTGCTCGAGAGAGATCTTATCTCTGGTTGAGGTTGTCAAGCGGTTGCTTGAGATAGATCTTATCTCCTGACCGAGGTTGTTGCTCGGAAGAGATCTTATCTCTGACCGAGGTTGGCTCGATTGTTCGAAAGAGATCTTATCTCTAACCGAGGTTGTCCACGGTTGCTCGGAAGAGATCTTATCTTTAGTCGAGGTTGACTCAGTCGCTCGGAAGAGATCTTATCTCTAGTCGAGGTTGTCCACGGTTGTCGCTCGGGAGAGATCTTATCCCTGGCCGAGGTTACTTCTCGGAGAGATCTTATCTTCTAGCCCAGATTGTCACTCAGAAGATATCTTATCTCTGGTCGAGGTTGCTTTCTTGGAAGAGATCTTATCTCTAGTCGAGATTGTCGCTTGGGAGAGATCTTATCTTTGACCGAGGTTGTCAACGGTCGCTCGGAAGAGATCTTATCTCTGGCCGAGGTTGTCGCTCGGAGAGATCTTATCTCTTGCCAAGGTTACTTCTCGGGAGAGATCTTATCTCTAGCCCAGGTTGTCGCTCGGGAGAGATCTTATCTCTGGCCGAGGTTGCTTCTCGGGAGAGATCTTATCTCTAGCCGAGGTTGTCGCTTGGGAGAGATCTTATCTCTGACCAAGGTTGTCGCTCGGAAGAGATCTTATCTCTAGCCGAGGTTGCTTCTTGGGAGAGATCTTATCTCTAGCCAAGGTTGTCGCTTGGGAGAGATCTTATCTCTAGCCGAGGTTGTCCACGGTCGCTTGGGAGAGATTTTATCTCTGATCGAGGTTGACACGGTCGCTCGGGAGAGATCTTATCTCTAGCCGAGGTTGACTCGATCGCTTGGAAGAGATCTTATCTCTGGCCGAGATTGACTCGGTCGTTCGAAAGAGATCTTATCTCTGACCGAGGTTGAAGGTCTTTGACCTGCTCGTGTTAGGACGAGGTTCTCCTCCTGTTCCTAACACGGTAACTATTGACTGCTTCTTCCCTATCATCACATAATTTTTGCATCCAGAAATATTATTGAAAGAGAAAAATTTTATTTAAAAGAAGTTACTGGCAATGCATTCTCGAATTCTTTGGGTTTCAGAGTCGTGGTAGCGTTGTTCCTCCGCATTTCTTCAGGCGGACGACCTTTTCTATCTCATGCTGGCCTCCTCAATTTGGAGCATGCTTCTCTTGGCTCTGACGCTGGGAGGTGACGAATCGCCGATGTACCAAGCTCCTCCCCAGGGTAGCATTGATGACGCCGTGAAGCGGCCGACCTTATCATATCTGATTACGGCAGCGTCCTTGGCCGATCTTCTCCTGTTTCAAAAAATTTACCCAGCCGCTCCTTTTTGACGAGCTCCCCAATTTCATCTCAGAGCTGGATGCATTCCTCCATGTCGTAGCCGTGGTCGCAATGTTAGAGGCAGTACTTGCTTTGATCGCGCTTGTAAGAGTTCAGCAGATCTTGTCTACTCTCCCTATAATAAGGATCTATAATCAGCTCATAAATAATATGCAATTGCAATAGAGCTTAAATAAGATTGTCGTCCAAGGGCTTGTCTCTATGCTAATTAATTTTTAATAAAAAAGATAAAAATAAAAAAAAAATTCCTCCTTATGTAATGGAAAAAGATGAATGGAATTCTTCTGAATCTTAAATACAATCATTAGGATGTTAGCTCAAGGCTTTCTGTATGCAGAACTACTGTTTTTGATGGTTAACTAGGAATCTACTTTGCTGAGAATAACACTGAGGTGCAGGTCAATTGCTGAATCCATAATTGTCCGTCGAAGGAACAAGGCGAAAAAACCATTCAGAATGTCCGTCCATGATGACAAAGATGTTAACATACGGCAAAGTGAGCCACGTAGATTCTTCACAATTCTGTGGTTGTAGTGCTCGGCAAGATGCATACAGATATGCTGTCTGTGGTTGTTGAGACCGATGAATTATTGGCATGCAACTACCAACCATTACATGAATCCTAGTTTTTGTGCAACGAAATGAGATGGCGATGAATCGTATATACCGATTAGAATCGAACTTTTGAAGGCAAGTAGATATGTGTGTATGTCTGTAGTTTATTTTAATGTATGGTGGTAATATGAAGCCTCCTTACCCTCAACCAAGTGAAGCTGAGTTTGATATCTAATATATAGATGGGTGTCATTTCTCCAACTAACCAAAAAAGCTTTTATCTTTCCCTCCATCTCTCCCAACTCAAGTCCCTCCCCCCACTCTTGCTAACCTCTTTTCAGAATTTTTTTTTTTTTTTTTTTTTATTCACTCGTTTCCTATAACTGGAGATACCTTGAATTGCAATCCATTGCAATGCAAGAACATCAAAGCCTTGCTTAAAAACCACTTGATTGATTCACCTTCTTGTGCTAGCTTCTTCCACTTCTCTCTCCATGTGGGTCTTATCTCTAGTCGAGGTTGACTCGATTGCTCGAAAGAGATCTTATCTCTAGCCGAGGTTATCCACGGTTGCTCGGAAGAATCTTATCTCTAGCCGAGGTTGACTCGATCGCTCGAAAGAGATCTTATCTCTAGCCGAGGTTGACTCGATCGCTCAGGAGAGATCTTATCTCTAACCGAGGTTGTCCACGGTTGCTCGAGAGAGATCTTATCTCTGACTGAGGTTGTCATCGCTGAGAGAGATCTTATCTTTGACCGAGGTTGTTGCTCGGAAGAGATCTTATCTCTGACCGAGGTTGGCTCGGTTGCTCGGAAGCTTATCTCTAATCGAGGTTGTCCACGGTTGCTCGGGAGAGATCTTATCTCTAATCGAGGTTGACTCAGTCTCTCGGAAGAGATCTTATCTCTAGTCGAGGTTGTCCACGGTTGTCGCTCGGAGAGATCTTATCCCTGGCCCGGAGTTACTTCTCGGGAGAGATCTTATCTCTAGCCTAGGTTATCGCTCGGGAGAGATCTTATCTCTGGTCGAGGTTGCTTTCTTGGGAGAGATCTTATCTCTGACCGAGGTTGTCACGGGAAGAGAGATCTTATCTCTGATCAGGTTGTCGCTCGGGAGAGATCTTATCTCTGGCCAAGGTTACTTCTCGGAGAGATCTTATCTCTAGCCCAGGTTGCGCTCGGGAGAAATCTTATCTTTGGCCGAGGTTGCTTCTCGGGAGAGATCTTATCTCTAGCCGAGGTTGTCCGCTCGGAGAGAGATCTTATCTCTAACGGTCGAGGTTGATCGGACGCTCGGAAGAGATCTTATCTCTAGCTGAGGTTGTCCACGGTCGCTCGGGAGAGATCTTATCTCTGACCGAGGTTGACATGATCGCTCGGGAGAGATCTTATCTCTAGCCGAGGTTGACTCGATCGCTTGAAAGAGATCTTATCTCTGGCCGAGATTGACTCGATCGCTCGGAAGAGATCTTATCTCTGACCGAGGTTGAAGATCTTTGACCTGCTCGTGTTAGGGCGAGGTTCTCCTCCTGTTCCTAACACGGTAACTATTGACTGCTTCTTCCCTGTCATCGCATAATTTTTGCATCCAGAAATATTATTGAAAGGGAAGAATTTTATTTAAAGGAAGTTACTGGCAATGCATTCCCGAATTCTTTAGGTTTCAGGGTCGTGGTAGCATTGTTCCTCTACATTTCTTTAGGCGGACGACCTTTTCTATCTCATGCTGGCCTCCTCAATTTGGAGCATGCTTCTCTTGGCATTGACGCTGGGAGGTGACGAATCGCCGATGTACCAAGCTCCTCCCCAGGGTAGCGTTGATGACGCCGTGAAGCGGCCGACCTTGTCATTTCTGGTTACGGTAGCGCCCTTGGCCGATCTTCTTCTGCTTCAGAAAATTTATCCAGCCGCTCCTTTCTGACGAGCTCCTCAATTTCGTCTCGGAGCTGGATGCATTCCTCCGTATCGTGGCTATGGTCGTGATGGTAGAGGCAGTACTTGCTTTGATCGCGCTTGTTTGGGAAAGACCGTAATCCTTCTGGTCTTGGTAGTCGGTTCTTAACTTCCATGAGAATTTGAGTTCGAGGAGCGTTACGGAGGGCGCAGTCGCGGAACCTTTCGAGAGGAGGACTTCTTTGCGCCCTTCTATCGGGGCTTCCTTGGTGGCGAGCTTGAGGGAAAGTTCGGCCTCGCTTACGTTGGGGAGGTCGTGGATGTGGCCGAACTTCATTTCGCCTTCTTGCAAAATCTTCTGCAGGAGAAGTTCATGCCCCTCTATTGGGGCTTCCTCATTGACGAGCTCGAGGGAGAGTTCGACCTCGCTTGCGCCGAGCTTCATTCCGCTTTTCCACAAAACCTTCCACGGGAGAGATCTTATCTCTAGCCGAGGTTGCT
Source organism: Cocos nucifera (assembly GCA_006176705.1). NCBI lineage: Eukaryota > Viridiplantae > Streptophyta > Magnoliopsida > Arecales > Arecaceae > Cocos > Cocos nucifera. The sequence continues at coordinate 234,032 of QRFJ01000218.1, read as the reverse complement.
TCTCGGAAGAGATCTTATCTCTAGCCGAGATTATCGCTCGAAAGAGATCTTATCTCTGATCGAGGTTGTTGCTCGGGAGAGATCTTATCTCTAGCCAAGATTGCTTCTTGGGAGAGATCTTATCTCTAGCCAAGGTTGTCGCTTGGGAGAGATCTTATCTCTAGCCGAGGTTGTCCACGGTCGCTTGAGAGAGATCTTATCTCTGGCCGAGGTTGACATGATCGCTCGGGAAGATCTTATCTCTGACCGATTCGAGAGATCTTATCTCTGGTCGAGGTTGACCCGATTGCTTGAAGAGATCTTATCTCTGGTCGAGGTTGTCATCGGTCGCTCAGGAAGAGATCTTATCTCTGACCGAGGTTGAAGATCTTTTGACTGCTCGTGTTAGGACGAGGTTCTCCTCCTGTTCCTAACATGGCAACTATCGACTGCTTTCTTTCCTGTCATCGCATAGTTTTTGCATCCAAAAATAATATTATTTATTGAAAGGGAGAATTTTATCGAAAGGAAAGTTACTGGCAATGCACATCCCCAATTCAGGGTTTTCAGGGTCGTGGTAGCATTGTTCCTCCGAGTTTCTTGGGCAACGAGGCTCAGGCCGGACGACCTTTTCTATCTCATGCTGGCCTTCTCAATTTGGAGCAAAGCTTCTCTTGGCTTTGTCGCTGGGAGACGACGAATCACCGATGTACCAAGCTCCTCCCTGAGGTAACGTTGATGACGCCGTGAGGCGGCCGACCTTGTCATTTCTGATTACGGCAGCACCCTTGGCCGAATCTTCTCCTTCAGCTTCGTCTAAGGAATTTACCCAGCCGCTCCTTTCTTGACGAGCTCCTCAATTTCGTCTCGGAGCTGATGCATTTCTCAGTGTCGTGGCCGTGGTCGCGATGGTAGAGGCAGTATTGCTTGCTTCGATCGCGCTTGTTTGGGGGTGACCGTAATCCTTCTGATCTTGGCAGCTCTGGTTCTTAACTTCCGTGAGAATTTGAGTTCGAGGAGCATTGAGGGGGGCGTAGTCGCGGAACCTTTCGGGAGGAGGACTTCTTCGCGCCCTTCTATCGGGGCTTCCTTGGTGGCGAGCTCGAAAAGTTTGGGCCTTGCTTGCGCTGGAGGTCGTAATGCGGCCGAACTTCGTTCTGTTGAAATCTTCTGCAGGAGAACTTCATGCCCCTTTTGTCGGGCTTCCTTAAAGTCATTGAGAGGGAGTCGAGCCTCGCTTGCGCCGAACTTCATTCTGATGATGAGCTTTGAGGGGGAGTTCGGTCTTGCTTGTGCCGAACTTCATTTCGATGATGAACTTCGAAGGGGAGTTGACCTCGCTTGCATGAAGTTCTTCCGCTTTCGCGCGAAACCTTCCACAGGAAACTTCATTCCTTTATCGGGGCTTTCTTAGAGTCATGCTCGAGATGGAGTTCGGCCTCGCTTGCGCCGAACTTCATTCCGCTTTTCCGTGAAACCTTCCGTGGGATAACTTCATGCCCCTTGTCGGGGCTTCCTTGATGATGAGCTTCGAAGGGAGTTCGGCCTCGCTTGTGCGGGAAGGTCGTGGATGCGGCCCAACTTCTTATGGAACCTTCTATAAGAGAACTTCATGCCCCTTTATCGGGGCTTCCTTAGAGTCATACTCAAGAGAGAGCGCCGAACTTCATTCCGATGATGAGCTTTGAGGGGAAGTTTGGCTTCACTTCCATCGAAGTTCGTTCCGTCCTCCTTGTGAAACCTTCCATGTGGAAGAACTTCTACTCTCCATTTTTCTTTTCTAAGTGGCGATTGATATGCCCAAATGCTCTTTCTTAAAATCGATTCCTCGCATCCTCATGGCGGATTTGCTGACAAAGTCTCCATCCAGAGGTTGTCACACGGCCTGCATCATCTCGGCAGGGCCGCGAACTCGACCAGCAGGTTGAACTGCTCTACATCTGCGAGTGGCTTTGGATGGAGCCTAGGGCTGTCGGGACTG